>SELE01000011.1:600000-1095230 GCA_009805495.1 Pezicula neosporulosa
TCGTCGTAGATCTCGGCATCGGAGCATACTTGGACTTGAAGCGCTCGTATACAACAGCGTAACGGCGGATAATAGTTGCGATTGTGTCTAGTCCATCCACCATCTCTGAACGCTGCTGGCTAGGGTTCAAAAGCAGCTATGTCCAACAAAGTGTTAGCATTAATATGATCTGGATAAAGATAGCTAGCTATCCAGCATGTTTTGAAGAGGCAAGTAGAAAAGTGTGGTAATTATAGTATCCAAACAACTAGAAAATTTGAATGACTAAGACTACTTAGTTGATTAGGAGTTTGCAAGTAAGCAAAATTATCTACTAGCTAGGATTCTTCTAGGTTCCAAAACTCCTTTCCTCAACGAGCCGAGGTACATATGTAAAAGCAGTAATAAAACTTACTGGTATGAAGACCGAGACTCCTGCCCAAGCAAGTGCTGCATGCGGCTCTGCACTAACTGCAGACGAAACAAAATCCTTGACCATACCAACAACCTTCACAGCCTTATCGAAATTCTCCGAAAATCGTTTCCACTCCGGATGGCTCGCATCTTTACATATGTCCTTTGCAATCTCTATCATCTGGTCTTTTTGTGTCATAGCGAGTCCCAGATTGAAGGCAGTTGTATCAAGCCCTCCAGCATTGGAAAGCTCCTTCTTCTTAGCATACGCCGCCAGGTCTTCCCCATATTGTGTCACTAACGTTGAATTCTTTTTTAGCAGACATTCATAGGCCTTTTGCCAAGGATTTTCGTGTAGGTTATAAGTCTCATCTTCGTCGACATTTCCACATCCTTGGCCTTGACTCATTTCGGGCTGCTCAGCCTTGCCTCCTTTTCGTGCTGGAGACAGGGCCCTGAGCTTCTTCCCAAGTCTAGTATCGAGTAGGGACTTCATGGTTGTACTTCAATAATCTGCAGAATGGGCAAGGAAAAGGTATAATGCGAGTAGATTTTTTGAATTGCTTCGACACAACGATTTGAGATGAGCAATTCTCTATGGCGTAATTGGCACTCCCTTGAAGATTTCACCGATGTTACAATCGCTCAGCGGCTAATTGACCATTCAGATGTGAACACATGCGGATTGATTGTCTGTTACACAGCGTCTAGATGGCACCACTTGCATAGGCATCAGTTCAGCTCGTCACATGCGGGTGTGATAGGCAGGCCTCTGCTTATGAGGGAGTATCACGGCTATGGTGCGCAAAACTCCTATCTACACTGAAAATATCGTGCCGCTTTGTAAGAGGCAAGTGCAAGATAAGTAACTCACACAATTTGAGTGATTCATTTAATATAGGTAGCTCACTTAGTCTAAGTTCATTTCTTAGTAATTATTACACTTACGTATCCTAAGTAACTGACTTGAACTAAATCTCTTTATTTAAGGAGGATGTAACTTAGGCATTTGAGCATCTCATACCATGATAACCAATACGACCAATTATTACGTTGAATATGAGTAAAGTATATATAACAAGGTTCTATTTATAGCACTGTAACGTTTATTGGTACTTTAGCTGTTACAATCCTCCACTTTTGTACCTAGTTTGTACTCAAAAGGGTGTTCAGCTGAGGTAGACAAATAAAAAAGCACTACAGGCCGTGTAAGCAAAAGCATTTCATTGGCCAAGTCATTTGGCACGAATTTGGTAGATTTGATACGCAATAATTTATTAAAAAGTATCTCATGTACATTATGACGAACAGCAATAAATTTGTAGGTGCTCTATAGATATTGTACGCAAGATAGAGGAACAGCGAATTCCCTTTACCAGCTCAGCATCAAATACTCACTAGGACTATTCACAAGTACTTTTTAAATGAAGCTAAATATTATACCCCCGCAAATTTACAGTATCATCGTCTCTCTTCTCGCAATATTGGTACACCATGCGCCATCATGACCAGGAATATATACTAATACACTTGTGCCCCTCTTCAACGAAATCTATCAGGTATAGAGCTCTCCAACTCCAACTCAAACTCCTTCGTCCCCATCATGCTACTCATAGAAGACATACAAAGGACGTTAACTCGAGCAATCCCTTCACAAAATTTCTTCGAGATTACCTACCCATTCATCCTCAAGATCACACTAAGCATCACCACCTCAAAATAACCAATCTAATCCTTTGGACCCTATTCCAAGTACTATCTATTTCAAGTGGACCAATCATTTCCCGAAACATGCATATTCCAATAGCCTTCACAGATCTCCTTAAAATTTCTCTAATCTTGCTGATCTTTATTTATGATAGACTGAAAGTTATGTGGAATACTACTACCAGTTCATGGTCACGATGTAGTGTGTTAAGAACCCCAATTTTTAAACTCAAGTAATCCCTTTTCCTTTTTATATGTTACTTCTTACTGAGAAGATTTGAGACTAAGCTTTATTTCTGATTGATGGAGATGCCGATTCTCATTTTGTGCTAAGATGCCTCTCAAGGAGAAGTGGGTGAATTATTTCAATATTTGCGGTGTTTTGGAGAAAGATGCAGCAGTCATTTTGAACTTTAAGAGCCGAAAATATATCGAGATCCAGCGAAAAACTGTCATTTCATATATATCAATACCTTTCCTCCAAAGCAGGTTCTGAGCAATAATTTTGTTCACTATTAACATCGGAGTACTCGTAAGTCCCCGGGGACTTCCCGGATGAAGGGAACCTATCACATGCCAGAAACTACCAAGCCAACCGATAAAGCAACCACAAGTCAAGTCACAACTCGCAAAATCATCAATCATCAACCTCAACAACCATCTCCTAATGCTACCCTTCCGCATATCTCGATTTATCTCAAGACCCTTAGTAACCAACCAAATAATCCGTCGTATAAGCATGGCGACATCTCAAGATCCGATCGTCAAAGCCCTAGAGCCCTTTTCCACGTGCGAAATACTTCTCTGTATCCATCTCCCTTCTACTAGATACATAACTGATAGTTTCATATAGATGCGACGTCTCAGACGCCCTCTTAAAACTCAAATATCCAAATGGAGGATTCCTTTCGAATCTCACGCTTTGGTCACCTGAACGCCAGACAGGGAGTACTAAGATTGTTGGACCGGCTTTTACTGTAAAATATGTTCCGTTAAGTGATACTGAATCACCGAAGTTTTCTGGACACTACGTAAGCTCCCTCCAAATCTTTATTTCAGAACTAATTTGATATCCCTAGATTGATACCATTCCTTCCGGTTCAGTAGTTTTCATCTCTTGTCCTCCAAGAGTGGTAAATGCAGTCTATGGTGGTTTAATGAGTAATCGTGCTCAGTACTTGGGTGCTGTTGGTACGATTGTTGATGGAAGAGTGAGGGACCTGCAAGAACATCGAGATCTGGGGTATCCCGTAAGTCTCCTCCATCTCAGCATCACCCAACTCAATTTTGGGAACGTCAGAAAACGGAATTCTAAATAAATCAACTTAGGTCTTCGCCCGTGACATCGGCACAACAAGTCCCTCGGAAGTAGTTCGAGTCAGCTCAGTATATCCCCCTTTTCCTTTCCTCCCCCAGCAAAAGAAAATAAATACTTAACCAAGAATCTTTAAACAGACCAACACAGCAGTCAAACTCCAAACAGAAGACCAAGACGCAACTATCAATCCAGGAGATTACCTAATTGGAGACATAAACGGTGTTGTTTGTTTACCGAAGGTTTTAGCGGAGAAGGCTATTTCTTTGATGCAACCACAGGTCGACGCGGACTTGAAGATGGCGGCGGATATTCAGAAGGGAATGAGTTTTGTGGAGGCGAGTAAGTTGCATAGGAGTGGATTGCCTAAGGCTTGAGTTTTGGGTTTAGATAGGTTCGAGTTAAGCTGAGTGGTTTTTGTGAATGGAGTAGGGAAGACATTGTTAGACTGTGGTGATATTCCAAATGCCTAAGAGGACTTGTTAATACGGGAAAGAAGAGACTAGAAACTTGCAACGGGCTATTCTCAGGGAATGAAGCATAACAACCTAGGCTTACAGAACAGCGGACAAAACTTTCTACTTTTCTCTTTTCTATTTTGCGGGCGATTGACAGTAGAAGGTCTTCTTCGAAGTATTCACCAATTCTATATCTGGTTTTGCAACCTACATATCAGATAAAGTTTTGGTGTCATTGGGGAACCCAATATCTAGGGTTAAAGATTCGTGAGCAAAAGTCACACTACAGGCTAGAAATAGAAACAACGGAAATAACCAATTAAACACGAGTCCTAGTGAGTGTTCTTCATGCATTTGCTTTGTACCTTTGCACATACAGTATCACTTCGCTAGAGACTACGCGGCAGCGAAGATTCCGATTTGAAGATCGGAGGATGAGATATAAAGTCGTATTCCGAGGGGTATTTCAAGTGGCAGGACAAGACAGGTTCTATTCTATATTTGAGTATGAATAAGGTATGAGGAAGTAGTGACGTCGGGTTTCCTGCTGTATTGATATCAGTAGCGTTATTGAAATAACTAGGAAGAAGGATGGAAGGAGCGAAGAAGGCGGTCATGCAAAGTGATTCATCAGTTTTATTGTACTTCGTATTCGTTGCTATACCCAATAAGCGAGTATACGCTAATAGTCGAATGAGAGCATTCAGGAACACTGCACAAATTATACGCTGAGGCTTGATACTTGTGATACTGTGGTTTCTTGTTTGAATTGTAATCCCTGTCATCATCAGGTATTTTAATTATCTAACTACTTTGAGTAACTCGTTTATTCCGGGTGTTTAAAAGCTTGTTGTTACGTGATCGACATAGGTTTAAATCCAATGGCAGGGGGAAATGCATAGCGATATGCAGTCTCCGAACGATGCCTTCCTATCATGTATTCGGGAAATTTATAGACACGCAGTGGCTGATTATGACATGACATTACTAGCTTTGCTAGTATCTGCAGTCACACCAGTATTATGAGACGCCAAGCTCGACGTAACATTATGTGCTCTTCGTCTCGCATCAAGATACATCATGAACTCCGAGTATGACTGCGGAATAATCTTGAGGTCCTTCTTTACCTCGAAAGTATAGTTGAACTGTCCAGTTGGCTTCGTTTCTCCGTGCTCGACATTGCGAATCTTAGAATCAACTCTGATTTGGATTCGAGTGCTACCCTCCGGCGACACTTTAACATCTCCAGACTCGACAACAGGCGAGTCCGTATATGCGACTTGTGCAGTGAGATACAAGACACTTCCTACGGGCACAGGGTTCTCGAATGTGGAGGGATCTAAAGCGATGAAGGCTGGTCTAGTGTGTGATATTGCTGAGGCGCAGGTAAAAGCAAGCTCAAATGTAGATTTAAGTAAAAAGCCACCAAATATCATAAAGTTGTGGCGATTACGGTACTGCGGCTGCATGATTTGCACCGACTGGATCTTGGTAGCTTCCATCCATAAAGCATTGTCTGGTTTGCGAGTTGGCGTATTGGGATCTGGGAAATTGTGAGTGTTTATCTACTTAAGTGGAAAGAGATGTAAACATACCATGGTAATCTAACTGTCGAAGCCAGAGAGCGTGGATCAAGTCCGATTCCTCATCGTTGGGCGTGTTTTTTCTCAGTGTCGACTTTGCCAGCTGCTTCTTGATGTTATAATTCTTCTGACCCTGTTCGAACAAACGCTGCTCCTCTGGTGTCTCTGGTTTCAAAGGTGCTAAGGCCACTGGTTTCTTCGTGCTGGGGTCTAGAGAGACCTGAATTTATAAGTGATTATCTAGGGGAGGGCTGAATCAATGCGTTGGTAACTCACCATTGTAAATGCACAAGTCATCAAAACATCCTCCTCTTTGACTTCTTCTCCTTCTAGCGGAGCCTTGGCAACCTGCAACGAGATCTCCATACTACTTCTCCCGGTTGCGAAAGTTACTTTCCCGCTGAGTTCCAGGTCACATATCGATGTCAATGGACGTTTGAGTGTAATCCGATCGACCGCTGCTGTGACTGTCATGACATTATCAGAGACGTGCTTGTAAGCAACGACGCCAGCAAGAGCATCCAAATCCATCATCACGGTTCCTAAACGGATATGACCGGAGGAATTAATATAGGAGTCCAAGAGCCAGGGATCTCTAGCCAAAGGTAAAATCTACATCTCCCATCAGTCACTTCACTTGGTAGAGCTCCGCATCACATGGATGTACTGTACATACTACTTTATGGTAACTTTGGGACATGCTTTTTGGAGAAAGATCCTGCTGTGGTGTCTCGGTTGACGCCTTTGGCGCTCTACCAGAACTACCATTCTCTTCCTGCTGCTTCTTGAAGGCTTCGATGAAAGGAGTTCGCGTTCGCATTGACGTCAACTCCTGGTAAACTCCATCGGTCATGCATCGTCGGCATACAGAGAACCATCTCCTTTGCCATTGCGCTGGACGGGCTGCGCCAGTGAGGCTGGGGATATAGCCTGAAAGATTCTTCACACTCTTTGCCATGTTATCTTCTCATTGCAGTTGTTTTGGTTATGATTGTTATTGTGACCTATCTTCGCAGATCTGCACGAAGGGTTCACCTTGAGGTACAGTACAGGACTGTATCGTAGCGGAAAGATACGGGGGCGCTGGGTGACTAAGCATCTCACCGCGTAAACTCTTTTCCAGGTCTTCCTCCTTCGTATCAGCCTTCCTCTCATATTCCTCTTCCATCTTTCCATCCTTCTCTTCTTCCCTTGCTCTTCTTCTGGAGAATCGTCCCGTCCGCCTCTCGTCCTTTATCAACCCACCACAAGTGAATCAAGGCGTGCTCACATCATCACCAGGGGCATCTTCCAATATTCGGCCTATCATTATCCCTTTGCATGCGATGCTATCATTCGGCAACAAACGAAGTGGCCTGCTTTCACGGACATCCGCATCGTGGACGAGAAGCTCATTGACCTGGTTTTCGTTGCGGCTCTCTGATAGGGCGTATGTGGCTATCATCTATGGCCTACATTACGCACGCCTCTTACCACAATCTCCACCGCCATGGGGTAATGCGCTGTTCGTCATTCGCATAACGGCACCATGCAGTACTTAGGCGCCTGCTCCACATCGAATTGATCAAGGAAAGATACGAGCCACAGACGCAGAGCACCCGATACGAGTTGGGCATATCTCCTGTCCAGCTTCGAGCACTATGTTCTCGACCTCTCTATCTTGGCATAGGGCTACCTTCCCCACAGTTCATCCTCCCCATACGATTCAACTCAGCTACGCCACATCTATGCTGTTGCACGGATCGGGAGTCTGCCAAGAGTCAAGTTGACCTTTGGAGAATCTGAACGAGCAATGGATAGGCAAACATAATGAGAGAGAAGATGTGATTGTAGGCAAAAAGAAGCGAACGAACATCAAAGCAAGAAGCAACTGCACACCGTACCAATACGGTGTGTTTCCAGCCTACATAAGCTTGCCATGACAGCGGGCGACATTTCACTTGGCACCCAATCATCTTGGAAGAATATATGATGTGAGCACATGGGCCTCTCACTCCATCGTTCTCCAGCTATTTCTTTACCCAATTGATGAAAATCTAAAGTGGGAAGTGCCACTGGGTCGGTTGCTGAGAATCCACTCATTTGCCCCTCAGACCATTCTGTTGGTAAAACATGATTTCGATATGCGTCTCGGCTATCTAAGGACTCTGAGTCGAAAATCTCTTTACCTTGGGTGTCTTGGACTTTCCCATGGATGGACAGAATATCGACCCCCCCAGCTCCGTTGGGTTGGTGAGTGGGATGATTGTTCGCTCATCTCACCACCAAGCCAAGTGCAGGACATTCAATGCTGTCAGATTTGAATAGGCCTGGAAGACAAATTTTTCATGTAGGTATAGGCCGACCACGAGTGTGGTTGGCACGAGCAAATTCTTGATTCTTCGGTGTTTTTTTCACCGCTGGCCGATGTCAGTCAGAAAGTGTATTGATACTGTATGCTTATCATTCCCCACAGGCTAGGAAGATGTGCTGCCTCTTGATAGTAAATGCAGCCACACAATGTTCAATCCGTGCTTCCGCCTTGCCGCGCCCATGTGCGAGTTCCATCTTTTCTGTCTAGTTCATTTCTATCAAAATAAACTATCGATCTTCGTTTCCATCGGTCGAATAGTAGATGACCACGCCAATAGTCAGCATTAAGAAAAGCGCCGCAAAGGACTAGTTCAATATAACTTTGCAGCAAACGGTCTCGTGCTTCAAGAATGCAGCACATATTCTGTTTTAGCTGTCTTATCTCTTCAGATATTGGTCCCAGGTTTGTTCATATTTGCAGACACGAGGTTTATCGTCCTTGATAGAAACCTTCTATTTTTCGAGCACAGTCAGAGGCACTGGCAAATGATTGCTGCAGGGCGTTCGGCCGAAGTGCTGCACCACCACTTTGTAGTAAGATGCAAGAGAGATCTGACTATATAAGATTGTTATCATGAGCAAATATTTTGAGAGAGGCAGTAGAATCTGGGTTGTTTAATTTTACGTGCTGTCCTCCGTAATTCTCAAAATGCAAATCTTTTCAAGTTTATTCTGCTACACAAGTGTCTTCTCACTTTCTATTGCTTCAGTACTGCCTAGGCATACATTTGATGCTCGTGGTACCGTAGGCGTACCAACCCCAGATTGTACTAATACACCCAAGTCAAGACAGTGTTGGGATAATACATACAATATTAAGACAAATTCCGAGACTGAATGGCCCATTACTGGCAAAACTGTTTCAGTATGTTTCAGCTCTTCTAAACGCCAGAGCTCAGCTTACTTTTCACAGTATCACCTTGAAATAACGAACATCACTTTGAGTCCTGATGGGACACCGAAACAGATGATGGCTATTAACGGACAGTTTCCGGGGCCTACTATTAGTGCAAGTCCGTCTCAGTTCTATCCTGATACAACGGAATAGTAGGCTAATGTGCGTAGGCTGGGGAGATGTCCTACAAATTACAGTACTCAACAGTATGCAAGATAACGGGTATAATCTTCTCCTGTCTATTATTGTCTTCCATTCTATGCTTAGTTGACTCAATGTTTCATTCTATTTGATGCATCAGTCTCTGGTTGTTAGTCACAAGTAGCTAATTTAGCTTGTGTAACTCGAAAACCAGACACCATTTCCTTACAGTTACATCGAGTCACGTGTTAAGCATCGAGTTGAACGGGATCTCTTCTAACCTCTACATCACAGAACGAGCATGCATTGGCATGGTATTACCCAGACCAACTCGAATGAAATGGATGGGTAAGTCTCCATATCTTTGAATTCTCAAGAGTTCTGATGCTAACCAAGAAGTGTCAATGGCATCACTGAGGTAACCGAAATTCTCCTAGTTGATTGATAGGCTCTTCAGCCTACATTTATTGGACCAAAAAAACTCATAAATTTGGCTTCTATAGTGCCCTGTCCCACCAGGACAATCTAGGACTTATACCTTCCTTTGCAACCAACATGGTACTTCATGGTATCATTCTCATTTCTCGGCACAATACGGAGACGGGGTTGTAGGACCAATCGTCATAGACGGCCCAGCAACTGCCAATTACGATATCGATCTCGGTGCACTACCATTCTCAGACTTATATTATGACTCAGCCTGGGCTGGATCTTATCTCGCAGAAACCACAGGCCCTCCTGCAGCTGACAATGGAGTCATAAACGGTACAATGGTATCTCCCGATGGCAGTACTGGGGCTTATAATAGAGTTACCCTGCAAAAGGGAAAGTCGTATCGGCTTCGGCTTATTAACACTTCTTTAGACAATCATTTCAAAGTCTCACTTGACTCTCATTCTTTTACTGTCATAGCTGCCGACTTTGTTCCAATTGTCCCATATAACACCACTTGGCTCTTTCTCGCAATTGGACAACGTTACGATGTCATTATCGATGCCACCGCAGATATCGACAACTACTGGTTTCGTGCCGAAGTTCAGCAAGGTTGTGGCACAAATGCTAACAATGGCAATATTCTCTCCATATTTTCTTATGAAGGAGCAGCTCCCTCTAATCCTTCGTCAACTGCTACAAATTATACGCAAAGCTGTGATGATGAAATCCAATTGGTACCTTATATCAGCAGAGATGTTCCGAAAGAACAATTCGTTTGGCCGCAGGAGCAACTTCTTACCGTTGGTGGTCCGACGTTTGGGACTTCGAATTCGTTCACGTGGAATATAAATGGAAGTATTATGGATGTGGATTGGGAACAACCTACATTACAGTATGTGCTTGATAGCAACACATCCTATCCTACAGACCTCAACATCATTGAGCTTCCAGATCCCAACGTGGTATGTTTCCCTCGTCTAATCACCCCTCTGATTACAATCTCTACCCATTGTTCCTTCTCTTTCAGTTCACGCGCGAATTAATATCTCTATTCTATTAGTGGACATTCTGGATTATCCAATCTCCCGCAACTGGTCCCGGTGGAGGTATACCTCATCCCATTCACCTCCACGGTCATGATTTCTCCCTCTTAGGTTCTGGAACCGGAAACTTTACAGATGCGTCAGCACTACAATTCCAGAACCCTCCGAGAAGAGATGTGGCTATGCTGCCTGGTGCTGGATGGTTGGTTATTGGGTTTGAGACAGATAATCCCGGGGCTTGGTTGCTTCATTGCCATATTGTAAGTTCATTCTAGCTTCCTTCTTTCGCTTGTTTTGAAGGTGTAGCGAGCCAAAACGAGAAAATGGTGTGATGTATGAGAGGGTTTGATTTGAGGCTTGGATGAATGTAAGGCTGATCTTTTGAATATAGGCTTGGCATGTTGGCGAGGGACTTGCGTTACAGTTCCTTGAGAGACCTAGTGAGATCAAAACTACGCTTTCGCTTGGGAATATGGCAGATGAATGTAAAGTTTGGGATGATTGGTATAAGACTTCATATTATAAGAAGGACGATTCGGGACTTTGATCGTTCTGTGGAGATTGAGAGAGCTTAGAAGTGTGTTATTGGGGTGTTGTTAGTCTCTTTTGATAGGAAGTTGGTTTAATGACTTTATGATTTAATGTTTAATCTTTATTGTTATCTTAGGTAGGGCTAGAGGAAATCTATATATTACCAATTGAGAACTGAGTTCCCCAGAGACTAGTTACTATTAAGCTATCTACAACATCTCCTGCATAAATTTCTTCATAGGTCCAAACGTTCCAGTCCATCTTCGAATCCTCTTCCCGAATATATACAGAACCAACGACATCGATAGGATAAAATACTGGATCCCAACCATTTCACCAAACGCATTCGAGACTCCTTCAACCTTTATCCAATCGGCAATATATAGCGACAAGATACAAGCCATCACATTCCGGACTACAAACACAATGACCAGGATTTCTCCTGAGATAGGCCGATATGCATCAACTGCGTATGTAACGATAACATTGCTCGCAGCTGTGAGCCCAAAACCTAACATTCCGAAACCGACTGCTGCTCCCCAGTAAGACTTGTGGTTAGCGATTGTCAGCCCGAAGGTTAAGACGCCCATAGGTCCAATTATAGCGGGTATGATCATCGCTGGAAGACGGAATTCAGGCTCGGGATGTCCTTTATGTCGTGCTGTTTCTCGATTTGCAATGAAATCGATCAGTTTTCCGCCGAGGAAGAAAGAAACTACATACAGCGCCGACGAAGGCGGAGATCGAGAGGAGTCCGAGGCTATGGATTGTCCAGTAGTAGGGTGCGACGGTGAAGGTTCGAGATGATGTGAGTTGAATAGAGATATTCCTAATAGAAGCCGTCAGAAGTTATCCAATGGCAATTTGAAGATATAAATACTCACCATCCAACGAATACCCCAATAGTAAAACCAGCAATCACAGCCGGGGGATAAGCAAACAGCACCAACGTGCTGAAAAGCCACTCAAAGAACTTCGCTTTAGGATTATAACCCGACGTAATAGAAAGTCTCTGTCGCCAAGTTCTCTTCGGACCATACGCCTCAGCTGGTAATCCAAGCTGCGTCATATCCCTCTCATAAGCCGTCTCATGGATAGTAAATAAACCAACCAAAAAGGTAGTTGCAGAAACAATAGCCATCCATCCACACATCCATCTCCAACCAGCATACTGAACCGTATAAGCATTAATTAAAGGACCAACGAAAACCCCAGCACTAATAGCCGTATGAAACATCATCATACAATGACCTCTCTCATGAAAGTAAAACAAATCAGCTACAACAGCCGGTACAGTAGCATCAGCAGCAGCAGACATAAAACCCCCAATGATCCTTGAAGCTAAAAGACTTCCATACGTATGTGCGAAGTAACTCCATATGTTTGTAACGCAGAGACACAGTAGTGATAGGAGATACACTGGTCTTTTCCCAATTATTCGCATCAATGGCATCCAGAAGAGATTTCCTAGACCCATGGCTAGGAGTTGGATGCTTGTTAGGTAGCCGGCTTTTGTTGTGCTGATGTGGAATTCTTTGCTGACGGGTACTATTGCTACGGTGAAGTTGGAACTGTTGGCTAGGCCTAGGAAAGCGAAGAAACAGACTGTTAGGTAGGTTGCGTATTTCATTGTGTAGGGCCAATTCTAGATATTGACATTTGTTAGCTTTTGCTGTCTTTGAAGCAGATGCTTATTAGAATCTAGAGTTTGGTTGAACTTGCCAGAGGGTCATTTGGATCGTTGGAGGGTTGTGGTCGTAGGAGAATCCCATTCTTGTTCACTTTTCCCTGCGTTAGGTCGCTATCTTGAACTTCTAACTGCTTCTGCTCGGCATCTTTGGACATGTCGTCGTCGTTGGCCATGTTGACTCGCTCTACGGAAGGCACAAATAGAGTTGAAGGAATGAATGAAATCAATAGTTTACGAGATCTCAAGCACAAAAGACGTGGATGGCTTAAACATCACAAAATTCCCGTCCGTCCACTTCAACCAATTCCACCTCCATCAACTTACCCCCCAGCTCCTCGTACACACAAGCATCCCCAGATCCTTGAGAGCACAGATACGTTTCGTCATCCAACAAGGATTTTCATGCAATTGATTGGTTACAGGAACATGAAGCTGGGGAGTTGCAATCGGTAAATCAGATGTGGGGAATTGCTAAACTGCCGAGTTAGGAAAACCAGCTCGGTAACAAAATTATCCCCGGAGTTTGGGGGACCCTGACAGGTCGCTTAATCTTTATTCCTTTGAACCCCCTCAATAGTCCACCATTGTTAGCTCCTACGGTTTTACGGTCTTACTCAGAAGGGCAAGCATCGGTACACCCCCCCGCGGCAAGACTTTAGCAAGGGTGGATGGATGAACTACTCTGAGATCATTGACTATTAGCTTCCCTTCCGTGCATTCTCTATTCTCTAGAAATAAGAAGTTTTTGGATATTTAAACAAAGGTATCGATGAAAGTCCATCTTATTTAGACATTCAGAGGAAGGCTACAGTAAGAAAACAACAAGATGTCTTCCAAAATCCCAATATCCTTCGCCTGTGGTCTCTACGACCGAATGGAGGCCCTCTACACGGGAGAAGTAAAACCCGAAGGAATTGACCTCAACTACCTCGTACACAACCATCCCCGTGACGTCTTCGATCGCATGATGGGCGGCCACGAGTTCGACGCTTCAGAAATGTCCATGTCAGAATATACATGCCGGTACGCAGCAGGCGAACGAAATTTCATCGCCATACCAGTGTTCCCCTCACGAGCATTCCGACATTCCTTCATAGCTGTAGACTCACGCACGATTAAGAAACCATCAGATTTAAACGGGAAGAAAATAGGTGTACAGTTATATACCATGACAGCTGCTGTATGGATACGTAAAGTTCTACAACAGCATGGAGTAGATCTTCAGAGCGTAGAATGGATTGAAGGATCTATGGAGAATCCGGGAAGATACGGAAAGCCAAGTACACTTCCCCTGATCAAACCGGTTACCATCAGTAGTAACACTTCATCGAAATCCCTAAGTCAACTTCTTGCAGATGGAGAGATATCAGCTACGATTGGTGCGGATGTTCCTTCTTCACTTGCAGATCCCAAATATCCACATATCGTACGACTATTCCCCGATTTCAAAGAAGTCGAAAAGACTTATTATCGAGAGAATGGGACTTTTCCTATCATGCATACCGTTATCATCAAAAGGGCCCTCTATGAAAAATATCCTTTTATTGCTACTTCTCTTTATAATGCTTTGAATGACTCGAAGGGGATTGCATTGAGGAGGATGAGGTTTACGAATGCATTGAGGTATATGTTACCTTGGTTACCGAGCGAGTTGGATGAGATTGACGATGTGTTTGAGAATGGTGATCCTTGGGTTTATGGTGTTCAGGGCAATAGGAGGACTTTACAGGCTTTGGTTGATGGGTTGTTTGAACAGAGTATGATTCCTAGACCTGTTACTGTTGATGAATTGTTTGTTCCGGTCAGAGGTCAGAATTTTAAGATCGGTTGGGGTCCTGTTGATGTTGGGAAGTGAGATTGTTAATAATGGCCAAGCAATCTATCTCACTTGGTAGAGGTGTTGAGGAATCTGGGTAACGTGATGGTACATGTAAAATGAGGTGCGTTGGTTGTGATCAACATTGGCATTGCTGGAAATCCTATCATCGGCTTTAGAATAGCAGAGTTTTTCAATGTAGTGCCTCGGCATAATTGCAGATGTGCAACAAACTGGGTATGAAGAAGAGAAAAGGAAATTCTTACGAGTCATGGTTGCTTTCTTGGTGATCGTTTAGACAAGCTTTTTGTTTTGCTTTCTTTTTGTAAGCGATCTTTTTTGGGTTGTGGTGCCAAGATACTTGAGGTGAGAGTCACGGATTCCGACTCACGTTCTTATAATAAGATATTGTAGTAGCGCTAACGATGAATCATTAATAGTGGTTAGATACCGTAGCTTGGTTGAGAATTGACTGTAAGATACTGTCACTAATTACTAAACACTTCACTTGACTACCAATATTTCCTTTGTCTGTCTTCTGTGAGCTCTTTTCCAAATATATATAGGAAGTATCCTTAAGCGTCAGACACTCAGGAAGTCTGAGTTAGTTTAAAACCTCTAAGTAATACTTGAGCAAGTTAGTCACTTCAAACAAGAGAGTTACTTATCTTTTTTGACTCGAGTGGTGAAGTCTTTCACACTGTAAGCGGATCCAATCATACAAATAACACGTTTTTTTTTCTCTTTAAAGTATTTACATCCTAGTTTCCCGTAATAACCAATCATTCCCCAAGTTCCATATTCCGAATAACAACAAACACAATTAATCAAATACCCAAAACCAATCAAGCCCAAAGACCGATTCTCAAATATAAGATGCAAAACAAACCCCCAATGCGAAAATCTCATCTCCAACCAAAGGATCTAATGGAATGATATTATATATCGATGCCACCAATATATAGCAAATCTAGTTGCCGAAGGAGTCGAAGCGCTCGTTCAAGTAATCAGCCATCTCATTTTCCTTCTCTATGCTCAAATAATGCGAGTGGTCGATAGTTTTGTACTGTGGGCATTCGGATGACTCCAACTTCCAAGTCCACTGTCTCACACCATATATGTCCCTATCTCTCTCCTTTTTGTCATAGACTTCCAGTGGTTGGCATCTTAAAGCAGAACTGACTAGGTCAACAAAGTTTTCTTTGATTTCATCCTTAAATGAAGTCTCTGTGCTCGATTGCATCATCTGCACCCACTCAAGCAACCAACTCTTAAGAAAGTTAGGATACGACCGGTAAAACTTGTTCTTTTGGAGAATTTCTTCGTCAACCTTTGGCCATCTTCTTCCTCGAGTAGTGATGTGAAGAGTTCGAAGCTTAGAGTTCCTTGGAGTTAAGTTTTTTAACTGATCGGGAATAGTGATAGCCAACGAGAGTTCATTGAGACTCGCAATTTGATATGCGTAGTTCGGGAAATTCATCAGTTTGGCTAACCCACGGTTTAGCATAGCAGGTATTTCGACTTTTCTAAGGGCAGAAAGATCCAGCGAGAGTGATTCCATATTACAAAATAGGTCGGCATATTCCTTGAGAGAAATGTCGACAGGAAACGAGTAGCCAACTATTCCATCTCTATAAAAGCAGTCCCCAGGCGTTGCGCAAAAGACGGAGCCAGGTTTTGTGCTAACAACTTTGCTAGGGTCGTTGCTATAGAAGTTGTTAGAGTTCTAATCCTATATCAAATATAAGAGGAAGATAAAATGGTAGGAACGTAGCTTACCTCAAAAGGCTGAATTGGAGCATATTAACTTCCAGATGCCGGACTTGGCATACCGCCCTCCTTGACATCTTAAATCTCCAACCGTTTATAGTATCCAGGTAGAGGGTGTTAGTTTCGAAAAATACCTGGAGGGCTTCCTTATATAACATTGAATCTGAGCAGATTGCCGCAAAATAGGGTACAAGACCCTGGTCGTGAGCGGCTTTGCGAGCAGCTTTCCGAGCGGTTTTCGTCTTTTCCCGCCTCCTTGAATCGTGTCCTTTGTTCGCATGCTCCCGCTCACGTTGCCGGTTCGATATCCAGTCCGGGGTGTCCAGGCCGCGAGTGTGAAGCTCCTTCCATGCATCTTGGTATACGAACTTGAAAATCTTCCGCCGGATTTCAAGTGGGAAGGCCCATAAGCCCTTCTTGGATAATGGATTGAGAGACATGTTGTAAAATAATTGGTTAATTGAAGTAGATAGATTCAGGAAAGAGATAACATGTGGTGATAAGTTTGGTTCTTATACATTTAGTAATCAGTCCAAAGCATAATTCAGTTTAAATGGAATTATTCCTAAAACTCAATCTACAAATACAAGCTTACTAGGGCCATGTGTAGTACAAAGTAAGTATAAGCTAAACAAGACTAAAGGCTAGTAGGCCGTCTTTGTTTAAGTTTTAAGATCCACTAGTACACTAGCGGAGCAACAAGTCATAAGAGTGACTAAGAGCCTTTGGAATTTTTACTTGCTTTAAGCAACCAAGTAGATTAGATTGATTAGTACGGTTCGGGAAAGGGGATCGGCAGCTAACCTTACTGATCACAATTGCTATCTATCCCTAGTATATGTTACAGACTTGTAGTTGAGAGATCATTTACAAAACAATAATTTATTATAGTAGAAATAATATAACCCTTTTTTGAAATACTGTCAGTTGAGTTGACCAAATCAACAATTTGATAGGGAAACTAGTAGTTCTCACTTAGTATACTTATCTACCAAAGATGTAGTCTTATAACCACAAAACCAGGTAGCTAATCCACTTTGGACTAGACTCGTACTATAGGGTAAAAAACATAATCGATAAAGACTTTTAATTGTTAGCAAAGCAATGTTATCCTATACTATATACTCAATCCAACATTAACAATTCAACATTACCCCTCTAACCCATCTCTATGTATTCCAAAACCCAAACCTCAAAACTCAAATCCAAATCCAAATCCAAATTCCAAAACGTCTATCTATACAATCTACTTGCAGACCTCTCAATCTCTACCAAGAAAACGTCATCATCTCAGGGTTAAGCGCAATAGGCAATAACAGGTGACTAGCACACATAATAGCCAAAGGAAAAATAGCAATAAACTCAGTAATGTTATAACTCCAAGGGATGAACGGCGCAACAGCCATTATTATCATGGCGATTATAGCAAGCCAACACATTATAAAGGTGTACTTGAAACTTTTCAGAACTATTACAACAAGATTAGCTCTTGTGACAAAGAAGCGGGGAAATGGGCAGAAGTTCGAGGGGAGAAAATATTTTAGGGGAACAGAAGGAGAAGAAGAAGAAGAAAAAATACCTTTTGGGACTTCTAGGAAGAAATTCGAGAATTCTACTTCTTTGGATGTGGCGCCCCATGACATGTCTATTTCGAACATGTGACAGAGAAGAGCTTGAGACATATGGAGGGAGATACCGCCGAAGAAAATGGAGAACATGATGCACCATTTGAAGTTTTCGACCACTGTTGACATTTACGTTAGTGTAATTTCTCGTGATCAGGCAGATTGCTGTTGGGTGTACTTACGAGCCCAAACAATTGACTTTTCTCCTGATCTATGCCTCTGAACAGCTAATCCCAAATTACCAGCCGCACTGAAAACGACAGTAATGGCAACCCCAGATTTGCCAAGAGTCAAGATAAACTCGATCTAAGTAACCGTTGTAAAGGCCAACCATTACATAATTAACAACTGTAAATATCCAAGCAGCTCCGATGGCGTAATAAGTACCGATATAAGAGATAATACCAAGCTTGGAAGCGATGTCGATATTTGACCCGAGGAAACGACGGAAGAGCGGTGTAAGTGGTCCTCTCCATAGCCAGGTTCGAAGAGGGTTGAAAAGAAGCTCATTACAACCATATGCGTATTTTTGCCAGCGAGTAAGCTCGTCATAGACAGTAAGTGAGACACCCTCTTTGAACCCATCGCCTGCCCAAGCTGCCATACGAATGATGTAACCACTCATCTGTAATCTTAAAGCCATATCGAAGTCTTCCGATACACAGCTTTCGGTCCAGAACCTTTCAATACCATCTTCATCTTCGAAACTTGTGGCTTGTACAGCACTCCAACGTAAGATTGCATTATGTCCTACGAATGCAGCAACATTTCCGTTGGAGACACCAAATCGAATGGCAGTGTAGATGAGGTTGGTAAAGAAGGTGATTCCGTTCTCGAAAAAATTGTGGGATACTTGCATGACGGCTGATGAGAACTGGATAATTCCGACTTCTGGTGATTGGTCCATTTCGCCAGCAGCGTCCAACAGACAGTCTTCAGGAACTTCTGTGTCAGAATCAATAAGCAGGATGTAATCACCAATGCGAATATTGCCATCGGCCCACGCCTGTGGGTTATCAGAGAGCACTTCTTGGAGGCAACGGTCAAAAGCTTCAACTTCAACTTCGTCGACTTGCGTCCATGATGAGGGGCGTTGTACAGCTTGAAGCTTTTGTTCGACTTGATTAGAGAGAGCAAGGCCGAAATTCATATTGGAGGCTTTCTTGAATTTTCCTTTGCGAATATAGCCATCAACACCATTTCCAGGACGAGCCGTCCAGCCAATACCATTGTCAGCGTAGAAGTCAATTCGTGCCTGGCGATCTTCCTCGCTAATGAGCTGTAGCCCGTCATCGTTGATGAATATGTTGGCTGATCCACCCTGGAGCTCGTAGGTAGAGATTGCCTTTTTGATCGATCTTATCGTTGGTTCGATGACAGCTGTGAGACCTTCTTTATATACAGGGCACTGTATTGTCACATGCGGGAGTACAGTGTCAAACAAGCGTGGCGGAGGCTTCGCTGAAAAGAATCTCGTGTTTTTTGACATCTGTTGAATTGGTCCAAAGAGCTGTGCTAAAAATCCGACGACGACGTTGCAGAAGAACTAAAATATATTAATAGCCTTTCAATACAGTAGAACGAAGATGGAAGACATACCAGAGCTAAAAATGAAGTGATGGGAGTCATTAGGATATAGCCGAAGGATAGGTAGTGCTTGAGAACAATAATCTCCAATGCCATTTGGGACCAGCCCAAGCCAAGGAGGACAATCAGCAAGCAAATCGAAACAGAAACCACGAAAGAATTGAAGTACATAACGGGTCTCTCTTCAACACCCCCTCGACCAGATTCAGTGTCACTGCTGAGTTCTGAAACCTGTGCCTGAGCTGCGAACTTCTCGTTTGCTCCTGTCTGCCACACAGTTTGCAATAATCCATCTTCGATGGTTTTGACACGCTCATAAAGGAGGGTCGGATCATCTTCCCAGACGACTAAAATCGCTTCCCTCCTGATGAAAGCGGCATATTGATGTCTTCGAGCACGTGGAAGATCACTAAGAGATGGGAGAATCTGAATTCGAAGACCGTTCAAAAGAGGAACATCGACCGCGCCAGGCGACCAATTGAGAAAGGGTTCAACAACACTGGAATTGACAGTCATAGCCGCCTTTAATATGATTAGCTATAAGATAACGTGTTAGGACATTAGAACTTTACCTGAACGTTCAGTAAAGCCATGGCGGCTGCGAAGGGAGAAAGGGCCAGGTTCGTAGGTCGGCAAAGATAATCAGTTTTGTTCTTCCGAACCATAACGCCTTCATTGTGGCCAGTAGTATCTGAAATCCACATCAAACCCCGCTGCTTTTGCCATAAATAGTTGAGGATGACTTGATGCTTGATGTTGTCGACAGATAAAGTACTCCGATGACTGTTACGGTCGATAATACTATCACTTGACCCCATACCTGCTCCAAGGAAGACTTCTTGCCTTAGAGTCGAGAGGTCTGGAGCAGCTGACTTTTCGAGGACTAAGCTGTTTGGTCTGGCTTTTGCGGCAGCCTTCGTTGACGTCTGGAAGTAATTCTTGAACCCCATTTTGAACGAGTGTGAGTCAAATTATAGTGAAGAGAAACAAAATTGGAAAGAAACGAATGACTTAGGATATCAAGAGGAGTAAACATGTGTAGAATCAAAACGAGTACATATACTTCAGAAGAAATGCAACAGCTTGGATACAGAGTACACTTGGACCTTGGCCTGGATCGTGATTCTCGTCATCCTACATGATACGGAGCCACTAAACAAAAGCTCAGCTGTTTTCATCCGATGCGTGATAGAACTGACTATCGGATTGTCAATGCTATATGTTACAGGCCCATTGCCGGTAGAGCTGAGCGTGAAGTTAAGCTTACAAACTACGGTGTTGTCTCCTTGGCCAGATGTCATAGGTAGGCCAAACAATTCTGTTCCTGATGCGACAACTTCTGTGCGATTCTCAAGGCACTGAAGAATATATTCCCTGTGCAGCGTAACGGGAAGATCGTGGAGTCAGTGCCAATTCATGAAGTTGTGCTCTGGTTTTGGGGCACGCCACCAAGAAAACGAACACTCGGTCACTGAACTTGTTTAGCTAAACTGAAAGGGTGTTTTGCGAATCCATGCGTGCGTCCACATCTCATTCGGGCTATTTTGTAGGCACATCTAACCGCCGCTTGACTCAAGTAGGTCTGCCGTTACCACACTACTCTCCAGAACTTGCTTAAAACATGGGACCAATAGCTAATCTGATCATTAAAATAGGCAACATTGGGTAGATCAATAGCTGCTTCACTATCTCCCAAGCATATTTGTCGTTCCTATACCTTGAGAGTCCTCTAAATATGCCATCCAAATGTATAAGCCAAGCCCTATTTCAAATTCGTACCACGAATAATGAAACATTAGATAGCAGACTCAACTGATTTTTAGTATAGGTCGGGCCCCGCAAAATAATGCCAAGAGTAGAGGGTGCTGAGTGGTGTAGAATTCTTAGGTTAGGAAATAGCCCCAGGTACGCTCCGGGTACCTGGGTGGCGCACTTGGAATCCATGGTAGACCAAAAGACCTCGGACACGGAGAATTATACGTAGTGAGATACTTGGTAAAGGGCTACAATGCCCCAAGGTTGTATCTAAGATGTCATTGTCCTTATTAGCCTTAAAGCGGTAAGTACTTAGTATGGGTTTGAATGCCTGTTCATGGTCTGACATCCTATTGCTGAATTGGGGAGGCTGAAATGCAGTTGCAGAGGCGTATGGTTAAAAATGTCCGCTATGCGGCAGTTGGGATCCATTGGTTTGCACGGGATGGCAGATTCAGCCCGTGGAAACGAATATAGACCTCCCGCAGTTCGGTGCGCCCATGCTCGGACTGTTTCGAAACGTGGTAGAACGTGGAGGGTGTTGTAGATGCTCTGGACGATGTGATGATGACTCGTATGTAGTAACGGGAGCTAATTAGTACTAGACTACTTGAAGTCAAAGCCCAGGCACAAATTGCTCGCTTAGCATGGTTTTTTTACGCTTTAACGAAGCTTCTGTTTCGGGAGGCAGAATGATCGAAAAGGCAATGAATTATTGTAACAAGCATTAGTAAATTACCAACCCTTGTACCTTCGAGAACTGCATCTACAAGAACTAGTAGTATTTCCTCAGAATTGGCTGTCTTTTTGGTGAAACCAGTCTAGAAGCTGCGCTACCCCATAGTTTCCTAGCTATCAACTCGCTTAGAATTAGTGTGAGCACATTGCTGTTTGTGGCTTGAATCTTGACATTTTGGTAACCTACTTGTGGTCAACCTTGGTAGTCGTTTTCTAGGCTTTCGTATCTGGTGCACGGTTTTAATCTGTTCTGCGCTGATGTTTCGTCTTATCTGTGTGTGCATGGTCTTTCGATGGCGTGGGTATTCACTTGTAGATGGGATTCTTGGAGGGCCCGTTTTTAGATTCGGATGCTGTAAAGGTTTGGCAGCACGGGTATCATAGTATAAGTGACTTGTGTTTCAAAATTAGTATTTGGAATTGCCGGCGATATCTCCTTGTCAACGAAACTCCTCTTCAACTCTGCTGCACTTTGTGAAGTTCATAATAAGACAATGGTGGGTGAGCATGGCAAGTCATGCATCATGACTTTGGATGACAATAGATTTATTTTGAACTAGATTTGATCATATGACCTGAATGTCCTGCACCTGAGAAGAAGTTTCTGAATGTATTTAAGCCACTAATCATAAATGGAATTAGCAGAAGTGCATATCAGAAAGTCTGAAAAGAACACTGTTTTCACAAAGACTAAAAAATAACTACATGCCAATCTAATCTATTATAGTACTCTAAAATTCAAATACAAGTTTTTATTATACATACATTCCCACCAACTATAAATTCCAATTATTTATACAACCTTCTGATAAAACTACATCCAATATCTAAAACAACAAGGAAAACCCTTCCACCAATGGCAAGTTTATAAAGGAATCAACACTGCTGCCACATCTGAACCCTATCAACAATCATCTGTCCATTATCATTCCAAGTAGGATACCACTGATCCTGCGCATCCCAGAATTCCTTCTTCGCAAAAGGCGACGCATTACCCCAAGCTAAGCACACCTCAAAATTAGCCAACAACCCTCAAATTTTGCACATGGATAAATCAAAACAAAACAGCCACTTACGTTTACCATCTGCACCATCCAAGAAATATCCATTCTGACCCCCAACAGCCACATTAAGCACGAGATAAAACTCCTGATCAAAAGGCGTAGAATCCCTGCCTGTGAAACTCCAAGGATCAACAAGACTCGTACCATTAGCACTGGAGAACGGGAAATTTCCTTGCGGGTATAGCGGCTTATCGAATTTGAAATAGAGAGCTTGAGTTAGAGTGTTATCAACCCAGGTAAAGATGTATTTCTCGCTCCATTCCATACCGAAAGTATGGAATTTGTCTCCGAATTGTGAATGTAGTGCTGAGCGGGAGTTACTGGTTTTCTTGTATGCGTCGTACAGGATTGAGGGACCCCAGTGGAGGGAGGAGGTGAAGAAATTGTTGCCGCCTAGGGAGTAACTGTAGTTGTTTCCGCGTGATTCCATTATGTCGATTTCCCCTGATGCGGGCCAGGCGCCGTAGGTATCGTTTACTGGGAGGAGCCAGATTGCGGGCCAGAGCCAGTCTCCTTTTGGGATCTTTGCTGTTACTGAGACGCGACCGTATTTTATTGAGGCGCCGAGTTTGGTGTTGAGACGGGCTGATTTTACGGGGTTGACGATTGTTCCGTTTGTGGTGTTGGTGGATGTTACGCAGTTGGTGATGATGGTGGAGGTGCAAGTTCCATCGGCTGTTAGGTTAATTATGTTGTTGGTGTTTATGAGTGAGGCGTCTTGAAGGGTAGGCTTGATATATAGTTGCCCATCTTTGATGAATGAATTTTCAGGATCATCGGTCGTCTGCTCGAATTCTTGGTTGCTATGCTTGGTTAGAGCGAGGATAGTATCTCTTTGATGTCTGTTGCTTACCCAAATCCTCCGACTTCTATTTCATGGGTCCAAACATTTGAGTCTAGTGTACCTGAGGAGAAGTCCTCGTCTAAAACAGGGCAGTAATTGTGCTGAGAGATGCTTTTCACTTTCAGATAAACCAAAAGAGCTGAGATGCATAGTCCGAGTAAGAGGCCGGTAACAGGCATGATAGTAAGCAAATGTTCCTTTCCTTTTCGCTTTCTCACGGGAAGTGGAACGGCATTTGCTTTGGGGACTCTACGCGAACGGAAGTATCCTGAACCTGGAACTTCAGCATATTGAAATCCGGATCTGGAACCACGTGTAGATGCAGCTCGTGAATAGGGTGGTGTTGAAAATGGGTTTGCACTGGAGATACGATCGACTGGGGACTGGGGACGACTGCCATCGGGGCTTTGGCTTGAAGAAAGACTGCCAAAGGAGAAGGTCTGTCTCAAGTGAGAGGTTCTTTGAGGTGCGTGTTGGGACATGATTACGAGAATGGGAGAATTGAAAAAAGACGAGAAAGGATCAGAAGAAAAGGTCGAGATGCTGAAGACTTGGGAAACATAGAAACAGAATGTAGTTATCTGTATACCTTCAGATAAGATCAGACCTACTACAAAATCAGCCAATGGCATAGACCTCTCATTAGGTTGTGGCAATTTAGATGACCACTTGGCTCCATATTGAATACCGTTTGAGGTAGAAGTGGCGCACTTGAGCTGCTACATGGGGCTATTCCAAGATATCTAAGCTTAACATTAGAGCGCGGGAGTTATCTTGGTCTCTTCTTCTTCGACTAAGTAACTCAGCGGGATTTTGAAATGCCAAAAAAGCGAGGAAAGATGCATGCTCCTGTGACCAAGCTGAACACGAGGCTACCTTGTTACACTTGTGTAGCCCATTGGCGCGCCAACTTGGCAACGCTGGGACTGACATAGGACCGGCTACTTGGTGTAGGCAAAGATATAGACCCTAAATCTGCACAGAGAGTAGCTGAGATATGCACCCTAACGTGCCTAAGTACGGATAGATCTGGTAGTTCTGCTGCTGAAACACAAGTGAATTCCAGCGCAAAAACGAGCTTCGAAAGTAAAGAGTTTACTCCGGACTACTCCGGAAATGCCCATTTAGCGCCGATAGAGCGGCACTACCGCAATACAGTACAGAGCACTCGGGGATTTTGCGATGCTAAAAACCGAGTGGCTGATTCCCTTCTACCAGGGAATTTTAGGGCGAAGATCTATCTTTAGCAACGAGGATCGTCTCCTGAGCCAAGGTACTTTTGTACACAAAGGATCGAGATCGCTTCAAATGTACTGGTATTCCTCTATATGGAAGTATCCTATGGAGAATCCACAACGGAACTGTTGGAACGCTTACCCTGGTGGTGATTGAGAACATGTGTATTGTATTTATTAAAAGTTATTAGAATTAGATGCGCAAGTCTCGTTATTGCTCACATTGTATGTACTCCGCAGGTAAAAGATGTATCTCTGCAGCGGCGCTACTTTTGTGGTAGCATCATAAGTGCAACGTCGCTGAACTGTATCGCACGTAAAGCACAGCAAAGTGTAGTGATGTTTCGAGGTACAGAGTCTGAGAGCGCTCGAGCTTGCCGTTCGTATTTCAGGTACTCCACACCTTATTCCTGATGGCATGTCTCTCTGTGCTCCGGTGAATGACGCCCTTTTCCTGACGCGATTGTGCTTCCCCGTGTGCTGCTTCTTCCTGATATACATGTACGTAACAGAAAGCCACTGTTTTATGTTGAGTCTCTTGCAGACCAACTCCCCAAAATCTTCAAATAATTCGAGAGGCTGGGGTTGATATCCCTCACGAAATAATCTTCGTCCCTTGCGACCCACTACCACTTCATAGGTATTCAATTATTCATGAACTTCTTCCTTTCAGTGGTCACTTAAAGAGTCGCTTCCCACCGGTCTTGATGCCGAAACGCTCCACGCCACTACTTTGTTGCTGTTGCCACACTCCCAAAAACCCAACAGAGCCACCCTCTCTGCCAACTTTGTACCTTCGAAGTGACTCTCTGATGTGATCCGGTGTGAGTGGGCCTCTTCGGGTTTCCGCTTCCTTTGGTTCATCACCCTCAGTTGGGGGGCTTGGTAATGCTCGACGGGGCACTTGATCTTCGCCTGCTTCGATGAACTGTGCCTGAACTTTCCTAGCACCCTCAATTAAGTCACCAGCAAACATTTTTGTTATCGCTCTCATAGCCAAAATGACCTGTGCGGGAACCGACTGAGAGAGTGTTTGGTTCATCAGCTGGAAGTATGTTAGCAAACAATTCTATGTGCCGGATAGCATAAATGAAGCATACCCGTCGCATTTGAGCGTCAGGAAGTCGTGAGAGACGCCATGCTTCGTATCTTTCAAACTGCGCGGAATCCAGCTGTCTAATCAATAAAGACCGATTTTCTCTTTCCTGTGCCTTTTCTGCCTCTGTCGCGCCCGAAGTAACGGCATTCTCATCATCTTCTTCGTCTTCTTCTTCTTCTCTCTTCCTCTAACTCCTGCCCAACGTCTGACGCTCTCCGCTTGCCTTTGGTCTTGCCAGTTCCTGACAAGGCACTTGGTGCTGTCCCCCCCAATAGCGAGGCGGTATCTTCTGCCTCCCGCTCTTTCTTCGTCTTCTTTTTCCCACTTGCACGTTTCTTCTTTGAAGTGCCTCCAGTTCCACTACCACTGACTAGACTAGCAGTATCAACACTCGGGGATCGCGCGTAGGCAGGTGCAATCTCGGGAGGGAAGGAGGTTTGTCGGAGAGGATGGAGAACAGATGAAGCCGAGGTCGTAGACATCATGGACGTCTTGCGTCGCTTTATGCTAGGGGCGGAGGTAGGCATGTCGGAACTGCGTCTTTTTGGTTGTGGAGGTAGCTGTGTATTCGCAGGGTATGGCGGAGAGATGGCGTTGCCGTAGTTGTGGTTGTATGGTGGAGAAGCCATGTTTCGAGGAAGGGATGGAATGTGGATCTCGAGAAGAGCGAGCGGCCGGGTCCAAGGGTTAGTTGTGCTGTATGGTGGTGAATTTGCGATGTCAAGCTCGATTCACTGGAATGCAAATTGCGAGTACCTGTAGCAACAAGCCAGAGAGTGAAAATTACCTGCAAGACACGCGCTGTAGCTGTAGCTTGTAGCTGTAGATGTGCTGTAACTTTCCGTTCAACATGGTTGCGCTGCGATAAGGCTGAGACCACGCCAAGGGTCCGCGCTAACGAAACACTTTAGCGTCATCGCGCGCGCATCTGGGGGTTTTTTCGTCAAGCACAACCTGCTGGGAGTATATCCTTCCACACACCAGAAGGGGGGACAGCATGGTCCAATTCAGTACTCCCGAGCACCTCTGCCTCTGCGAAGGAGGGCCGCAAATCGCCAAAGACTGATAACAGAGATAACTTGGAGCCCGAAAAACATGTCAATGGCGTTGCGAAGAGGAAGGGTGGGGATGATGAGGACTCCAGCCGCAAGAGGAAGAAGAAGAACAAGAGACGCCTCAGCTTGAGCAAGGCTGCACGAGATCCAAGAGATGAGGCCTCACCCATTCGAGCTGGTACACCTAAGGAATCTTCCACCCGATCACCAAGCCCAGTTATAGATTTCGATGGGCTGAGTCATCCGAGTATGTCGTCTCACTTTTGCATCGTGCACCGGACTGATTTTTCAAGGTCGTGGAACTCGTGAGCGCCTCGAAGAATCTCCCGAGCAAGCTGCTGCACGTCTGCAGAAATTATCCGGCGCTGTCCGAACCATTCTAGAATGCATTGGTGAAGATCCTGATCGCGAGGGACTTCTTGCGACGCCTGAGAGATACGCCAAAGCGTTGCTCTATTTGACGAAGGGGTATCAAGAGAATGTTAGGGATATAGTCAATAATGCAGTCTTCCATGAAGGACACAAGGAGATGGTTATAGTGAAGGACATCGAGATCTTCAGTCTGTGCGAGCATCATATGGTCCCATTTACTGGAAAGGTACTGCTCGGACAATTTTACTGTTTCGCATTTACACTTACTGACTATTACTACAGATGCATATTGGATATATTCCTGATAAAGACGTAATTGGTATTTCGAAGCTCCCTCGTATTGCAGACCTATTCTCCCGGCGCCTTCAGATTCAAGAGCGCCTTACAAAGGACGTCGCCCATGCAATTATGGAGGTTTTAAAGCCGCAAGGAGTGGCAGTAGTCATGGAGTCAAGTCATCTTTGCATGGTTATGCGCGGGGTTGAAAAGACTACTGCTACTA
Organism: Pezicula neosporulosa; assembly: GCA_009805495.1. Taxonomy (NCBI): domain Eukaryota; kingdom Fungi; phylum Ascomycota; class Leotiomycetes; order Helotiales; family Dermateaceae; genus Pezicula; species Pezicula neosporulosa. Next base: position 628,006 of record SELE01000011.1, read on the forward strand.
CAATTACGAGCTGTGTCCTCGGATGTATGGAAAAGCGGGAGAAGTCACGAATGGAGTTCTTCAGTCTCGTAGGACTCAATAGAAGATGATGAAATACACGGGGCTGGGTTTAAATTATAAAGGAGCGAGTTTGCGGATTACATTCTACGGCGTTTAAGGAAAGAGGAAAACTCTCACGACGGTCTTCAACACCATGTCTTCAACACCAAGCACAGGGCGGCGTTTTGCATAAGATATTTGGTCTTAACGCCAATATTGTTGGAATTTAAAGAGAGGAGCCCAATGGGTGCTCAGTCGCGAACTATCTTTACCTGGAATTTGAAGGCTTCTGCGCATTGCAAAGCAAATTGCCAGCTTGCCAAATAGGGCCTGTTTTAAAAGGATTTGGGATTTGGCCATCTATCTTTGAAACCATTCTTTCTTTCGTGGCCTTAACTGCGCATTATTGTTCTGACCATAGGTATTGTTGAACCTCTGGAATCTCATTCGCCTCGACCTAGCTTGTGCTTAGGTCTACTTAAGGTACGTTTCTTACTAGAAACCGCTTTGTGTGCGGTCGATAGAGAGGATTTCTGTTCGTGATCTGGAACAGTTAGGTTTATCCCACAATCACCAAGATAGATAGCATATTGATCAAGCTCTATTGTAAGTTTCCACGCGGGATATGTCTGGAATATCTGAATGTGTTGCAATAAACAACCTAACAGAACGATTTTCTTCCAGCACTATATGGATGAGCAGAACACTCTAGGGAGGGCTCTCTCTACCCTTACTCTTAAATAGGAGAATCATGCTTATCTACTGAAAGCAATATATGTACCTTTGCACAAGAGACAGATGAGACAGCTTTCGAGGAAAGGGATATCTGGAAAATATAGATTTCTCGTCGGCTAATTGATAATCATCGGCGGTCAGTTGTGTCCGCTCCGGAATGAAACCTGACAGCAGCCGACGACCGATGACCTACTCGTAAGGAGGCCTCAATGCCTCGCCAAGCTTATTATTTTCTACTTATGAACACTTAGACCCATCAATGCTCGGCTCCTCCACCTCTTGGTATAGAAAAATGTCGGCTCCTCCACTTGCCTATGTAGCTAGGCATGTTGTAATTACCAAAAGGTAGTGGAGCGCATGCGCAGTCAGAGATTTATACATACCTACTACTCGATGCCATCAGCCGACGAAACTAGAGAGGCCGCTACTCACCAGCTGCTTAAACTCTTCACAGCCTTTACAAGTCCTCTAGTTGACACATATACAAGATCATTGTCTACGTCGTTTTCCAGAATATGATTATATTGCTTTATGCATTGCTTTGCGTCTTGCTTTCTTGTTTGGCCATTTTCATTATTTTCTCTCCTATTTTGAATCCCCAGCAAGACGCGCACTCGCCACGCAACACTTCGCTCAGTGTTCTGCTCCACTCCCCCATATGCAACTGCGCCGTAGATCGTCCCGTTCTGTTTACAGGCGCTTGGCAGCACGATTGGAAAAGAAGGGTCAGCCATTGGTTAGAGCATTGACGTTTTGTTTATCTGAATCAGGTACTGCCGTATGCTTATGTCTAATATGCTTACCTATAGACAGGTTCGAGTGTAATGAGGTCTTTTTTACAGGACCAAATGCACTTCGAGATCCACATGGCTACTACTTGGCATTCATCATGGACAGTCGAATAAGGAGGTACAAATAGGCTGGTTTGCCTGAACAGCAGTGATGGCTCAAGGAGCATTCCCTCATCATTTCTTTACTCTATTCGTTCGCTTTATTCAAGTCACATTCTTTTGTCGCTGAAAATGGTCGGGTTCAAAGCTCTAGCAGCCGTGATGGCAATCGTCCCTATGGCCCTCGCTCACCCGGGCGAGAACGTAGAGGCTATCAAACATGAGATGGCGGTGCGCAACACTCAGCATGCTGCCGCTACTAGGTCGTTATCTAGGTGTCAAGACTCAGCACAAGCTATTGCAATGAGAGAACGCGCTGCAGCTCGCCGGGCAGCCAAAGTCACGGAGGTTCGCAAAAAGCGCGGGCTCACTACTGGTACGTCGCTAAATCTCAAAGAAAGGGTCGAATGACATAATACTGACTCTATAACCCAGAACCTTTGAGCCACCAAAAGAGGGATCTCACTGCTCTCGAGAGTTGGACCTTAGTTAGTCACAATATGTCGTCTTCACTAGGCTACACCCTCGACACCCCCGAGGCGACCATATTCGGCTCCAACAACACCTGTGCGCTTGTTCCCGAGACGACCATTGGTCCTTACTATGTCACTGGCGAGTACATAAGATCGAACATCACAGAGGGCCAAGCCGGTGTGCCAATGCATATCGAAATGCAATTCGTTGACATGAACACTTGTTCACCGGTCCCAGAGCTTCTAGCAGATATCTGGCATTGCAATAGCACTGGTGTATACTCTGGCATCGATACCAGTGAAGGCGAAGGTGGATTGAACTCTACTTTCCTACGAGGAGTTCAAGCTTCAGACGAAGAAGGAGCTGTCTCATTTGATACACTATTCCCTGGACACTACGACAGCCGTATAACGCATCTCCATCTCGTCGTCGAAACAAACGCTACTATCCAACCCAACAACACTTATACAGGTGGTACTACCCTTCACGTAGGCCAACTATATTTCGAAGACGCTTTAGTAGAGGCAGTCGAAGCGACGAGCCCGTATAATACTAATACTATTGCGTTTACCACTTGGGAGGATGATGGCTGGATGTTGGAGGAGGCTACTACTGATTATGATCCTTTTGTGGAGTATGTTCAGTTGAGCGATGATTTGCAGGATGGTTTGTTGGCTTGGATTACTGTTGCTGTTGATTTGAGTAGTAATCACACAGCTAACCTTACTGCTGCTGCACATTATTATAGCACTGGTGGAGTTGCTGTGAATGGTAGTAGCAAGGGTCTTCCTCCTTCTAATCCTAATGCTTCTTAGATCTGGAGCATCCGTAGTCTCAATAGAAGAAAGAGATAAACCAAGTTACACCTTTATTTGATAGGGGATTCGAGGAGAATGTTCTGTAACTATCAATGTTTCTGAGTAAAATAACATGAACTTTACCCATATCTACGCCTCACGTACAGTGGACAGCTACAATAGCTACAATCGATTTTATTGTAGAAAGCTCCATGAGGACCATAGTAGCTATTCCACATCGCAGCTTTAGCAAGCCTTTGTAGACATTTGGGTTAGCTATCAAAGTCCCAAGCCCCTGTCCTCCCTACCAAGTAAGTCTACAACTAACTATCTTCTCCCTACATGAACAAATACCCATGTATCCCCCACCAAATTTTAGAACATTTTACCAAGGTCGTTTAAAAGGATCAGCTCCTGCACTCGTGCAAGCCTCACAGGGCGGCAAGTCTTGTACTTCCAATCCCTCAAAACTCGGGACCCCACGCGCGTGTTCTGGGAGTTTAAGAAGAGTATGGTAGTCTCCGTGGCCCATTCGTAGATGCCATAGCATTGCTAATTTTACTAACTCTTGTTTCTTCGCTCTTGCATTGCCCGTTGCTGCTGCTGTAGTATCTGTAGTATCCGACTTGGACTGAGAAGCACTGTCTTGTTTGTCTTTTTTTTTTGTCTTGTTTATCAGGATGTAACTTCTCCCATTCCTCCTGCTGTTCGTCGCGGAACTGCGCTACAAGTTCTCGGGCATCTTCCATCTCGTCAAGTTTAAAGCCGAAGCTGATACCAAATTCATGGAGGCCGCCTCGGTAGCCCATGTCGTGAAGCCATTTGGAGTCGGATTTGGTCTTGGGTGGTATGTCGCTTTGGAGTGCGCGTTCGTGTGGGGAGGGCATGGTTTGTTGTAGATGTGTGTGGTGGTGAAGATTGAAGATCAGTGTGCAGCGCTGTCGAAGAAGTGTACTTGTACCATTCGTATAGAATTGTCAGCAATAATTGATTGAATTGATGAAGCTATTCAGATGCGGGGGTCCTACACCACACCACATATGGGGCCAATGCCTCTACTACTGAGGGCGCAAAAAAAGTCAAAGCTGTGCGAATGTGCGGGCTTCTCTGAGATCCCAGCACACGCGACCGCGACGGCGTCTCCCCTAGCAACCGACAGATTTTCTTGCGTAATTCGTGTCGCATACATAGCTACAGAGTACCCACCCCAGATCGTTATCTACGTCGATCTGTATTCGATCTGTACTTCGTACCCCACACTCAATCTCAGAGATGCAACCTAACTCCATCAATTGAAAAGACGCATTGAATACCAGATATTCCCATCAGTCTCCAAAATGCCAAAGAGGAAGCTTGAAGACGCCAGGTCGTCCAGTGAAGAAATCGGAGATGAGCGTCTGCCATACAAGAGAGCCGACTATTCTAGCTGGGAACCCGCTCGCGAAAGCCTAAACAACAACAAACACATCAATGGTATGATATTTCACGACGACTTCTATCGAGACCGCATGCGACAAATCCAGGCTACGTACAAAGTCCAGCAAACCCACTGGCCCGATAAAGGACATGGTTTTCGAATTCGCTTGATTTGGGACCACGATCGCCTTTGGGGCACTTTCGAATTGGGATTCTTCAAAGGCGTCTTTCTCGTAGACCCTGGTCCGGGTCAAGACCACTTCCAAGCTGAGGATGTGTACTATCACGAACATCCAAACTCGCAGGGTGGGTCGCAAGGTGAAGGCGAGGATGAAGAGGACATTAATTCCACACCCGAAAACCCAGACGATCGGGAGTATCCACTAGTTTGGCGCGGAACAAGCACGGCTACGCTCTTCAATTCCCCATTGACTGTCGGTAAAATCCGCTTTGGCTTGAATGAGATCTGGGGCCATTTTGATTCAATGCTGGGTGTTGGCCTTCCAAACGATCGTTGCGAATTCCACGGAAAGACGCCATTCGGACCTTTACTTGTGCCATTTTCCATCCAAGATGTCATTGACGATTGGAACAATCTCGACATGTTTTGCGATGATGAAGCGCCACGATCATCTAGCCCAGGTGCGGGTAGACTACTGGACGAGAGTAATAAATCTGCCACTACACCTCCGACGTCAACTACATCTCATACATTGACGGAAGAGAACCAAAAAGACTTCTTGAGGTCTATTCCAGGCATTTTTGACGTTACTAGCAAAACAGTGGAAGGAGAATGGCGTAGTAAGTCGCAAGGGCTGACTCTTCGCTTTCATGTCGACGAGCAGCAGGAAAGAGTCTGGGGCCACTTCGATGTTGGCATAGTGGATGGATATCTTCTCTTGAGCCTGCCTCCTAACAAAATTCAGCCCAGAACTCCAATGGAGTTTCAATGGCGCGGAAAGGAGAGTGAGACAGGGAGTCGTAAGGAAGGAAGCGGCGAGGTAACCATCTGGGAAGATAGGACAATGCAGGGCTTCTTCCGTGAAATGGTTGGTTACGTTGACTTCAAGGGAAAGAGAAGACCATCTTCCGGTCATGACACGGACTACTATCGCCTGGGCTGGGAAGACTACGCACACGGCAGTGGTCCCTCTCACTTGATAAAAAGGGGGTCTCTTTTTGCGAGTTGAGCCTACTGGTTAAGTCAGCCTTGCATGCATCTGCACCCAAACATTTTCCAAAAATTCTGTCGGCTTTTCACCTATAATCATGAAATTTGTTCCTTTTGGCTGTAAAAGGATCCATACTGTAATTTTAGCTATAGACATAGAATGTGTACTAATAACTCGGAGATACATATAGAACTATTGGCAAAAGTTACGCGCCCGGCACCCATTCGAAAGCCATTTGAAAGGATACTAAGTACATGTGATTGTAAGCCTCTAGCAACCAATATTGATATTTACATAGCTGCTTGGCGTTCACTAAGCGAAGCGCTCACGAGTGGTGCTGTAGGAAGTCGTGGCTACAGACTAGCCCAGACGAAGTAAGCGCTGACGACGGGGGTTGAAAACATCGCCAGCCGCAAAATGTAGGAAACCTTCATTACACACTTCCTCGAGCCGAAGAGTTCAATAGGCTTTTCACAAAGATGTCTGCTAACAGCCTACACGATTCAAATGGATCTGGATCACATCCTGCAGAGGCTAGACCGGAGACGAAAGGCACGGCCCGAGGCAAGGTAAATTCCTCCCTCCCCACGCCTGTGAAACCTACAACCAGCGCCAACCTCCTTACTTAGAAACTCTGCCCAACTTGCGAAGGTCTAGACCTAAGCGTGGATAAATTCGTCATCTATGGTGCTGGAAACTCCAGACCATTTAATAAGAGAGCTTCAAATGGTCCCCATCCTGGTGAGCACCGCGACGGCTCGGACTTCTCGTTGAAATCGGGGAGTCGCACCTATAGACTTGGAACGTTCAGTGGCATTCAGACAAGAAGCGAGACATGCTCCTTCTGCTATCTAGTACTCAAGTCTGTTGAGAAGCCTGCGTCATCTCTAGAAACAAAGGAAAATGTTCCCAATCATGTCCCAAATCACGTCTCACCCACACCCACACCCACACCCACACAGCTAGACTTGGATGCGCCCAATCCGAACGCTGTATGCTACGTCAACTGGGAGGTTGATGGTCGGGATAATGATCGATCTTCGGGCAGAAAGGCTCGAACTCGACGTCTTCATCTGCACTGGGATGATAAAGCTCTGAAAGACTCGTATTTAGTCTTCGTGGCTCCTCAAAGGCTTTTCGACTTCAACTCTGACTCACAGGGTTCCTGGGAAAGGGATGCTTTTTTTCTTGGAAGAGAGCTTAAAACGGATGGGAACAATCAAGTTCTCATGAAGAGCTGGTTAGATCAGTGTGCCATCAACACCATGGCGAAAGGTGCTCAGGCGACCAAAACAGCGAATTTACTGAAATGGCTGCTCAATCCTACTTTGGCGTCATTGATGTTCTGGACATGTGCCTCAAATCGCTTCCTTTCCGTACAGTAGAAGCTCCAAAGAAAGACAAAGACAAAGATCCCGACGATATACCAATTCGGATCCGGGCACGTTACGATTCCAGTTCATCGTCCTCCTCCTCCTCCTCAGATGATGGTATGTTTACAACAAGACCGACATGACTTCACTTGCTAATGAGAGCCTCTAGAAACTGTAGAGTACGAGCCTTACGTGGCTCTGAGCTATGTTTGGGGACTACAGAAAAATTATACCACAGATATTTCGAATATTCGGGTTCATCAGCAGCAGGGTAGTCTTGAGACCTTTCTTGGTGAGATACCCCTTGTCATCCGTGACGCCATGTCACTTGTGCGCCGCCTCGGTCTGCGTTATCTCTGGGTAGATTCGCTGTGCATTGTTCAAAACAGTAAACGGTCCTGGAATCTCAACTCGCGCGTCATGAACCTGATCTATGGAAACGCTTTCTTGACGATATGTGCTGCTGATGGAACTGATGCATGGTTCGGCTTGAAGGCATTGGACTCTTCTGCTCATTCAACTTCGCAGCACATTGAAGAGTGCGTTCCAGGAGTTCGACTCATGGTATCACAACTCGCAGAGACAGGCATCAAGGCCTCGGTATGGAACACACGTGCATGGACTTTCCAAGAGAGACTGCTCTCTCGACGCTGTCTGATTTTTACCGAAGGTCGCGTCTTCTTCCAGTGTCGTTCTGCAACAATGTCTGAGGACCTCGTCTCGGAGTCACATGGTGCTGGTTGGTCTCTAGATCTTGCTAAATCACTGCCTCAGATCCTACATGAGCTGAATCGCCGCCCTATCAGAGTGTATATGAATTGTATGTCTCGATATTCAGAGCGCAAGCTTACTCAACCGAAAGACATCCTCGCTGCTTTCAACGGTGTGTCAAACTTAATCAGCGGCGTAATGCGAGCACCCTTTATCTTTGGCCTACCGAGCTCTCACTTTGATCTAGCCCTTCTTTGGGAGCCATTACAAGCTGTCACCCGTAGAGTCCAAGAAGAGGGACAGGACTTCCAAGATCTAGCCTTCCCAAGCTGGTCCTGGTGCGGCTGGAAAGGCGGACCAACAGAGTATAGGAGTTGTCAACTCGAAGGAGTCCTAATAAACGTTCAAGAATGGTTGAAGGAACATACGTGGATTGCTTGGTATATAAGAGATGGGCGTGGAAATTTGAGGCCAATATGGGACGGAGCAAAGTCAACAGCATGTGATTCCGTGGAAGAACGATGGAAGGGGTACCAGACTGTGTCCCCAGATTCAGAATTCACAGATTTGCAAAAGAAAGCGTCAAAAACCCTTGGAAATCCCAACGAGAACGACTTTATCAAATGGGCTAAAGAGCAGGAGCAGACTGAGAGAGAGACAAGGCAAGTAGAGCTTCAAAAGGAGCGGTTGAGGCACGACGATTATGATAACGACTATGGAGATAGAGGGCGTTATCACCAGCGTCAACACCATGGTCGTGGCACATTAGTAGAAGTCAGACGACCATTTAACAGAGACTCTCCCTCGCCAGACCGAAACAGGATAATTGAAAACTACCGATATGGCGAGCCAGTTCCCGACGGGGTCGATGAGCAAGCCAAGTCTCGGACATTCCGTGATGAATATGGCAGAGATATTTCATCTGATATGGCTCGAAGAATACGCAATGGATTCCAGCAGTGTTTGCCTGACAATCCATTTCGAGTCTACATCGAAAATTATACTGCAGAGCCCGACAAAGACTTCCCAGATCAACCACTACTCCAATTCTGGACATGGTGGGCTACTCTCCGGCTTGTGCGTTCCACTACTCAGACCACAAATCTCCCCGGCCTCAGCAAATACGACATAGCAGATGCTGTTGGCGACTGGTGCGGTTCTGTAATGCTAGACAAGAACTGGATCGCGAAGGAAGAAATGAAAGGCCACAAAGTTGACGGATCGAAATGCAATTTCCTTGCTATATCGGACGCGAAAGCCTTCACGAAAGAAGAGTGTGATGTCTGGACATACTATGTCCCGAAAGAGAGGGAAAACTCAGAATGGGATCTTTATTATGTTTTGCTTGTTGAACAGAAGGATAGGATCTGGAGTCGTGTTGCGTTGGGAAAGGTTTTCAAGACGGCGTTTGAGAATGCTATAACGCCGAAGAGGTGGAGGGAGATTATTTTGGGTTGATAGGGTTGATGATGTTGTGGAGGGAGATCAAAGTCGGCTTGTTAGGGGGCGGAGTGGGGGTGGATGAACTATATACTAAGGAAATATTGGCATGCATGGTCGATACTTCTTGATTTTGGGGCTTGTGAATTCCGGAGTGGACGATTGAATTTCTTCGCTTTCAGGCGAGCAAGTTAGCGATAGTAGCTACATAGGCTAGTAAGATGACAATAAGTACTAGCGCTGCTAGGTTGGTTACAGCTTCAATTGTGGGCAATTATATAGCTATCGGGACTGTAGGGTCATTGAGAGTGGAAAGAGCGAAATTCAAGAAGCCACAAATGAAAGTGTGCATATATTGTTTACAAACTCTTTTCGTCTCTTACAGGTATATATATATCGATGACGAATACAGTATTGCCATTTACTTAAATTTTATTCATTTCAGGTCTGATCTAAGTAGTCAGTGTGCGTCGGCAACCTCGCTTTGTCTTGCAAGATAGAGGACTCTATTCTACTAAAACACCTACCAAGACACTCAAGAAAATCCAACAAAATGTAACAAAATTACATCTCATGAATTCGAGGCAGCTCTGATCACTCAGCATACGTTTACTTAATTATATTTGATAATTGTTTAATTACCTAATTGTTTTTATAGAGTGGTCCGTGCGCAAACCCGCCGTTTTTGTCGTACACAGAGAGAGGGGATACTTTACAATGATGTTACACTCTAAGTATTAGTCTAACCTAAAAACAACACATTGCGTACACAAGCCTGTTAGTAGGTCTAGGATAACTCTTTATCTATAGATTTCTATTTTTCAAAGGTACCTAGCAATTAAGTTCTTACTTACAACACGATCTCACTATCTAGGTACTTCGGATTATAGGCAGCAGCAGTCTGTAGATAGATAGGTACCGTGCTGTCCTCTTGAATTGAATAGAGAGGACAGTTTACCATCTACCTTACCTAGTCTCGGTAAGGTGGTCTCTAGTTCACACACGTGAGAGACATATATCAAACCATTTACCCCTCTCGCTTCTAGATCTCGCCCTTCTTGTTCCCTCACCCTCCCTTCTAAATAAATAAAAAGCCGCTGCCAAGACACCACAACAACCAACCACCAGAACCAACTAGGTAATCTCACACTGTACCAATCAAATATAACTTTTGTATCTAACAACAATTATTTCAAAGCTCTACCTCAGTCTGATATTCAAAAAAAAAGGGGGGGTTGGTTTACGTATTCACGACGAATGCATGACGCAAAAAATGGCCGATAAAAAAATAAATACCTCGAGATTCTACTTCGAATGGAAAGGCCATACTATCCCCGACATAACCGCTTTTCATTCAACTACCATATCCCAAAGACCTAATAAACCAATTATATACCTAACTGGAGATTCATCCTTCGACAATAAATACGTAAGCAATATCTCTTTATTCTCAATCCCTTAAAACACTATCTCTTCTCACGACTCAGAGAGCATATCTCAAGACCCTCACTCCTACTCCTCCTCCTCCCCTTTGAGAAAAAAAACATAGTAGTACTAAATCCGTGGCAGTGGGTACCATCAAGCGGACCAGGTGGTGAACCACTACCAGTAGAAGAAGTACCCGAGATCTATCTTGCCACACTCGATCGACCGCATCCAAAACCCGATATCGCGTTTTGGTTGAACCATTTCTTGGGGGACCGTGCTACGGCGTTGAATTTGGCTGTTGAAGAGTCTATGTTGAGGGAGCGGGAGGGCGGATTGTTGGAGCATGATTGTTTTGTTAGGGATCATTTGGGGGCGGATGATGGTGAGTTAAATTCTTATTCTTTCCTATTTTGTTATGTAATTTGTTTATTTTGGATGCTGTGACGATCTTCTTAAAACTTCATAAATTCCATTATATCTTTCTCCAATCCTCTCTTAAAGATGAAAACAAAACAAAAACAAAAAAACAAAAACACAGCTAATACAGAACCACCTCAAATAGTCCTCATAATCTCAATAGGCGCAAACGACATAGCCCTGAAACCAACCCTCTCAACAATCCGACACATGCTCCAACTAGCCTGGCTAACACCACGTACATCGCTCGAAAAAGGAACAGCAAAATCACTATCCCACTTCATCAAGATCTTCAAAACTGACTTAGAAACCTACATCTCAAGACTCATCTCCAAGCAAAAACCACGTGCCGTAATCATCTGTATGATATACTACCCCCTCCAATCAAACCTGCCTCAGAAAAATCAGAAGGGTCAGAAGGGCTGGGCTGATATCCCGTTGATGTTGTTGGGGTATAATCGGTTTCCGGGTCAGTTGCAGTTGGCTATTCGGAAGATGTATGAACTTGCTACTTGTCGGATTACTGTTGAAGGGGACAGTACTGAGGTTTTGACGTGTCCGCTTTTTGAGGTGATGGATGGTCGGGATCCCGGGGATTATGTTGCGAGGGTTGAGCCGAGTGTGGAGGGGGGGAGGAAGATTGCTGAGTTGTTGATGGGGAGGTTGGAGGGGTTGATTGGTGGTAGGGAGGTTGTTGGGGATGGGGATGGGGTATGAGTTGAGGTGTGGAGTTTGAGGTTGTATTGTGTTATGTTGTGTTGTTTCTAGGTTGATTGTTGGGTATCTCGTCTATCTATGGCTTTTGTAATTATAGCTTTGTGTTATTTTAAAGGATTTGAGATTTTTCTTTTCGTGGTTCTAATGGGTAGGTGTACTTGTTGTTGCCTAAAATTTAACCTAATCTCTCTATAAATTCCTGTCCACGCACTCTATAGGAAGAATACACATAATTCATCCTAATTAATTATCTTTACTTGAAATATAAGGATAAATAATATAAAATGCATTCAAATAAACATCCTTTTCCATTTTGCTTAATGAACTTTACTATTATACAGTAAAATGAACACCTTCTAGACTTCTGCGGATATCACTGCAGTAACTTATGCCTTCCGTTACAGTAACAACAGAAGAATCCACCTTCCTAAGTTCATTGCTCTTTTCCTAGATAAGGTAACTAGGAATGAACAAGTTGATAGAAAGTAATGTTCTTCATCTAGTATATTTAAACTACCTTAAGAACCATTTAAATGACAACAACGTCCACTATAACAACAGCACCAAATTCCGCGATCGTTCTTTACTTCGCCTCGTCTTGTAAACAAATCCAACTTATCTTGCAAATCTAAATCTAGTTCGCTACCATTCTTCAACGTCTGTGTTTAGTGTGAAAGGGGAATGAGAAATCCAGACTCCTGTTAAGATTCTGCCTTTGCTTACCGAGTAGTTGGACTAGAGAGATGGGTGAAGTGTCTCTCTTCTGGTACTTTATGTTTTCTCTCGTTTTGTTTTTGTATAAGCGAGCTTAGCTACAATGTTTCTTATTTTTTTTTTTCTTTTATCCCCTTTGGTGGGGGGAATGTATTGTGCTTAGGTGGGTAGGTATGTTTCGCTGTATTAGCTTGCTTATTTGGAGGAAAGAAATATTTTAAATTGGCAGATCGGTATTACCGAGGAGATTTTCAAGGGTGAGATTAAGGTTGAGGATTAGGATTAGGATTAGGGTTAGGATTAAGATGTTGAAAAGAGAGGAGAAGGTAAGTATATCTATAAGATGCGCTTTCTTCCTTAAAGACGCAGTCTAGTTAGTATTTACTCCTTTTATTCTTATCCTAGGCAGGGGAAAGAGCGCTTTTACTAGTTATGTATATTACATGCGCATATTATCCTCGCTAATAGAACTAAGAAGATTCCTTTAATTATGATACGTCAATGTCTATGTACTATTTTTGAAGCAAGTAATTTAGTCTCAAATGCAGCTTTTACTTAACAGTTTACCTATCTTTGTAAACAACTCCTCTAACCTAGTAAATGCAAACTTGCTTGTGACTACCTCTTATAAGTTATCTCATATCTTCTTAAATTTAGTTGAAAACATTTTAGCCTAGGAAGTGTTCATTAATTTACCACTAATATTAAAAAAACACTGGTCATAAGCTATTCATGCAGACTTTAACTAGCACTACATTCCAAATTTCGACGACTTTGTTTGACAAAGACAGGCAAGACATGATCCGCAGATTACAAATGAGACTTACCTATTACTCTCTGAAGCTTTCTTTATGGCTGTATTCTATCCTATTAACAGTGTTAGAATTTGTCCTGTTGCGAACATTCTTCTATTGAAATTCATCATGTGCTGTTGTCATGAAAGTGCTTGCTGCCACGACAAGACTTATTACGATAGAGTTCAGAAGACAGAGAGGACACTACGTAGCACAGGAGATTTAAGGACTATATTTGTATTGGCTCACAGTCTTGTAGGTAATTACGGTACGGAGAGAAACCAATTCTCTATTCAAATATCAATATCATCGGCCGTGGCTTCCCCCTCAAGACCTTCAATTATCACCTCAGGTTTCACCGACTCTTCAGCTTCCCTCGTAACATACCAACCACCAGCAGATCCCAAAACTATTCCAACAATCACAGTCTCCACACCAACCTCCACCGACCTCCCGTATTGTATAACCGAATCCGCAAGCCATCTTATCACAGGTGTGACAAGAACCTGCCTTTCATATTCAAGATCCGGGCTCACAGTGATGATCAGTGCAAGCAGCGTAATCAGTATAAGACCGAGGAATGTAGCCGTTAAGACTTGGATAGCGGCAAGTAAGAATGTGATATTTTTGGTAGTTTGTAGGATTTTGAAGCCTGCCGCTACGAGCGGCGTGACTTGGTCGAAGGCTAGATTGATCTGTTTGGAATACGGGATGCCCATCTTTTACTGCCGGTTTCTTGGTCTCGGAGAGGATGGAACAACCGAATGTAACGATCCCTCTTAATGTGCTGTGCCGGTGTGCCTCGACAGCGACCCGGAGTCTTTTTCTTTTTGTGAAAGATATGAATGAGATATGAATGCAACTGCAAGAGCTCCACATTTTATTATTATTTTACTTTGATGGATATTTGATGGCTAGAATGACGTCGTCGGTTCTTCGAAGTTGACCACTTATAAGCCTTTGCTGGACACCCTATACGTTTCAAGACCCCGCATTTGGAAACCACTGTTCACCTGACGTCCAAGTTATCACACGTCAACATTTTGAAACTTGCAAATTCTAGATACCATGCGAGAGCGTAATCCCCAGAAAAGCAAAAGTAAATAGACCGTGTGTTTCATTTATGTTTCTAGAGACTTTGAAAATGCTTTGCGCTAAAACTACTACGCGCAATACTTGGGAGAAGAGAGCTGCTCGCCTATTTTGGCGACGATTCTGGGATATATATATGAAGCTTCACACTTCCAATAAAAGTCCTCAGCAGCTATAAAGTTTTCGTAAGAAGAATATTACCACTATTTCACGTTCAAATAGACCTGTACGACATATCCAGCGCCTCAAACTTTCATCGTACTTTCATTTGAGTAGTAAAAATGCAGAGGCAGTCGTTTCAAGCTCCCTCGCGATCACATTTCCCCAACCAAGAACTGCTAACCATCCTCCAAAGTTCCTTCATATTAAGACTGTTGTATTATTGAGATGGCTCATTATGTTAAAGAACGAAAATGCTAAGAGTTAACTGAATATAGATTATAGATACGCAATTCTGTGAATACTCTATGTATAAAAGCTTTATTTCCTGCCAGTAGAATTCAAAGCCTATTAGCATACGTATAAACTTGAGAATAGCAGCATTAATTCAAATGCATACAATGTGTTAAACTCATCTAATATTCATAAGCTAAGCGATTTACGTATTAGCATTTTAGTAGAGCCTCGAATCACCGCAGTTGCTTTCAAGTCTTCTTGTGCTTATTAGCCTTAATACTTGGAAGTTTATAATCATAGGAATATCAAAACTCTAGACTATGGTTATTTAGGCAATACATTCGCTGTAATACCTGTATCGCTTAAATGGACTTTAATTACGCTCGATCTATACGCCATTCAATGCTAGCCGTTTGAGCTTTGGTGCTATCTTATCATAGAAATATAGATACACTTCATTTATATCTATAGTATTTAAACCAAAAACTAATTCTATCTACGGGCCTCTATCATCACTCAGGTCAACAACTGACAGATTGGTGGATATCTAGCTATGCTACTCACCTTCCCACACAGCTTCAATAAGCCACATTCGCGAACCATCCGGCCTAGTGGCACCCAAATACTTATATCTTGGATCAGCCTTCTCAAATAAAGCCTTCCAGTCATCTTGTTCACGCTCTTTAGCATTCATAGCAACCATCATGCAAACATCAATATTCCTGTAAAGGTAGAAAAAGAATACTTTGATTAGCTATTGACCTCAAATAAAAACTTTTCATTGGCAATAAAAGAAGATAGAATATATACCTTGAAGCCTTCTCCTCACACCAATGTCCTTGTCCAGGTTCCGGTATACACCCATCATTAATCAATATCCTAGCACCATGTTTCAATCCCGGAGTAGCGGCCTGAAGAATCTTAATAGATTGCTCATCAGCCCAATTGTGAAATATCCAACGGTAGATATATACATCTGCATCTTTGACAACTTGCGGAGTAAAGAAGTCATGCTTTATAAACTGGATCTTAGGTCGTTTATGTTCAGTTTTCATATCTTCTGTTACATCGATATCTTGAACGATGAGATTCAGAGATGGATACGCATCAGAGATAGCGGAGCTAGCAAATCCATTTGCTCCACCAACCTCAGACTGTTAGCTGATTTTGATCTCACATGAGTATTGCGGTCACGTTACAACTAAAAAGGTAGATAATTTAAACAAACAACTTACATCCACAACGGTCCCTTCTCCCAACCTTCCCCAATCGTAACCTTCAACTAAAGAACTAGTATCATACCCCTCCCCAGAACTGAAAAGTTCCATAGCAAGTCCAAAACTCCTAATAGTCTCGGGCGTCTGCTTAACCTCATCATAGAGACTCCATTCTCCAGGTTTATGAAACCCAATGGAAACACCAGTCTCTCTCTGACTTCCAGATCCAGGCCATTTGTCAAGAGCTTCGCATTGATGTGCACTTCCTACGAATATCCTCTCCGTAAGGAGATCTATCCAAGCTGCTATCTTTTCTTGTTCAATGAGAATTCGAGACATAGAATTATGTGCTATATATTCTTTTGTGGGTTCGGTGAAGATTCCATTGGTGATTGCATGGCGTATTAATCTGCGGAGTGCTGTTATCTCTAATCCGCTTTTTGATGATAATTCCGCATATGATATTGATTTATCCAGTGGGACATGTTTTGGAATATCCCAATGGGATACCGCTTTTAAACTTAGCACGTTAAGCCACTACCGTACCAAGTCCATAAGTAAATAAACTGTTTTCTCATTTCAAAGTCTAGAGGAGAGTGAGAATGGAAACATACCTCCCATGCCATATCACGAATTGTCTGAACTTCACCGACTAGTCTTCGATTCAAGATGGGAAGCATATCAATGATATCTAGTCGAGCTTCTTTTTCAGCTTTTGACTCGGCTAAAAGTGGCGTCTCTAATGCTTCGCGAAGTGTAGCTGCTAGAGCTATGAGATTACTCGGAGCCATGATGTTGGATATCTATCTGCTTTTTTAGTCAATCAACTTTTTTTCAAAAAAGAAAAGAAAAGCAAAAGCAAAAGAAAAAGTGTTTTGTTGAGATGAGATATTTACTTAAAACACATTAATGGACTGTTTGAAGAGGGGTACTGGGATACCGGAGATGAAGGCCACTATGGTACTGTGGAAGAAGAAAATGACAAAAGAATGACCTGATAGGCCTCGCTTAATATTCGATGCAGGAGGAGACAAAAGGGGGATAAGCGACCGATGCGCTACTGCGTCAGTCACTTGTGGTTCCTGAGGCAGGATGTAACCACAAAAACTTGCGTTATTACCGGCTGACAAAAGGCTCGTATGATTCGAATACTGTACTCCGTATAGTGATAGACTTGACACCAGGCAAAGGAATGTTGACTATGTATTATTGAAGGAACGAAGAAGGAATTCCATTGGAGCTGAATCCAGTTGAATTCCCATTTTACCAGTCTGTCTGGGCAACATCTGGTCTTATGTTACTCTTTGTTGTCTAATCATATGTTTCAGATATCCAACGGTTGCGTGGACTACAAACCCTGAATCTTACATGGTGAGACTAAACAGGCCAATTCTCCGCGCCACTCACGAGTGTTCTTCGCCGTGCAGACACGTAGTTACCAATAACCGCTTCTCCGCAATCCATACCACCTGCCCGGATTAGAACATGATTGTTCTGCAGCGCAACGTCGATCTTGAAAGACCATCTCGAGTCCCATTGCATTTAGTCGTCTGCATCCAACAAACCTAAATCTCAATGTTTCAATCGAAACCCATCATACCATGGCGTCGCCAAAATCAGTGTCACCAAGGTCCCCACAATCTCCGAACTCAGAACCTCTTGTAAATAATCCCATCGAAGCGGACGAGGAAGGAGAAGGCGAAATTGACGAAGGTTTGGATGCTGGCTACATTACCGACCAATCAAGTACTGGTTCGACATCTATCACATCAAGTATCCGTGGTCATACTTTTGAAGACGGGATCCGATATCATAAGTTTCACGATGGCAAGTATGCCTTCCCGAATGATGAAACAGAGCAAAATCGAGACGATATGAAGCATGCGATGACTTTAATGCTCTCTGGTGATCGATTGCATTTTGCACCTATTGGGAGCCACCCACAAAATATTATTGACTTAGGTAAGTGTTCAAAATTTCTGATATAACAAAACTTCACTTATATCCTCGCTAGGTACTGGCACTGGTATATGGGCTATCGACAGTTAGTAGTTTCTGTCCTGATTATGTATCCGGGTATGCACTAAAGAGTTCTTCAGTGGCGGATAAGTATCCCTCAGCTGCTGTAATAGGAATTGATTTGAGTCCTATCCAACCTGGCTGGGTGCCCCCAAACTTACGATTTGTTGTCGATGATTTTGAGGATGAGTGGGTCTATCGAGAAAATTACTTCGATTACATTCATATGAGACACAGCCTGCACTCCGTCAAGAGTCCCGTTGCTCTTATGGAGCGTGCATTCAAGTGAGTATATGTAATAGTATCAAAGGACACTCGGAATTGAGAAGTGATCTCTAGGCACACCAAACCAGGCGGATGGGTAGAATTTCAGGAACTCCACTATTACCCGCACTGCGACGATGACACCATGGAAAAACCCTACGCCTTCCGAGAATTTCTAGAACATGTTAGAGACGGAGTAGCAAATTTTGGAAGTGACCTCAACGGTGTCACGAAGTTGCGTGGCCAGATGGAAGCTGCTGGGTTTGTAAATGTTACCGAGGACATGTTGAAAGCACCGATTGGACTTTGGCCGAAAGATAAGACTCTCAAACTTGCAGGATTGTATTGGAGAACTGCAATCTTAGATGGACTGATGGGGCATTGCGAAGAGACCGATGGAAAAGGGTTTGGGGTGGTCGGTTGAGTCTATTGAGGTATTCCTTGTTGAGGTTCGGAGGAGTTTAATGGACTCTTCTGTACATTCGTATATGTAAGTTCGACTTACGAAGAACGGACTCGAGTCTTGAGATCCATTGAAAACTAACAGATCTTCTCTAGGCCGTTGCATATGCTCTATGGCCAGAAGCCAATGGATTGAATAATAGCACGAGTACTTGTCTCCTAAAAACTAAATTTGGGGCTGTGTATTGTTACCCTCGTGGAGTGGCCTCCAGTCAAGAACAGGAACAAATAAAATCTATCATATTGACTCCTTCATAGGAGATTCTTCAACCGGGGCTATATATTAAAATACTTAAACTACCGTAAGGTAAATAAGTTAGATGAAACTCACGATTAGCAGAGTTAATAGCCCATAACAAAGAATGATTCAGTAACGTACAAGTAGGTACATATATCAAAAATCATTATGTGTATTCCAATCTAAAATATTTGC
Organism: Pezicula neosporulosa; assembly: GCA_009805495.1. Classification (NCBI taxonomy): domain Eukaryota; kingdom Fungi; phylum Ascomycota; class Leotiomycetes; order Helotiales; family Dermateaceae; genus Pezicula; species Pezicula neosporulosa. The sequence goes on from SELE01000011.1 coordinate 647,006, forward strand.
CTTTTCCCTGCGTTAATCCTGCTCTATTCCACTACAGAAAATCTACAGAAATACCACCAGTCCCTTGCATATTTCGTATCGCCGCCAAGAAATGTGTGTGACCAATGAGCGACAATGAGGCATAATGAGTCATTTACACTAATACCTTAAACGTGCGCTCCAGCCAGTACTGTATTCTAAGGTTTCGATGTATTTGTATTGTTAAACGTGGTATATTTGGACGAAGTTGGAAATGAGTCTTTTCGGCTTCATTGTATATGGAAGTATTTTTCAAAATGTGGATTACTTTTCAAGTATTGATTGCGCTTTAAGAAGGCAATGGTAAGTCCTTGAGTTCAGTTAGTATTTGATCTCATAACACCTTTCATCATATCACATTAGCACCTTTTAGTTAAATTATTATTTATGAACGAACCATAAGACTGTCCTATATCATGCCTCCTAACTGCCTCGAAGGTACCCTCACTTCTACCTGTGCTATCTCTACGGCCTCGACGAATTCCTCCTCCAAAATTGCCGACCTCTCGATAAAAGAAACTCTTCAAGCTCCGTCCAAGGACCTGTTGGAAGATATTAGGGAGGCTCAGATAGCCGAGAAGGACATTTCCACTGATGTTAGCATCATTGGAAGTCCTCAGGATCCTAAAGAGCAAGAAGATAAAGCCGAATATCCCACTGGCACAAAGCTCGCCCTTATCATTCTCGCCTTGAATTTATCAATATTTTGCGTAGGATTGGACAATACTATTATTTCGAGTGCTATTCCAAAGATCACGGATCGGTTTCAAGCTCTAGATGATGTGGGATGGTATGCCAGCTCATACCTGCTTACCACCTGCTCATTTCAACTCACATGGGGCAAATTCTATACCTTCTACTCAATCAAATGGACCTACCTAGTAGGTTTATTTATCTTTGAATTGGGGTCTTTCGTCTGCGGAATTGCTCCTACTTTGACTGCTCTTATAGTTGGCCGTGCCATTGCTGGACTTGGGGCTGGTGGTGTCGGTTCTGGAGCCTTTCTTCTTGTTGCTCATTCGGTTCCGCCACGCCAAAGACCTACCCTCATTGGATTAGTCGGCGGCATGTACGGCTTTGCCTCTATTGCCGGGCCTCTCATGGGTGGTGCTTTCACTGATAACTCGAGACTTACCTGGAGATGGTGCTTCTATATCAATTTACCACTTGGTCTGATTACCGCCATCTGCGTCTTACTTTTTGTGCACCCTCCCTCTGCCGAGGACAAAAAGACTAATGCGGTCGGCTTTATGGACAAACTGAAGCAAATGGACCTCCTCGGATTAACTTGCATCTTGCCTGGTGTCATTTGCTTATTGCTTGCTCTTCAGTGGGGTGGTACGAAGTACGAATGGAAAAGCGGACGCATAATTGCCCTACTCGTCCTCGCAGGTGTTCTCTTAACCTGCTTTGTGCTTGTTCAGATACGCAGTGGAGATGGTGCCACTGTACCACCACGTGTGTTCGGCAATCGTAATATCTGGGGTTCTGCTTTGTTTGGAGGTTGTGTAGTTGGTTGCTTTTACGTCATGTTGTATTATGTATGGCCTACTACCCTATATCGATTAGCGTAGCACTACTGACTGTGGAAATCTAGATACCTATTTGGTTTCAAGCCATCAAAGGAGCCAGCGCCGTCAAGTCCGGCATCATGAATCTTCCTATGGTTCTTAGCTTCGTCATTTTCTCCTTCCTCGGCGGCACTCTCACCTCTGTGATCGGCCACTACGTGCAATTCGTGTACCTGACTGTTGTTTTTATGGCTGTGGGCACAGGACTACTCTCAACTCTTGAAGTCAACTCTGGTCACTCAATGTGGATCGGTTACCAGTTCATATTTGGCGCGGGTGTCGGTTTGGGCTTACAAACGGCGCTGACTGCTGCACAAACAGCCCTGCCGCTTCAAGATGTCCCCATCGGTACTGCATCCATACTGTTCTCGGAGAACCTCGCTGGTGCAATCATGGTGTCAGTTGCGCAGAACGTGTTCACCAACCAAATAGTCAAGAACTTAGGTACCGATGTCCCGACCATCGATCCTCATATCATCTTAAACATTGGCGCAACTCAAATTAAGAGTCAGGTTCCCCAAGAGTTTTATGGCCTAGTTCTTATTGCGTACAATAAGGCATTGACACAGACGTTCTATGTTGGAGTCGCCTTGTCGTGTTGCTCCATTTTGGGTGTTTGTCTGGCTTGAATGGTTGTCTGTCAAACGGAAAAAGGATAACGGGAATACAGTATAAATAGAGTAGAGAGATCTCTGATTATTCTTCTTCTGGAACTCCGGTGAACAAATACAAATGTCTCAGATGGGACTTCTGCGTTCACTACTCTTAAAACTCATCTTGCTTTCTCTTGTGTTCGACCGCCTTAGAAGATGATCGAAAATAGATACTAGATCGATCGTCAGCCTCGCTTATAGTCCGACTAGTTCGCTCGCGTACTTGGTGCGACCAATTGGAGAGGTATATATTCTTACCAAATTTGTTTATTTCCCTAAAATCTTCGTATAACATTATGTGACCCCACAAATTAATATAAATTAACTAAACTAATAATATTGTACAATTATATATCGAAATATGAATACAAAATTATTGTATTTAACTCTATTGTGACAATACTACTTTAAGTTGTTAAAATCAGTCAAATGTAGAATCGTAGTTCTTCGTCAACTTCAAGGTTGCGATGCAGATTAGATAGAGTAAAGCAAACAGTACAGAATCTTTGAGAGATATTGAGTATATATCTCTCTCTCCTTATTTACCTGTAGTAAAGCGAGCTTATCACTAAGGTTCTTTTCCTTAAAATAGACAGTCCAGCATAGATATTTCAGCTTACGCTCTGGCTGAATACAAGAGACAGGATTGTATCAACAGAAGTCACAATGAGCAAAAATATAAGATATCATCCATTGAATTTTTCCCATTCCATCCTGAATCTCTCTCAAGACTATCAGATACCGTAACGAACGATAGGAACCCACTTCTCATCGGCCGAGCTTAAACTCCAGTGGAGAACTCCATACAACGACGAGAAGCTGCCTCTAGCATCCATGCCATCACTGCAATCTTTGCGTAGGGTTTCAAATCGCCCGTAAAAAAATTTACTTTGGAAGCAATACAATATTAGCAAAAATGAAGGATTCCTGAGGAAGTGTTTGTTGTTTATGATTAGAACTTACTTGACAACACTTAAACCACCATCTGAGTTAGTATTCTGCCAGTAGTCACTAGAATTTAGAATATAGTGTAGACTTACATCGAACTGTCATAATTGTTTTAGCATATCTCTATCTAAAATGGTGGCTCGTATCAGGGAGGAACTTACGGTACATGCGTCTGAAGACGAACAACCACACAGGTTGAACAATCAAATTGTCGTGTTTCTAAGTCTCCAAGCACCGCTGGGCTAGCCACGGCGAATGTGGCCAAAAGAGTCAAAAGAGTAATTGAGATTGAGAACTTCATATTGGCTTAATTGGTTGATTTGGATAGTGTTGTGGTTGATGTAAAAGTCTGTGGTTTGTTGTTTGATGTAGTTGAACTTGAACTTGCTTTAAGATACAACGGGTCTTTGGTCTGCTTAAATACCTACGATCCTCAATCCACTTATCGCCGGCTTAACTCTGATTAAACCCGACTTCATGACATAAAGCGAGATATGATACTTGATATGCAGTGAATAATCAGTGGATTACACGAAGGTAGCATGAACCATTTATCGCCAACTTAGCGCTGAGTCAATCTGGTCATATAAGCGGGGTATTTAATGTATAGTAAGGAGAGTATTGTAAGTATGTTACATTGCTACTTGCACAAAAGAAAAATTACTATAGCGATCCTCAGAGCTAGAATATGATTTATGTAAAATAACTTTTTAGTCGGCTGATAAGCTGCATAGTGAAATTATTTTTATCGGATTTAACACTAATCAGGTCACATGGTAGATCTGTTACGTAGATAGGATGCTCTGATTCGGGTTGGAATACTCGAAATAGCCTATACATGCTTAAAGTAGCCTATATATGCTCGATATAGCCTATATATTTAGCGACTTTTTAGGCTTTCATCCTGCTTGCAGGATAGATATGTGTTGTCAACTTTTCTAGTTGTTAGTGGTGCTGCTATATTATTTCCAGCATCTTCCTACTCTTGCTTCTAGAGATTGACAGCAAGTACGAGTATAATTGGAAATTGTGATTTTGTATCTGTCTCGGTGCGGACCGTATAATAGTCTAATGCATTAATGTGGTTGTTTAATGACTTAACTCGAAGTAAATTGGATGTTGAAGTTCCTCGCTTAGTAAGTCGTAAGCGCGAAGTCTAGGAAGTTATTAATATCTTGCTACAATACCTACCGAGACTAAGAGGGCCCAGACTTTTGAAATCCTATGTACTCTACTAAAAATCAGAAGATTTGTGGAAACACTACAATAAATTGTTAGTACATGAAGGCCTTTACTACCAACAATCCCAAACAACTATCTAGTTCTATCCACCAGGCCTAGCTCATAACACGGTTATAGAAAACATTATTATAACATCACCTCTTAGCATCTGCCTATTGGTTTTGAAGGGCATTTCCTATCAAATCGCATTCTGCAATTTAAAACACATGGCTTGATCCTGGGCCGTGAACCGGAATAGGAACATCATGGGATGTTTTATGACTTTCACCCAATAGACAAAGATGTGGAGCAGTTAAAATGTTGATGGATGATAATCCTTCCGATGCCATGAATAGATAGAAAGATATCACCAAGGACTATTCTAGATGCTCAATAACAGAACTATCAGACATGCTTATTGCCTTATCTGGATACTCCGGGAAGTTCCAGGAAATTTATTTAGATGCCACAGCGTTTGAGTGTACTAGCCTCTGGGAGGGAAATTTATGTTACCCTATCGCAGAAAGGTTAATTGCTACTTTGCACATACTTGGTTTGGTCATGGTCGATGTCTCAGTTGCGTTTAGATTGAAGAGTATACAAGCACTATTATTATGCCAGACACTTATGCAGTAGTCGATAAATCACATCTATACGGGGAACAAAACTCTGGATCACTCTACAATAGAACACATAGGCTAACTCATTGCAGCTTACCTAGGACTCGGGCTTTGTTTTGGCTCTGCTCAGACAGAATTAGTAAAGAGGGATGAAATGTGCAGACGGCATCAATCCAGAACTCCTCCGGTGTCGATACTTTCCTGATATGCCTTAGAGCAGCCTCAAGGTTGACGGCAACTCTAAAGGTCTCCCAATCGAACATTACATCCTTCTTATCCGTAAGGTTCCCCCAGACATATGACGAGGTTATGTACTTGGGTCTATTGTCAAGACATACTGTCTGGAGGCTGTACGATACAGGCGGTTATGCTTCTTAATAATGCTATAATTGAAGCCTGTTCGCTATTATACTGCTGAACTTAGGAGTAGTGAGAATCTCCCAAGTGTGATGTGTTAGCTGTACGACAATACATACCTAGGTATGAGTATCTAGGAACAAGAGGACTATAATACCGATGTGAATCCAAGTTTGCAAAGGGACTCTGTTAAAATGAATTTACAAGGAACTTAGGAGTTCGTTATTGGCATCGTTGTATTAAAAAAAAATTACACACTTGAAATAGATAGAAAATTTTTGTGATCATGTGGCTTTAATACTCGGATTGGTCGGGACACTAACAACTCCGATGACTTACGAAGTACTAGAGTATCTTACTCGAATTAAGAGAGCAATTCTCTTAGCTGGAGTAATTCACTTGGCTTAAACCTTCACAAATCTAAAAGATTCATCGCGAACCCGTCGTTATAGAAGTATGTTTCTAATTCTGTTAAGATTTTTGAATTGTAATCCCTGAGCGGCTCTTGACTAGAATCCTATAAGAGCCCTTGAGAGATCTCTGACTAATGGTCCGGGACTCAGGCCTTGTTTACTGCAGGACCCCTTCACACGGATAAACTGTTATTATGTGACATTTTCTCCCAGACATTGGTATCTTAGCTTGACGTGTTACCATCACTTGCTCATGACAAAAGTCGTTCAGCGCCCTACATCCCATTCTCCGCTTTAAATTTGTCCCAGCTCTCATTCAGTGTTGAAAAAACAGTGGCAGCAATAAGCTTGATTTCGGTAGAAGCATCTTGCGGTAGCTATCCAGGCATGGTCAGTAAACTGTTATACACTTCTCTCAAGGATGGAGTATACCTTATCAGGATGGCATTTTCCAATAGCCTTCATATAAGCAATCTTAACCTTCGAATTGATTACAAGCTCATGCATCCCCACTTTGTTCCACCCCCACTTCCTTCCCAGAGTACCTTATCCAAACTCCCAAGCAATGCTCGCAAATTATCACGTTTCCCATCGCGCCACTGGCTGATCCTTGCATCGACGCTGTCAGCAAGGGCAAATTTTTCGTCGTCGGCTTTCTCGGCTGCGATGTTTGCTGCTCGTAGTCGTTCCACGGCCTCGCTATCTTTGCTTCCGCCAAGGTCTGAAAGTGCTGATCTGGATTTGGGTGCTGGTCTTGGTTTTGGAGTGGCTGTTCGAGGAGCAGCTTTGGGAGCGAGGGCTTTCTCGCATCGTTGTCGACCTTGAATGGACGTTGCACCACCAACACCAGCCTCGACCGCTTCTTGCCAAACAGCGCCGGCATTCTTCCACTGCTCCATTTGTTCCAATGCCTCTGCTTTACGCATCAGAGCTTTACCCCAAAACTCTTTCATCTCCTTCGTCTCACCATTGCCGAGGTCGATGGTTTCCCCATCGCCTCTTGCGACACCAATTATAACCATGGCTTTATCTGCGTCTTCGACGGCTGACCTAGGGACACCAGTCTTCAAACTTGTAAGTGCTCTGTTGCAGAAGAGTATAACAGTTATTGGATGGTTTGGAGGAAGAGAAGATAGCGATGCGGTATATGATGTGTGAGCAGCAGCATAGTCACCACGTTTAAAGTGTGTCGTGCCAGCCAAACGATGCTGGTTTGAGCTTTGGAGCGCAATAGATGAAAGGTGAGGGATTGTCCGAGGTGGGGCTTTGGGCCGGGTGGGAATTGGTGTGGATGGTTTCGATGGAATCGGAGTAGATCTAGGTGTAGGCCTAGATGAAGCTGGCTTGGGTTGTGAGGATGGTTGTGATGGCGCGGTTGAGAACAAATCTGGCTCTGGTTCTTGCGGTTGAGGTTTAGGTGTGGGTTTCTTTCGTCTTGCAGAGCTGACATATGCTTTAGCGGCATCATCTTCGATTGCTTGCTTACTCAACCGAGACTTCGCATCTAACGGCGTTGCAGGTTTGGTTTGCTGCCAACGAGGAGGTTGAGATTGAGATGGCCGCTCAGAGAAGGCCGGTGATGCATCACGTGAAGAATTAGAGCTGGATGGTGGATATCGTTGCTCTGCAGCTCTCGGCTTCCTTTGTGGTGGCCCAGAGCCTGCCTCTAACATCAATGCCTCATCAGTGACCTCTGGTTCTGCACGAGCTTTCCCTGCTCTTCGGCCACCATTCCTCTCTTGCGCTTCTCTTTCGGCAGCCTCCCGCATCCATTTCGGTTGGCTTGGGTCACCGCCCGTTGAATCGTATTGGAGCTCAGCCACAGCCTTTTTAACCGTCTTTTGTGATGTCTTCCACAATGAGTTGGCAGTCTTAAACAGGTTACTACCCACAGCAGCAGCAGCTTTTGAAAAATCATCTCCACTTGCTGGTGATCGATTATCTTCCCGCTTCGGTTGTGACCTCTCTCTGCCTTCTTCGTCCATCCATGCAGGATTTGCTTTGCTTCGGGCCCCTTCCCGAGCCCGATCTCTTCGTTCTAAAGTTGTTCCATTATTGCCGCTCGGTTCCCTTTTTTGTTGCTTTTCTTTGGCTTGTCTATGCGCATCATTGAGAAGCCACCCAACAGCTGCTTGTATATCAAGTCCAGAACCACTCTCCGTCAAAGCTCGCCGTGAGTTTTGAGCAGAAAATCCCATTTCGACCAACTCCGCCACAGCTTTATCCCACGGGTCATTAGTTTCTGGCTCTGAATCTGAATCCGAGTCTGACTCCTCTATGGGTTTTGGAGCAGGGCTCGCCTTTACGGGTCGTCTAACTTCTTCTACTGGTTTGCCGAGGTCTCCCAAAAAGTCGTCATCATCAACCGTCGTTGTCGGCGCAGGCGCGGTATTCCGCATGCTCATCTGTCCCAGGCCAAATGGGTCATCATCGTCGCCCAAGCCAACTCCACTCAATGGCGTACTTGGCTTTTCCCACGCTTGGGGATTAGTCAAGTCTATCTTGTTCGTGCTAAAGCCAGGTGTGTTCCGCCCACTTGTCGGATTTGAAGGTGCAGGATAATGACTCGAGCTGTCCACTTTGGTCTTTGAATTGAATGCCGCGAACAAGTCCTCGTCTTCGCCGGTCCCAGTTACGCTCACGCCGTTAGCTGTAGGTGGTGAGAGTGGTCGAAATGGAGATGCGACAGATGGCACTGTTGGGCGAGACGTCGCAGGAGGTATCCCAGCGAAGCCCTGCGCCTTGTTGCCCAGCCCGTCCCAGAATTGTCCATTCCCAAATTGCGCATCGTATTGCTTCTTCTTCTCCTCCTCTTGTCTGTTCTTCTCGGCCTGGAGCTTTTCCTGCTGTTGTTGTAATGTTAGGGTGGTCGATTTCGAGGAGCCGAAGGAAACGAGGTTCGAGAAACTGTCAGGAGTGGAAGATTTAGGTGCAGCAAAAGCTTTCGGGACGGCAGATGGTTGCGCAGACAGAGGCGTGCTACGTCCTGAGGTTACTGGAGGGGGTGTAGGTCGTAAGGTGGGATAATAATTGCCAGTACCGGGGGGCACTTTACTCTGGTTTGGAGTAGCAGGCCAGTCAAGGCCATTGAGATCATCCATGGTGAAGAAGTAAGGACTGTAGTTTATGCATGAAGCAGTAGATGGTCGCTAAGTTCGCATTTGCACGTACCTATGGAAGGGAAAGATTAAATAGGAAGTCTGGTCTTGTGCATGGTGGTGTTGAAGGAATGTTGTATGCGCCTTGTTGGCATCTGAACTTGATCCGTGCACGCACTTCTTGGCGCGTCGATAGCGATTAGCGGCCGTAGATTAGCGCCGATCAGGAACACTACACCCCCTTCCTTGAGGAAGAACTACCAATGCAGTTGCACATACCTACCTCCACCATGCTTTCGGAATATTCATATCAATAGACTAGGTAGGCTGAGCACCTTGAGTATTGCTCCAAAGCAGTTTTTATGGTGCCAAGATCTGCTAGGATAGTGAGTAGACTTCGCTAGATATCCTTGTAAGTAGAACTATAGAACAGATTTATTCGTACGGTTTACTATGTACGTATTCTCTTAAGTAGAAGAATAGCTCTATTAGTATTTTGTTTTCTATGCAGAATACTATTCGGCTATATATTCCGAAAGATGTGTTTATAACTAGAAAATGTTCTTATTTATACGAGCACCTATACACTAGTGCTATAACATGTACTGAATATCTAGTCTATCTGGATTATAATTCAAGAAGTAGAGTATTGAAGCCTATCTAAGCAATTAGTAATTTAATTATATCTTACAAAGCTATATCAGTTGAAGTCCAAGTGAAAACCCCAGATATAACGAGTTACATCGATTTAAGTTCACTACTCAATTACGAACTTGGGTTACTGAGTAAGTATAGTCAAGGAGCGCCAGCAAGTCCTACATCCTACCACCAACTTCAAAACATATTCAAATCACTCTGAATATCAATAAAAAAAATACCACCAAAAACACTCATTCCTCACAACTTAGCCTCCAAGTTTGCCTTATAAAACTTGAACTTCTCCCCTTGATCACCACTCGGATACCTCCACTCAAACGCCTCCTCCGCCTCCTTCGGAACCCGCACCACACTACGACGATGACTAAACGTATCAATACTAGCCCTCCCATGATAACTTCCCATACCACTCCCACCAACACCACCAAACGGCAAATTCGGAACCGCAATCTGCGTCATCGTATCATTCAAGCTAACACCTCCAGAACTCGTATGTGCGATCGTGTATTCGAGTTCCGAAGTATCTTCGCTCATGATATAAAGCCCAAGTGGATTTTCCGAGATAGTAGGAATAAGAGAACATGCTTCTTCGAGTGAGGAAACCGAGAGGATTGGGAGAATAGGTCCAAAGACCTCAGAGGTCATGAGAGAATCATGAACCTCAACATCCCTAACAATCGTCGGCTCAACAAACAACATCTCCCTGTTCACTCCACTACCACAAACAATCTTCCCTTTCGTCTCTCCCAAAAGCCCAACAACCCTCTCCCAATGTCTCCCATTAACAATCCTCCCCATCTTATCCTTCGCCTTCGGATCACCCTCATAGAACTCCTTAATAACGACTTTCAAACAAGTCAAAAACTCCTCAAGAATACTTTCTTCAACTAATGCATAATCAGGAGCAACGCAAGTCTGACCAGCACAAGCGAATTTTCCCCAAGCAACCCTCTTCGCCGCTAAAGCTAGATCTGCATTCTTAGTAACGATAACAGGACTTTTACCACCTAATTCCAACGTAACTGGTGTGAGGAATTCAGCCGCTGCTTTCATGACTATTTTCCCGACTGATGCTCCTCCGGTATATAATATATGATCGTACTGTAACTTCAATAAAGCTGTAACAACTGCTTCCCCACCATTTATAACAGCGTAACAAGAGGAGTCTAGGTATCTGGGGACCAGTTGGCTCATCAACATTGCAGTTGCTGGGGCTAGTTCGCTGGGTTTCATTATCCCCGTGCTACCTGATGCAATTACGCCGAGGAAGGGGGAAGCTGCTAGGAAGAAGGGATAATTCCATGCTCTGTGCATCTCAACATTAACGCCTCAGTTTACTTAAAGAGTGTATGAAATTAATATCACGTACCCAATAACTAAACATGTACCCTTCGGCTGTTTATAAATAGTAGGAGATAACCCTTCAAAAGCAGCAGGTACATAAGGTTTTTCCGGCGCCAACCAGTCATCTAATTTTTCTAACATAAAGACGACTTCGTTTTTGAAGAGGGAGAGTTCGAGACCGCTGGATTCTACTAGTGGTTTTCCTACATCTTGGAGAAGTGCGGCGCGTAATGCTTCTTCATTTTCCTAACATCCTTTAATTAGTTGAGTTCATATTTTTCTGATCTTTGTCTTATTTCGAACTGCTAGTATTGGACTCACGTCAACCAACTTCCAGAATTGCTTTAGCTGTGTTTTCCGAAAGCTGATATCGAGGGTTTTTCGGGAGCGGAAGGTCGTTTTGAGATTTTGTACTATAGAAGGCAGTTCTGGAATTGGTGTTGCTACAAATGCCATCTTTGCTAAACTATGAAAATTAAGAGGTTTATCTTTGATTCCTTGAAAGAAGTCCCAAATGTACCTGATGTATGTATGTATGTATGTATGTACTGTACCTGGATCGCTTAGATTTCGAGCTCACCTCCGAACTAAGATCTTATTTAGTGTCATGATACCTATCCGCAATTAGTGCGTATCAGCTTCAGAATGTTAGATGTGTTGAGATACAGTATTATGGTCTTATCATTAAGAGTGGGAGGTGGAGGAAAGATGGAGGAAGGGTGGAGGATGTTATGTTATCGTCATGCATTTCTTACAAGCGAGGATAATTCAGGGGTAGCTAGGTAGCTAGCTATCTAACCATGCATCCGTGGCTCCAGATAACAGCTTCACAAAGTTGCCCTCCGTGCTTCATGATACCATTATTTAGCTCTTGAGCCCTTGTTTATATCCGTACCCAGTTCTATCACTAGTGAAGAGATAGTACCACCAGAAATCTCTAAATAGTACTCAAGCTTGCAGTAGTATTCTTGATACAATTACTAGAAGTATTATTAGGCTGCGAGAACCAGTCACTTAAAAACTACCACCCTTCAATTCCCAACCCATCACAAAATGACACCAAATTCCCCTCCGCTTATAAACCTCAAAGACCTAAACAATCAAACCTTCGACTTCATAATCGTCGGCGCCGGAACATCAGGCTGTCTCCTAGCAGCGCGTCTAGCAACCACCTCCCCAACCCTCCGCATCCTCCTCCTCGAAGCCGGAGGAGAAGTACAACCAGAAGATCTGATACCAGGATATACCAAACCAAGATTTGGTAGTCAAGATGGGAATTGGATGTATGAGACTGTTAGTCAGAGGGGCTTGAATGGGAGAAAGGTACCTTATCCCAGAGGGAGGGGGATGGGTGGTTGTTCGTAAGTTTTATTCTGGTTTCTGATTTTGATTTTTGGGAGTTTGGAGCAATTATGGAGGATTTAAATGGAAGGGAAGCTAATGAGTGATAGAGGAAATAATTTTATGGCTTGGGTCCGAGGACCCAGAGATGATTACGATGACTGGGCAAAGATGGTTGGAGACGAATGGTGGAAATGGGATAATGTACTCGGGTATATGAAAAGAGTAAGTCTAACCCTAAAGATAAAAGAACACTTTTTCTTATTTCAAAACTAACGGATTGATAGCTGGAAGATTTTAGGCCGACAATACCACAAGGAAAAGAACATTATGCAACCCCAACCCCAGGTTACCATTCAACAGGAGGGTAAAGGCTTACAAAAGTCCCGAGAAACTAAATTACTCGTTGACTAACTAGATTCTGTTTAGAACCTTTGCAGTAGGTTACGGTTCACAATGGCAGCCTCTAATCGAGTACTGCATGCAAGCAGGCCAAGAAGCAGGGCACGCCATAAACCTCGATAACAACGACGGCGACCCCCTCGGAATATCAATAGCCCAATTCAACGTCGACAACGGAGCACGAGTAACCAGCGCAACAGCATTCTTAAACACGAATTCCATGTCCAATCTCACAAATCTAGTAGTCATGACAAATGTCCTAGCATCTAGATTAATATCAAAAGAAATCCGTATAACAGGCGTGGAACTACTTCCAACAATTAAAGATAAAGGTAGCCCAGATATACCAATAACAGTTCACGCAAATCGAGAAGTCATCTTAACAGCAGGATGTTTCCAAACGCCACAACTACTGCTCCTTTCGGGTATCGGTCCTAAACATCACTTAGATTCTCTTGGAATACCAATAGTGAAAGATCTCCCAGCAGTAGGCCAGAATCTCCAAGACCACTCAGCTTTTGCCTGCGAATTCATCATCAACCCCTCAATCGCGGGCCACAATCAACTTCTTAATGATACCAAAGCCTTAGCTGCAGCTGTAGACGAATATAAACAGTTCCAAAGCGGACCATTGGCAATGTTCGGCGCCAGTGCATCTATCATATTCCCCAAACTCCCCAAGGTCTTGAAATCCAAAGAATTCGCTTCCTTACCAACGACAACCAAAACGTTCCTGCAGGCACCAACAAGACCTAGCACGGAAATATGGCTACATTCTGGACCTCTGTTTTATACTGGTCCATGCCCACCAGACGCATCGGTGCTCGTAATCGAAGGTCTTTGTCAGAATAATCTCTCTCGAGGCTCTTTGGAATTAAAGAGCTCTAACCCGAGAGATTTACCACTCATCAACCCCAATTACCTCTGCCATCCATTCGACACACGAATCGCGGTCGAAACTCTTCGCGAAATTGTAAAACTAGCCAAAACACCAACATTCTCAAGCATCATCGAATCTATTCTGCTTGGTCCACGAGCAGTGTACGATTCGAAATCTCTAGCAGGCATTGATGGCGAGGATGACAAGACTTTGGAAAACTTCATCAGGGAAACGCTTACGCAGGGGTTCCATTCAATGAGTACTTGTGTCATGGGTTTAGCGGCGGATCCAAACCGAGTAGTTGGCAGTGATCTTAAAGTTGATGGGCTAATAGGACTGCGGATAGCAGACATGAGTGTCTGTCCAATACTAACATCAAATCATACGCAGATTAATGCATATTTAATAGGGGAAAGGTGTGCACAGTTAGTCCTAGAGGAGATGCCAGCCCTTAGCGGTAGTTTATCGAAGTTGTAAGAATGATATATCCTTCTGTCCCCACATACATAAAATTATTTACAGCAGAGACATAATTGTGGCGGAAATGGAGTTGGGTTTTGGGATTATCAGTGAGGTTCACCATCTGCAACCCAGAGTCCTGCAAATGACGATTATTGCAAAGAAACACTCAACCCAATTCATAGAATCTTATTACGAATGAAATGTTTTGTTGAAGATCCTGAACTCCAGCACGTATGCCAAATCATCCAGCCTTGCGCCATCAACATGACTGACCTCCAACGCCTCGACACCGGCCCCTTCAATTTCAAATGACCTTAGTGCGCCACATATGACATGCAACGGCTACACGGCTACATGTTTTTGATATTCCACCTACCAACCTCTCATTTGTCTATACTTGTGTCTTCCCGTCCTCACGTTTCTTGATATCCAAGATGATCTTATTAATCCGGGAATCCCCCAACGCAACTACTCGGCTTCCAATATGAGGACCTAAAAGTTCTATAATTGCTTGTGATGAATCCTCCATACTGCCGTTGGTTCCATTGACAATAACATTTCTGTCGGTGACAATGCTCTTTATTGCCTTCATCATGCAATCAATGAGCATCTTAACTTGGATGTCATTCTCTCCACGTTGTGCAATACCCTTGTCAATAACGACGTCCCAGTTGCGCAGTGGCAACCCAATCATAAGTTCCCGAACAACTTCAGGACCACCACTCTCCGCCAGAGCTCTAACACACCCGTATTGCGTGCCAAGGGATTTATCGTAATCGCAGAAGTTGTTAAAGAGCGTACGCCCCAGTCTCGGGCCCAATTCAGTCGTTGTATCATCATATTTGTGGCGAATCTTGGTGATAAGAGAGGAAGAGAAATCCCGAAGGTCATATTGTTCTTTCATATTTGGCCCATCGGGACCTAAAGTCCGTCCAATGAGGCAAGTAAGGACAGCTGGAACGATTGATGTAACGTATGGGTCCATATTTAATGATGCGTTATCAACCATGGCAGCTGTAAGTTCCATCATCTGTCGAAGTACAAAGGTGTCGTGTAAGTTATGAGTGACCTTCTCGGAGATGAATTGAATGAACGAAATATGGTACTAGTTGGTGGAGCCCAGGATCAGATCGGACACTAGAGAGTGCGGATTCGCGCAGTATGACAGTATCAGGGTCTGGGTCTGGATCCAGAATCGCTCCCTTGATCTTATTAAAATACAAGATAAGTTCTTTCGAGACAATATGTTTGACCAACGGTTTGAAAGTGAGATTGTCGTTACCCGCCAGGGCTGAAAGACTTGGATTCGCACCCGGTCCTTTAGGTACCAAGTCGGCAGCTCGAGCTTCGGCAGTCGTCGGGTTTTGGGGAATCGAAGGTTGTACACCCTCTACAGCAAGCCAGTGTGCTTGTGGCCGTTAGTGTAAATTCATTCCCAGAGCTGCATGAACTTACCTGTAAAAGACATGTCCCTAGGAACTTTCGGTAAGGGCGCATTAATCAACTTTTCAAAATCAACCTCTTCGTCTTCAATATAAAATAGTGGCTGGCCAGGGCCCAGCGACGCTTCACCAAAACGCAGCGGTCGTGTAGATTCGTAGCCATAGAGAGGCTCGACGTCCAATACCTTCAGCGCCTGGGAGATATCCTGCGTGCCTAATACCGTTCTCTTGGACTGTCGCATAAATCGCATCGCCTCCGTTATGACCTGTCCAATACGGTATTCAACTTCCTGCGACAGGACCCTAACTGCTTCCTCGTTCAATGCTGAAATGCCCACTGACTCTGCGACATCGCGGATGTTGTCTGCGTTCCAAAGGGGCTTCGGGTCCGTCATTGTGCTCCCAGATTGGAAACTATGGATCGCGCAATTAGTCTGAGTCTTGACAGCCCGGCGCCGAGTTTACTTACCTGCTTCTCGAAAGAATGGAGATGTCGAGATGGAGAGGCTGTTGATAAAGTTGGGTGTTTGAAGAAGGCGCAAGGCTGAGAGCTCGGTCTGGATTAATGTTGTCCAATCTCGCAAAAGCGGCACTCCTGCGCAATTAATTTGAGGATTCCAATTGTGTTTCTCCCCAAACACACAAGGTCATCATGAGCCAGATCAGATCGTACACTGACACTTTATCCAAGTACCTGACTTACTTGGTATTTGATACGCTTCCTTGACACTTTAGTCGCTGAGAGCTTCTCCACAGTTGTATAGTCACGTGCTCTGATGCTCTGATGCTCGTGGCGCGCACCGCGTCTTTTCTCATATGCACGCGTCGTGCTCGATACCTCAACATATTTAGACAAATTAAAATATACAAAACCCACTTTGACGCATCTTGTATCACCGCCATAGAGTGCTAATGACGAACTCAACTCAGGACATCTCGCCACCTGGTATGGACAAAGTAGTCGAGAAGTCGAGGCCGGTAAGGAAGGACATCCATTCTCAGAACCGATCACTTTTCCAGTTTGGTGGTGGCACTGAGATAAGAGCTTGAGAATATATTTCCATAAATTCAGCAACGTATGAAGGCTTGCCAATTATGCTTTGCATTTCTAAGCCAAGCTAAGAGAAAGAATGTTTACTAAGGGTATGATCAGGTTGAGAAAGGTCGACGAGCATGGCAGCAGCCCAAGGAAACAATTGTCCGAGGCGCTTTTATTGTCGTCGAAGGCCTTGACCGAGCTGGTAAAACGACACAAGTAAAGAATTTAGCGGATGCACTCTACGCAACTGGCCGGAATGTTATGACTATGGGATTCCCAGGTCTCGCACACCGCCCAAAATCTGTTGTATCGCTCTGCTAACGCGCTCTTTCTCAGACCGAAGCACCGATCCTATTGGTTCCACTATTCAGAAATACCTCAAAGAAGAAATACAAATGAATGACCTTTCAATCCATCTTCTCTTTTCTGCCAACCGCTGGGAAAAAGCGTATGTCTCCTGAATAAAGACATACCGTTGTCGGTTTCTAAACTTAATTCCAGTAAAGACATCATCGATGCCGTCTCTAGCGGCTATACTGTAATATGTGATCGTTATTATTATTCCGGCCTAGTTTACGGTGCCGCCAAAGACATACCGTCCTTATCTATGGAATGGGGCCGCGGACCAGAAGTCGGCCTTCCACGACCCGACCAGGTTATATTTCTGAATATCAGCCCTGAGCAAGCGGCCAAGAGAGGTGGGTTTGGAGAAGAACGATACGAGAAAGAGGAGTTCCAGAAGCGAATACGGAAACTTTTTCTACAATTTCCAAAGCTCTATACTGCCGATGAGGGAAAGGACTTTTACGTTATTGATGCTGGACGTAGTGAACAGGATGTTGCAAAGGACGTCTTCAAGCAGGTAGAGGAAGGGAAGTGGTTCACCATGTAGAGACTGGGAAAGATTATCCACTCAAGCACCCTAACACCGGCGTTCAGTCTTTCGGCAAGGAGATCAGGAAGGTCAATGCTTGGACTGAAGATTGGGATGCTATGCAAAGTCTGAGTTAGTGAGTATAAAGAAGCAATAAAATTAGTCATTCGGCAGAGTATTTGGTGTGTCACTCAACTTTCCCATTATGGTTTTGAGGAATTTAAGGTCGCAAAGAAAGTAAACGCAATATTAGCACATAGCGAGATCGCCCTTGGCAAAAGCATCTATCTGAGGCTTGATTCAAGTGCGAGGCACCTATTTATTAGCTACTTACATGGTTATCGAAATGTTAACAGCAACTGCTGACGAGTTCATGATTCCCTCAATTTGATGATAAAATTGCCAAGCTGTAAATTATTCAAAGTGAGTTGCCAAGTCAAACGGACTATTCCAAAACTAATAACCAAAATCAAGTGACTCAATCCATGTGGACTCATTATAATTCAGGAACGGATCCATGAATCAGGCCATTTATGAACTATTGCGTACCAATAAATCCCTTTATAAAGAGCTCTTTAGTTACTAGAACCCCTCTTGAATTACTTATAAACTGTTTATCTTAAATATGTTCCCTTGTAAAGTCGGGATCGATGTCTAAACAAAGCAATTCATGAATACGTTAACAGTATAGAGCTAAAGCACACGCATTCAAAAAGGGGGTCTTGAAAAAAAAAAAAAAAAAAAAAAAAAAAAAGACATTTGAAGCCGTGATAGGTCTGCTAATCAAGAGCTTGCCAAGACAGTGGATTTCGCAAAGAAACTGTCCTTATACTGACACTGCAAATAAACCTCTTCAAAACTCCAACCCATCGCTTAAGATTCTACCCCTTGATGGGCGTGTGTATAGATTGAGGACAAAAGTAGGCCTTTTCGATTCATGGATACAATGCATGTGTTAGTAAATGATGTCCAATAATTGCTTTCGAATTATCGCCAACTAATTACTCTGCATCCATTAGAGCTGCACTCAGCCGTGTCAAGACGAGGTTCCAAAAGGCGCACATCCAAAGGCGTGAAAGACATCCATGTGACATCATACCCTCCAACACTATTTAGCGACTAACTGCCTCCGCTCCTTTCAACTTCCTACCTCACATCAATCCACAGATTTCCAGCAATATCAAATACTACCAAATACTCTAAATATCCCAAGCTGAATAAAGAAGAATACCCTCAAAAATGACTGAATTCGCCAAACCAACCACCATCACAGGAGGTTGTCTCTGTGGAAGTGTTCGATACCAAGTCGACTTCCCAGCTGATCACGATTTTATAACCACTGTACGTATTGTCTTCCCTACTTCTACCAAATCATAAAACCCTTCCGAAAAATTCAAGGTGACAAAGTAATGCTGATCGAGGACATCAAAGTCACATACTTGCCAATGTACCCAATGCCGAAAGAACAGCGGCGACCTAATTCGAAATTTCCACTCCGTCGATAAGAAGAACTTCAAATGGCTTTCAAAAGAAACGTTTACCGAGTAAATCATCTTACCCAATAATTCATTCTCCCTAACACTAATAAATTTCCAGATATTCTGTCGTCCCAGGCAACTCCCGCGGTTTCTGTAGTAAATGCGGTAGTTGGGTCACATGGTCAAGAGGATCAAGTGATACGATTGAATTTGGAACCGGTTCTGTCGACGAGGAATTCCTGATTGGTAAACGTGATAATGATGGGAAGGTAGTCAAGGAGGGTTTTGGAATGGCGTTGACGGGTGCTGGTCGTCCCGCTATGTTTTTTGCTGAGAATGAGATTAAGGGGGTTACTGATGGTGGACTTAAGGGTGGGGCGAGAGATATAGGGGTGGGATTGCTCAGGACGAGGAGATGATATGATTCTGGGAGGTGATTCTTGGAGAGGGTTATTATTCTATATATGAGTTTATTTTAAAGGGTACAGAATTCACTAGTCCAGAACTGTATTGAGGATTAATTCTTTCAGTCACTGGGTAACCTACTTGTTTTGGATAACTCACTTGTTTTGGGTAACTCACTTGTTTTGGGTAACCCACTTGATTTTGATAACTGACTTATTTCAGTAAGTGACATATTTGAGTAACTGACATATTCAAGTGACTGACTTATTCATTGAGTAATTGAAATATCTCAGTAAACAATCCCACTTAAATTTTTGTTTATAATTGAAAACTTGTACATTAAGTTCTCAGCAAGAACAAAGCAGAATCACTAGTAATCGCCAATATTCCCCTCCCAGAGGTTGTGGCTTCTGTCATTCACACCAGATCAGCAGACAGAGCGCAGTGCATATCCAACCGCAAGCTGGCATATTGAAAAGGCTATCCACCGCAGAAAAGAAGCAGGGCTCGCAGCGGATTTTCATGCGAAAACGAATGTATTCGTTAACTGTCATTGTTAAGATTGTTGTCATGTTGTTGTTATTTTATGGGAATTAAAATAAAATAAAAAAAGGCAGATTTCTTCCGTCCTTTATCACTGCTGTATTTCTACCTGAATATTTCTGTGACGTCCTATTCTGTGCAGGCTAAAATTCAGTTGTTAGTAGCTATTCCTATAAAAATATAAGTTCTGATATACAACAAATATTCACTAGAAATAAAAATATAAGCAGTGAATAGCACCACCATATACTATTACTTAGTCTTACTGTAAGACAAAGTACAACCAAGGCACAAGAAGGCTGCTAGTCCACAGAATCCCTTAGGACTTCAATGAATCCCGACTTTTGACGGACACTGTGCGCATAGCTATGGCTTAGATACTAAAACCACGAGCAATTCAACACTCTAGCAACATGTTCTGCCAAAAGAAATTAAAGATCTTGTTAACATATGGGAGCCTCAGAAGTGGTGTTCTACTTGAAATAAGTATTTATTGACAACAAAGTATACATTAGCAACAATTCTAAACTTGCGTCAAAAATCTTACAAATGATAGTTTAGAGAAGTCTTCTAGGCCAGAATTTAACTCAACTCACAACCAATATATTGCTACAAAATAACGTCCTATATAACAATACATGAGAACAAAGAAAGAACTTTAATCTTTATCTTTAAAATCCCTCCTCGACTTCTACACTTAGAAGATAAAGACTTAGTATAAGATCATAAAATACAAATACCAACAGTGAATAATTCCTTCTTAGATTGCTACTCTCTTGATACTTATAACTAAATAGATACCAAAGCGTATTTTTCCTAGCTCTAGGAATATAGCTGTACTAGATAGCTTTTAGTACATCTTAATTTAGTTACACTATCTTCGACTTAATTTAAGTAAAAGAGAATTCGGGATGATTTACTACTAGAAATCTTGGTAACAAGGCACATGTATAAGAAGTCGATGCACCTATGCTGTCTATTGATATTACATATTTGAAACCTCTAAGAGTATAGCCAGCTGTGCAAATAAATGATAGTGTAAATATACGAGCGATGCTAATACTTCAACTTATAAAGTTGTACATTTGTTTGAAATTTTAATACTTTACTTTTGTACTGCACCTATACTCTTAGTCAAATTCCTTTACTATATAATCCAAAGCTATACATTTAGTAATTCCATCAAATCTACCTAGTATAAAAAGCATACATAAACACTAGAGATGAAAGGATTGGAGTTTCTTTCTTTTATATACACATTATTTTCTCGCTCGCACACTAGACCGTTCATAATACAAGAGTCAAAAGTACACTCAACTTATATATAAGACAGAGAACTTCCACATTAGAACTAACATAGACTAGCTTTCTTGCCAATAAATCAACTGTTGTCACTTGCAAAACGCTTCAAAAAAAAAAAGAATAAACTCTATCTGGTTATCTTTGTAGCTACTTTCACGTTACACCTCAAAATAGCTCTAAGTCGAAACAGCTGTGTGAGGGGGAGCGCCTCGTTGTACTCAGCTCCATGGAACTTGAATTATAAACGTGGCAATGCGTTACTGCTTGAAAGTGGGTTAGTAGAAGACCGCTAGAGCAACCGTGTGTACATTGTGCCGCAGTCAACTTGATATATCCATGGGAAAAGGAAGGATTAGAGCTAGTCCACTACGATTGGATACCACCAGACGAAAAGTCTTTCGAAATATAATAAATTCTATATTACAAGAAAAGAAAGCTATACTACAAAACAAAAACCGACCCACAAATTTCACAATACCCAAACCCCCTCTCCCCCTCCTACCCATTCGCAACACAACACCAACACCAACAACAACAAACAACAAAAACAACGACCAACCCTACATACAATAAAACCCCTCAGCCGAACTAACATTACCATGACCAACACTCTGATCATAATACTGCACCTTAGGATAAGGACACAAGATACGATTAACAACCGGTGTAGCACCAACACTAGTAGCATTCAAAGTATCGGGCGCAACGCCAGTCTCAACCCAAGTTCTCATAGCATCAAAAGTGCCTTTAGGATAAGCGCCTTGTCCACCAAAACAATGACCGAGACCAGGCGCGAAGAATAAACGATAGTAATCTTGTACGGTTGGATCGCCTGCCGTTACGGCATCGTAGTAGTGCTTGGTTCCGTATGGGGAGATCAGGGTATCGGCCTAGTTGGAATTAGGATCAGTACTACAAGAACTTTTGTTGCGAAGAAGATAATAGTGAGGGAATGACAAAGAGAAAAAGAATCTACTGATGAGAAGGAATGGGAAAAAGGGAAAAGGGGAGCAAGGAAATGGAAACGTACCATCCCATGATAAGTAATCATCTTCCCACCACGATCCCGAAAAGCAGATAAATCAGGATCATCAGTATCAATAATCGAAGAATACTGCCTCGTACCCTCAAGAACCAATCTCGTATACTCATCTCTCGAAAGCGTACTCAAATCAGCATCAGCATCTTTAAGAATAAAAAGTTTGATCCAATCAGTAGAGAGCTCGAAATCGGCTGCGGTACAGGTTCCATTTGAGCTGCAGACGGTACCGACGAGGGATGGTGTGGTGATGAGTGATGCACCGACTGTGGATGCGTCGGTTGTTAGGACTGCGTCTTTATTCATACCGAACCAGAGGGATGAGTTATCGGATTTTTGTGGACCTGTCCCTGTTGATCGAATATGAGATTAGTCCCATGAACTGGGCTTATTGACAGAAGTGGGAGTGGTTTTTTTGGTATACATACAAGCTGCTTGTACTAAAATGGCTGCAGCTGAAGAAATTTGCACATTCGAACCTGTATCCGTACAATTGACGGTCGTACCAACCATAGTCTGAGGATCGAATACACAAGTCTCATTCGATATGATACCATCAACAAGACCATCATTTCCATCACAAGCCGCCACTGCAGCCGCAGTAATAGCGTCGATTTCACAAGGAAATGGGTACTCTCCAAGGAGATTCATGATGAGCGTCGGATAGTAATCTGCGGCGAAAAACTTGCTCCAGTTGATAGCAGGTGCAGATGCAGCTATTCCATCATAAGCATCTGGGTACCGTTGAGCAAGCATCAATCCCTGTCGACCTCCTTGAGAGCAACCGCTGAAGTACGAATAGACTGGTGGTTGGCCATAGAAGCTATTAACGATGCTTTTTCCGATAATCGAAGCGTCGTTGAGAGATACGGAAGCTAGATCTTGAAGGAGGTAAAGATTGGGATTTCCTGGACTGAGTAGACCCCAAGAACTTGGATAAACTGCTGAACCTAATCCAGCGTCTGTTGAAAGAGTGGCATAACCCTCACCAACTGCCGCAGTCATACCCATGAGTGAAGGAAGATAGAGACCTGCTTGCCAACCTCCTCCTCCGATGTGTTGCATCCTCCCATTCCAAGTCTCAGCAGCTGGCAACCAGACTTGTACATTGATGGTATCGTTCTGGCCTGGATGAGTGTAGGTGACAGTAACGTTACAAAAGTTAGCATCAACGACATCGACGCCGCCGTGATTTGTGTATAATCCAGGGTGTACGTTTTCCGTGTAGTTAGTAATGAAAGTGGTTTCTATGGATAAAAATTGTGCGCCGAAAAGATCCGGGTAGTTGATAGCTGCCGTGGTACAAGCCGAAGCTGTGCCGTTAATGAGCGTAGAGGCACTCATAATGACTGGTAGATTGTCGTCCTAGTGAGCAAGGACTTGGTGTCGATCGAAGATGAATGTTGAAGATTGTGGAAGGAATCAAACCATCTTTATATAGGAATGACTTGGATAGAGTAGGAGCATCGGTAATGGTTGATTCTTCAGCACTTAGCGTTTATGACAGGGATCTGTTTTAATGAGAAGACCAAGAATACATGGCCCTCTAATTTCAAGAATTGCATCGCTAATATTTCTATAGACGGTGTAACAGATCAACGATGCCATGGCCTAGGCAACGCTGGGTTAAATCTAACATTGCATGGAATACAGAATGTAATCTACACTGCCTAGTGGAGTAGAAATATGGAAAGGAGTGACGTTAGAAGCCATGGTATTGAATACGCGTATAGAGAAAGCGAGGAGAGAAGCGGTCGTCCCCGTACTCGCATCGTCAAATACGCGTATTCAGCGCATTCCTGCCCCTATGATTTAAGCGACCGTCTCCTCACATCCATCATATTTCTTGAAAGATCAATCGTCTATAGTTAATTAGCCGCCCCCCGAAGAAACAACACTCAATACTTCTCGTCAATATTTACAAAGCTTCACTTGAGTGAATTTCTCGTATCGAACTTAGTATAAGACAAGATAGGCCATGAGTACTTTCTCAGGGGGAAAACTTGAAAATATTTTTCTCGATCCAAATTGTATTTCAAACTTGAAATACTCAACCCGGACCAATCCCTAAGAGGCCCAATGTTCTTTCAAATAACATCAACTCAGATTCTCCCCAACACCCAACGCCAAATCCCAAATCCAATCCAGAACACACACAAAAACCTCCTCCTAAATCTCTCAAAAGTGCAAATAAGACAAAGCCCTCTTACTCGCAGGTAAAACACGATACGACTCCAAAATCTCCTCCTCGCTGGGATCCTCAGGCCGTCTATCAGATTGCAAATCAATATCCGTAAGCGGAATCAACTTCGTACGAGTGATCAATTTATGACCAGCCCAGAGAACCAGGAAGAGAGGGACGCTGATGAAGTTGGAGAAGAAGGTCGCTGCTGATGATTTATCGTTGATTGGGAGGATTGAGATGATAAATTGACAGATTACCTGTTTGGTTTGTGTTAGTATGGTGGTGGTGAAATGGCAGGTAGATAGATGGTGGTGAGTGAAGAGGACTTTACCATGAAAGATATAAGGATGAATCCTATGATTGAGAGATATGGCCACCCTGTAGCTCGGAATGCGAATTCTTTTTGAAGCGTAGGATCTCCTTGGGCCTTGAGAGCAGCGTGGAATCGCCAGTTGCATGCGATGATCACGAGCCAAGATATGAAGAATGCAAGGCCAGAAATAGACGAGAACCAGCCGAAAACGACAGCTCCGCCTTTACTGCAGTTAAGATAGCTCAGAATAATTCCGATGGTTGCTGAGAATATGAGAGCATTGTATGGACGACCGTGCTTATCAGTAGCCTTAAACTTGTTCCATGCGAGTCCATCATCAGCCAGGTCCTTGAGGACTCGTGAAGAGGTATAGATGGATGTAGAGCCAACAGAAATAACACAAATTATGATGACAGTGTTGAGAAGGTCAGGGAAGACTTTAATTCCAGCTTCTCGGACGGCAACAACGAATGGGGAGCTGTTAGCATCCTTTGCACCAATGAGGGACGTATTGTCGTAGCTCACGACAAACGTGAGAAAGAGCATGGATACCACGTAGAAAATGAAGATTCGGGCACAAAGTGTTCGGATAGCTCTTGGAATGTTGAAACGTGGATTTTCAGCCTCGCCTGCAACGACTCCAACTGTTTCTGTCCCTCCGGCGGCAAAGGCTGCCGTTACAAAGACCGCAGCCATGCCTTTAAATCCATTATGCAGTCCATTTTCGAGGCCAGGGAGACGCCAATTTTCGGCGCCATGCGTGCGTCCTGTTGGTCCAGCTCCTAACATTCTGATTAGTTTACGCACAAGCTTTTTGTATTGGGATGCAATACGAACCTCCCATAATAGCCCAAACCACGACTAAGAATATGATAACGCTCACAACTTTTATAAGACTAACCCAGAACTCAACTTCTCCAAAAACACGGACAGGGGCGAAGTGAATGGCGATATTGATGAGTATAAAAATTGTGATCCATGCAGGCGTAAGACTGTGGTTATTGTTCCAGTAATTTATCAGAATCTAAACAATATGTTAGGTTGCTCTGCAAGAATAAGAGCAATAGAAGATCTGGCAAATCTTGTACTTACCACAAAAGCACTTGATTCAGCCCCAAATATCGAGACCCAGCAGAGCCAATACATAAAACCGATAGCAAACCCAAGGGACCGATCATAGAATTTCGACGCATATCTAGTGAAGGGAATTGGGAAGACTACAGACATCTCTCCCAAGCACTGCATCACAATAGTGACTGCTCCAGAAATCATGATAAAGGCTAGGACCAGTGCCAACGGACCACCGATGTGTAGAGCTTTTCCTGATCCAACGAAGAGTCCAGTTCCGATGTTACCGCCGATGGCAATCATTTGTATGTGCCTAGCCTTTAACTTACGATGCAGCACATGGGGCGTGCCTGTACCTTCTTCCATTGCCGACTCCGACACATTCATACTCTGTATATTTGCGGCAGGCTTCATTGCTTTAGTACCGAGGCTATCGGGGGAACTCCCAGTGCTGTCCACTCTGTGTGCAGTATTGTCCATCCTCTCGGTTTGCGTAAATGGCAAATATAGTATTCAACGCCGAGGTCTATGGCTTTGCCGGATTTAACTTCCGTCGAACGCGACCCGGTAACTTCTCTATAATCGATGGGTAGTATTTTCGTGCAAAATAAAAAAAAAATAAAAAAAGTAAAGGAAAAGTTGTGCCTACAATATTCAAAACTTTCTTTGCCGCCAAGCTAAGGATTCAGTCCATATACTATAGCGAGCAAGCGCCAATCTTGGGCCTCGAAAATTGGCGGACCATGAGACTAAACCTTTGAGAAATGTATAAGACAATGCTAAATGCATCGGCTCTTTCTCTTTGCGAATGCCGCATAAGTACCTATAACAAGATATAGTAATGGACGACTTCTAAAGCATGTAGCCACTAAATACTACTCAGCGATGAAGTCTCCTCGAGTATTAGACGTAAGCATTGCTTCAATCTCCTTGTAGGTGCTTTTTCTTTTGCTTATGGCAAACGTTTTTACGTAAGTAGATCGTTGCAAGACGAAAGAAAATATGCTCCAAAACCTGTCCAGGGCAGCAGGAAGCCCATGCTTAGAGAGTCCTTACACCAGAATGCCTTATTGCCTTTTTGAAGGAAGATTGCTCACAAAATATGTTACAAAATGACAGGATAAGCTCAATTCTGCCACGACATAATTAATCATGTCCAGGTCGGAATAGTCTCAATTGCAAAAGAGGCTTCAAGCAACTTGATCCGTTCTCCCGGCTTCTTGCCATAGGTAAGTGGTCCAGTGATTTCAAATGGTACAAGATTTTTAAATACCCATAGCCTGGTGCATGTGAGAGTTTATTCTCTACGCGTTCGAGGGGTTGTAAGTGTCATCCTAATCCAGGCTCGCTGCTGCCGTCAGATCCGACCCATAGCCATCGTTATCATGGTTGGTCAAGTGAAAGTGGCCAAAGTGGAAGTCAAGAAAATCGTCACCGTCATCATCATCATAAAAGTCATAGTCATCATCGTCGAAATCTTCATCTTCATCGTCGTGGTCTCGCGGGTACCAGAACTCTGTGCCACCCATCCATACAGCTCCCACCATATCGAAATGTTTATCTTTTCCCTTGTCGGACGGTTTCGGGTGGTATACAGGTGTTGGAGCTCCTTCGGGCAATGCCATGACATCCCTCATGTAGAGACTGTAGCTAGCTTTGAGATTCCAGTCTACCCACATCTTGTAGCCTTCATTCTCACGCATCGACATGCACGTTGGTTTGAACTCTTTGACACCTCTCAGGGAAAGAAAGGGTTCGAGGAGTTCATTCATGGACTGGGGAGTTTCCTCGATGGATCGGATTGACAACCGTAGTTGGCGCAGCAAATGGCACCGTTTCAGAATTCGGTTGCACAGCATATCAATCATCTGTGGTAGTGTATGGTATTCCGGTCGTTCTGGTCCTGAGACTTCGCGGGGAGGCAAGACAATGTCTTCTTCTTCCACGCCCACAAAGCTTCCAACGCTCACAAACAATAACTGCATATGTGGTAGCATGTCGAAAGGAATCGGCATATCATTTCCAACTCCACTGCGACCCGTGAAACCTCTGCGGAGGTGAGTGGCTAGCCGTGTATGTCCCATTGCCATCTTGAATCCCTCAATTCCTTCCACAGATATGTTTTCGGGGAAGTCGTCGTATGCGTCACGATCTATCCATATCGTAAATTCATTGACCCGAAACATGGCAACGTATGCTTCTTGATAGATCAGACGTGAAGCTCGTAGCAAGGCTGCACGATTATTGGTAGTGTCTACCAAGCAAGGGACCTGGCGACGACTGAGGCCTGAAGCCCACCTCATATCATCGGAATCGGTCTCGGAATCATACATCTCGCCTCTGTAGATCTTTCGAGGCTTGTCGAAGTACAAAACAAAGCCGTAGATTTTATCGCGGACCTCAGGAGGTAGTCGAGAAAGGGAGCCTGGCCAGAGTCAATTCTTGCTGTGGAGAAGCACTCAACGGCTCACCTAGACCCGCAGCCGAGACTGAAGGAATATCTTCCATGGTGTAGTTTTTCCAGTCAAGAGATGTACAGACTTGCAAGTAAGGAGTAGAAATGATAATTTCTGAAAGTGCAGTGAGTAAAAAGCTGTGAAGATATATGTTGGTGGGAATAAAGAAAGAAAGAAAGCAAGAAAGCAAGCAGATGTCGCAGACGCGTTTAAGAGACGCGTCTGTTTGATTAACCCCGCATTTTCCTGAAACGGTCACGTGTTGCTACCATGAAAGGGCTTTCTGGGAATGTGTTCCATGCCCATGCTACTGTCCTGTAAATTCCCAGTCGTATTCCAGGAAGGGAAAGAAACTGAATCCAGGTGATGAGGTTCTTTGTAGAAAAACCCTCCTTGTTTCGCTTTGCAGCAAATTCATGAATAAGCGAATGATGAACTTGTCAGCACAGGTGCGGGGAAGTACTGCACTGTATGTGAGGTATTATTTCTACCATCCCAACACTCACATTGCCATCTTTATCTCACACTGTTTCTTATTCTGCTTAGCTTGAAAATAGATTCGATATGGCTACAACACTAACAACAACAGTCCAAGAGGAAATCATGCCCATAACTACTTTAAACGCGGGCAACACGATTATTCCCATCATTCCAGTCATCAAAACAGATAGCAACATCGTTCATGTTGATGTAGAACAACAACCTGCTTCAATCAGACACAGCAAGGCACAATTAAGTGTTATTGTTGCTGCTCTTTGGGTATATCCTCCCATCCCCTCCTCACCAAACTAAGCGACATCAACCCTCGGCTAATAAATCCATACCTTCCTTCCATTAGTTCTCAGTCTTCCTTGCAGCTCTAGACTCAGTAATAAAACAATATCGAATTACCTAGACCATACTAGAACTTACTTTTCTTAGACAATCACAACTACAGCACTTCCAACGATAACACAACACTTCCAATCATCAGCAGGCTACACCTGGGTCGGTTCAGCCTACCTCCTCGCTACAGCAGCATCCACACCAACATGGGGCAAATTCTCCGATATCTGGGGCCGCAAACCTGTCATATTAGCTGCTGTATCTATTTTCTTTCTTGGCTCGCTTATATGCGGTGTGTCAACTAGTATTTTCATGTTGATTAGTGGACGAGCAGTCCAAGGAGTTGGAGGTGGCGGTGTTCTCACTCTGGTAAACATATGTCAGAGTGATCTTTTCAGCATGCGGTGTGTGAGCCCCATTCAATTTATCGAGTATGCATATTGATGAGGCATAGAACTCGTGTGCTGATTTTCGGATTTGAATCTTTGATCTGGGCTGCTGCTGCCGCACTCGGACCCGTGCTTGGAGGAGTATTCTCGGAAACTCTATCGTGGAGGTGGTGTTTTTTATATCAACTGTATGATTCATCACCACCCTCAAAAATGACAACTAACAAGGTATACAGTACCAGCAGCCGCATTTGCTTTCATAATTCTATTCTTCTTCTTGAACCTGAAGACCCCAGCTACACCCCTCGTAGCAGGATTGAAAGCCATCGACTGGCTAGGAAGCTTAGCGATTACTGGCACGACAATATCAGTTCTCCTTGGTCTCGAATTCGGAGGCATGTATTCAATAAGGCCCAAGAGTCCTCGAGATCTATATTACTAACATGGTGAGTAGGAGTGATATTTGCATGGAGTTCAGCCAAAGTTCTTTGCTTGATCGTCTTCGGCTGCATCATGGGCGGTTTATTCCTTTTCAACGAAGCAAAAGTTGCACGATACCCCGTCATGCCTCTCAAGCTTTTCCGTCACCGTAACAATATCGCAGCAATAGCCGTTGGATTTCTCCACAGCTTGGTTCGCAGTCTTTTTTTTTTTTTTCCTTTTCTTTTCTGCTTTTGCTTTCATCGTGTTTGTGTCTCATAATATAATAGGCGTATATCTCCGCATCATACTACATGCCACTATACACACAAGCAGTAAGAGGCTACTCACCCCTTCAATCCGGAATCTCACTCCTGCCATTCGCCCTCGCAATTCCAATTGGCTCAGCAAGCACCGGTCCCATAATCCGCTCTACAGGCCGTTATCTCGAATTCATCTGGATAGGTCTCACAATCATGACTCTCGGTTTCAGCCTCTGCACACAACTAAATTCACATTCCAGTAACGCACAAATAATCATCTACCAAATCCTCTGCGGCGTTGGTGCAGGAACGGCTTATACACCACCACTAATCGCACTTCAGACAGCCATTTCTGCAAAAGATAACGCGACGGCAACTTCAACCTTCGGGTTTATTCGTAGCCTCGCAACTGCTATCTCTGTAGTCTTAGGAGGCGTTGTCTTTCAGAATGGTATGGAATCTCAGCGTTCGAAATTAATTGCTGCGTTAGGTCCTGAGGTTGCGAGTCAGTTGAGTGGTAAAGAGGCTGCTGCGAATGTGCTTCTGATTAATGGACTGGGAGATATGCAGAAATCGGTTGCGAGGGAGGCATATTCGAAGAGTTTGGGGAAGATGTGGATTATGTATGCTTGTTTCTCTGGGGCTAGTTTGCTGGCTAGTTTGTTTTTGAAGAAGATGGTGTTGAGTAAGGTGCACGAGGAGGTTAGAACAGGACTAGAGAGTGAAGAGACGAAGAGATTAGAGTTGAGAGAATTGGAGGCTGGGCATACTCCTGTGGTTTAGGATGCTTTTTCAGGTGTTAGATGAAGACTTGTTAATATTTCTGCATAGCATAACATCCGTCACTATTCACCAAGATATACCACTACTCTAATATTATTATTGTTTATCTAAAATCTACTCCTCACAGTACTAGAATAGTGTTACCAAACGACCCTTAAACCAAAACCTGCAACGTGAACTACACACGTTCCCCAACGCCTGATAAGTATAGCGCGAGCTAACAGAAAAATAAATAGCATCTAAGCAAGACAATTGACCAGCAACGAGGTAAACAATCTCCACAGGTAGTTTCTCGAAAGGATCCGTAGGGTTGTGCTTTCCAATAATAGGATATCCTAATTCTTTCCTCGAGCTCCTTAAAATAAGCTCATGTGTCCTTCGTAATACGATTCCCTTAAATCCTTTAAACTCAGTATGAGGTGTATCTGCTATTATACAGAGTAAACGTGACAGTACCATTTGTACTGACAACCTCCTGTTACTAATCTGAGCTTCAAAACGTTCCAGAACCTGATCTGTCAAAGTTTGATATGCTTTCTCTATTCTACCATACCCTGTGTATTCTAGACCACCCTTTAGTAGCTCAAGGCGTTCCTCAGACGGCAATAGATATCCTATAAGCGATATCACTGTCTCCTCTGGATATTTACCGCACATATGATGGTCGATCTTGTGCTCTTTAGACACTTTCGTCTCAAATTTTCTATCCCATTGACTTTTGGATAAACCCTTTGCGCACCTGCTAACCACATTGATTTGGTTCCCGTTGAATCCTTTATTCTTCCCCGGGCCTTTATGGGAGTTCGAATTGTCTTTCTCACGAAGCCAAAGCAATTTCTTGAGGCGTCTGTAGTTGACATTGTAAAGAATGGCAGCCGTACGTGCATTTTCACTGGGAATTTGATCAAGGAAGTCGAGTGCTAGAGTGGCTCGGTGTTTGAGAGTGCCAGGCCGGTTTTGATTTTGATGAAGGTACCGCGGCAAGTTTTCTCTTCGAGAGTTCATTTTATGATCGTCTTGGTATTCGAATGTTGGGTTGAAGATTCTTCTGTGAAATTTGTGTTTTCTTTTTTCTTTTTGGGATGCGTGGATTGAAAGTTCATCGCTCACTTAAGAACTCACTATTTTCTACTAAGCCGTAGATAGTGGGTTATAACAGTGTAAACGGCCAGCCGAACGGAAACTAATTGAACACTATTTCACAGGGGCCGAACATTAGTCTAACAATCTCCAGAAGCTGCTCATCCAAGATCTTTTCTCCATCTATAAATAGCGATAACTCCATAACTTCCAGTTTCCCAAACTCCAAATATGTCTATCTATTACATCCCACACCACAATACAACTAACCCCCTCATGAGCTCTCAGACTTTTCCATATTCTTCACACCATTCCCCAAATTAAAAACAGGCGCAACAGAATAAGGCCAAAACATGACACAGGCCACAATAGGAAAGTACCTATTCATTTCATAATAGTTAGCAAAGACTTAAAACCAAACTAGGCTATGAGGAAGTCATACAATAAAGACGCGTGAACAATCTTCTTTCCTTGTGCAACCCAATCAGGCTGTGCCGGAGAGAAGAAACTCTCACTACTTCGAAACCGTCTTGAAGGCACGATCTTGGACTTTTGAAGAACTGGACGGATTGTTCGGGAGAGGGCTGATAATGCGCTAACTCGTGGGAGAGAAGGCATTTTATGATTGTGTTTGGTATAAAAGAATGAGAGCTTATGATTGAGCTTATTATTCAGTTTGAGGTTTGTATCTCTTGCATGTATGTAATTTTCAGAAGGAGAAAAACATGCAGTTGTAACTCTGCCATCATTTATATTCATAGCACATATCGCTGTATCTTCACGGCGATTGAGACGCAATATGAGATCCGTCATATTCCATCATGCGAATACCGAAAGCAGCCGACCAAATCCCATCGCAATTATAGAAGATTAAAAATCTGAAGCCCGAAAGGTATCTGAAAAGAACTTGCACTCGTGATTTGGATATCATGTTGAAACCCCGTGTTGTGGAGTAGTCTCGGACCGAGATCTCAGAATCGGGATCTCTTCTGATTTTTTCAAATCCCGAAGGCAAAGATGGCTCTTAAATGTACTTCACTTCAGCCACGAATTCAAAATTCGAGTTGAAAATATGTTTCCAATTAGATACGTGAGAAGTTGTGTGATTGCTTGCTATATTCATTACGTTCTAGGTGGAATACACGCTATGAATAGTGTATGCTTTTTCTACTATCAGCCTTCAAAAGTAATCTGTGATTCAGTTTTCCTCTTAAAGCTATTAGCTATTAACCGTAATTATAGTAATGTTTAAACATTCGATTTTAACGTTGGATAGACAAGCGTGTAGATAATTGAAAGCGATAAAAGGTGCTTCAACTCTTTCGCCTTGTTCCACGTGATTTCTCCCCCTTTCTCCGCTCGCTTAAGTTCCTGGGCATTTCTCGACCCAGAAATTCAGGAAATTCAGGATGAAGACTCTACAAATATGATAATAATTTCAGATTTACCGGATAATTTAGTTTCTCGCTTCACTTCTTCTTCAGTGAATAGATGTCTTCTCGATTACACAAAAAACAAATACCACAGAAGCCACACACAAATGCGTACAATTTCTTCTCTTCCATAAATACGTTAAGATAGTGTGGTACATGCAGCTATTCCATCAGATTAGATTTATCTTTCAAGAATCAAGAATCAAGAATCTTCAGTCATGCCAATGCAAGTAGTAGAGAATGAAAGATTTACAGTTATATCAATTCATTATTCATTTCTCCCACCACGCTGTCATATAAACACAAACTACCCAACTAAAACTCCATAATTACTGATATGCCATTCAAAACCCCAAACCACGAACCACAACCACCATTATGGAATCCCTACAGAGCAGCGAAAACACCACCAATAACACCGAGTGCAACTGCCAATTCCTGTGTTGCCATGATATTCGCAAACGCGCCGTTCTTCACCGTCACTGTATCGCACTTGGAACCATCGCAAAGAGTGTTATAAGGGCAGCAGTAACCGTTGGCACAGTTGATGGGCTGGTTTTGGTCAGCTTAATAAGGTAGAAGTGGCTGGGAAGGGCTAAAATTACATAGTCGGGATCATCACAGAGAGTTGTCTGCCGTTTCGCAGATTGAGGACCAGCTGGCCCAAGAACAGTGCCAGGTACCGCAGGTACTGGCTCCGGTTTAGGAGTAGGGTCTGCTTCAGCGTTGATGAGAGGAGAGAGGATGAGCAAGACGCTCGTGAGTGCTGATGCTGAGAAACGCATATTGAAAATTGGGAGTGGTTCTTAATGGCCTTTCGTATACTGCCTTTGTGATAATTTGGGAATTTGAAGAATTGAATGTCGTGCAATCAAGGGAACATCTGCTCGATCTTATAGAGTCTCTCGCCAAGAAAGTCACTCTATTCAGAGACTAGGGTATATTCTTCAGTGGCTTAAATCCGCTCAGCTTCAGAGTTCATGTGAGTCTCCATCCTACATTCCACTGGCCCGATTTTCCTTTGCTACATCAATTATCGTGTAACAAAATTATAGAGAGGTTGAAGAAAAGTCTGCCTGCCAAGATTCTGGTGGGTATTGTGGCTTCAAGTTCTGAGCGTCCAGAGCACGAAAACGACAATGTTAAGCTAGAAGTCCTTGAACTTGATACGTGCACTTACGGTCCGCCTCACATAAGCTGCCACGAAAGACCGGAAGCAATGCTTGGCAAGGATAGCCACATTTTCAGTCAAATTAAGGTTGAAAACAAGCATCCGATCCGTGTTGATCTTCACTCTATTCTACGAAGTTATACCAGAACAAGATTGCGGCTTTAAGGATCTAACCGCCTGGTAGTGTCACAGGTAGCTTAGCTTCTGCTTTAATTATTACAAGCAAAAAATACTGAAGACGGTATTCCATCTAATATCTCTCACAGCCCTACAGAATGCGAGACGAGTAAGAGCTTTCTAAGCTCAGTAGGAGCCATACAACGGTGAGCCATTCACCAAACTCTACAATCCCCATATGCTGTTGCCTGGAATTTGTTCTTTTCAGCTGTACCAATAATCCATCACATTGAAAACTCAATAAACGACGCCCCAAAATTGGCTTTCCCTGTGACCTGTGGTATCCAGCAAGCCCTTCGCTAAACCTATCCAATGAGCGAAAAGGAAGGGGGTAAATGGGGGTAATTTGTGACTTCAGCCGCACGCATGCTATCTTACCGAGCCAATCCATGTCAAATATTTATGGGGAGGCGCTTCGTGTTCCGATACCTTTGGTCTGACATGGTCAGCCTCATTCCATAGCGTATGACACTGGTTCGAGATTGCGGGTCCTGACAGGAAACAATTTGGACTTCAACTTGCAGAGTCGAGAAGATATGACTTGAGAGAATCAATCTTGGATTGAATCTTCTTGTAACATTCAAATGGCTACCCAAATTGTCTGCGTATTCGAAAATTCCTCCAGAGTTATGTACATTTCCCAATTCTCACTCGATTTTGGTCCCGAGTGCAGATCAGTTTACGCTGTCACACCGCTCTAAAGAAAGTGGGATAATTAGGAGTTATAATCTATGAGAAGTCGCAAGTCAATGACTAGATTTGCGTAGAGGATAATCACAATGCACTTAATGATATACCCGAGAACGATTTAACTACAGCCACTCTACGGCAAAAGAGTTAATACCATCAGCT
The DNA here is from genome assembly GCA_009805495.1 of Pezicula neosporulosa. Lineage (NCBI taxonomy): Eukaryota > Fungi > Ascomycota > Leotiomycetes > Helotiales > Dermateaceae > Pezicula > Pezicula neosporulosa. Next base: position 682,528 of record SELE01000011.1, read on the forward strand.
ATGTAGCAGTATCTGATTTCAGAACTTGCTTTCCATTTTAGAGTTCTCCTTTACCAATAGATTAAAACATGGATCTAATAGCTGAATTTCGTTCTACTGGGTTTCTCCTTTTCTTTTTTTCTTTCTATACGATTTACACCACTGTCAAGACTGCGGCGTTCATTTCTATATATTATAAACAATTAAGGTTTAAGCGTAAGCATGTCCCATAAACCCAGTATTCTATGCAGGAATTTAGAAAGCTAATAAAGGTCTTTGGGTTCAAAAGCAAGGTCGAGTGAAAAGTGCTTAAAGGTAGCAAACACTCAACTTGTGATATTTCGTATGTTACTGTAAGCGAGCACCTTAACCAAGGCCTCCCTTTTAACATAATAATGAAGACCGAGGCGTAGGTCACCAAATTTCTCTGAATAATTATTACTTGTAACTGAGTGCTTCCCATTTATACATATTTCCGTGGTTAGGTAGCTTCTAGCATAGAGCCATATATAGCACTAGATCTACATCATAAATCTTAAGCCTGGAAACCCTTAACATTAATAACATTTTATTGTATGTAGAAATCAAAGTTATCCTACTTAAGTCTTCTTATATATGTTTCCTATCTTTGCTGTAATTTCGAAGGTTAGACAACTAAAGTTCTCACTTAGTTCTCTACATATATACACAATTTCTATGTTAATGCAATTATGCGTTTGTAAAAAGTTTCTAATTTCTATTTCCTTACAAAACCCTTAATATCTAGGATATTAGGATTACGTAACTCCTAGTAACAAGTTGTCACCGGAAAAGTACCGCCCACTAAGTCGAGATATAGCCCAAATCTAACCTCTTCCCTTCCTCTCCAATCCTTCTAAAATCGCTCCTTTCAACCTTCTATTTAACCTCTGAAAAGTAGCTTTTAAATCTCGATTTTCCTTGTTACACAGTTATTGGATTATCTAAGAACTAGTAGCATACTAAAATACTTTTTGCGGAGTTACTTTGTCGTTACTAATGTAATACAATATACGTATTACTTATAATAGGGCTTCAAAGGGGGCTTTGCAAACAATGTCTTACATTTTAAGGTTTGAGGCTTGTAGAAGATAGTCGCTTTGAAAAATGTAGGGATTGAGACACTACACAGTCGTGATTGACGGAAGGTGCAGAAAGCTGGCAAGGGGCTAGAAATACCCCCTCTGTAGATGTTACTGTTGTAAAAGAAAGTATATATCAATCAGAATATATTAAAATACAAACAGGTCAACAGTATGTATCAATAAGTATACTAGCTACAAAGGCTTATCTAGTATTTTAATTGTGAAGCACTCATATAAGGTATTCTAGAGAAGTGACTTCTTACTTGTCAAAGTATAATGCCAAAAGCAAATCATGTATACGGATTCAGCAAATAGTGAATCCTATTAAGAGGAACCCTTATTATTACTTTTATAATTCTGAGTTGATTGCCCTTTATATAATTAATTCAGGTGGTTATATATGAAGTTAAAGGACAAGACTTGAATCTCTTATTTGGCTTGAGCATCACACTTTTCCCAAGTAAAGTATATCACTATAGTTATTATCAAAACGATCACTCGCAGAGACTTTGAAAAAAATTCGCTCTAATCCGGGTATAATCAATTATGACTCACTCACTCGCCGAGAATCAATGGATTTCCTTCCCGAAGAAACCCTCCTCCTATCTCACAACTCCTCCTTTAAAAAGGAAAAGAGAACAAAGCTAAAGTAAAATACAACACAAAACGAAAATCCTCTTAATCTAAAGCCCCAAATCCAAATCCCCAAAAAATCTCATAAAAATGGCCTCTCCCTATCAAAACCCAACTACCCTACCAACACCAGAACAAACCAACCACAAATCCAACAACAACAACAACAACAACAAAGATTATACCATTCACCCCCTTCGCCCTCCTAACAACCCACAACCACCTAGGCCGCCTAATAATCCTCCCAACCCCCCGTGCAATAACCCTCTCCCACTACCGAACCCTCTACTCCAATCTACATGCCTCCCCAGAATTCTGCACCATGGCATTCAGCCACCATTTCGCACCTCAAGAGTGGAATGATGAAGAAACGTATCATGTGATACAGACGCGTGATATTGAACGGTGTTGGGACAGGAGAGGAATGGGTGATTTTGCTGTGGGTTTATTGAAATCAGATGATCGACATTTAGAAAACTCGAATTTGAATTCCAATTCCAATTCGATTGTGTTTGATGAAGGGAGAGGAAGGGCTCTAAAAGGTGTTGAAGGAGTTAGAATTTTTGAAGGTGAAGAATATGATATTCTTGTTGGGAATGATCCTATTAAATCCCTTAATGATGGAATTCAATGGATTGGATATACAGGTATACGAGATGCGATAACTACATCTATGCCTGAACGACTTCCTTCAGATCCGGAATTGCCGCCGTGGCAAGAGATGATAGAGGTAAGATATGGTATCGCTCAGGAGTATTGGGGGAAAGGTATTGTGAGGGTTGTTGCTGAGGCTGTTATGGGATGGGCTGTACAGGAGAGGGGGGTTAGACGGTTTATTGCTGAGACGGAGAGGGAGAATGTGGGGAGTGCGAGGGTTTTGGAGAAGTTGGGGTTTGGGAGGAGGGTGGGGTGTGAGTATTGGAAGGAGGTGAGTGAGATTGAGTGGGAGAGGATTGTTGGTTAAGTAGGGTATTCGATTGGAAGTGTGCCTAATTACTTCGAGTTGATGGAGTTGTGTTAACGTTACTTGAGAGAAGTTCATAATGTGCAGTTGTGACCCCTCGAGCTCTTACAATATGTTAAGCCATATAGTAAGTGGGAAATTACCACAGTGACTTATTAAAATATTCACAGACTCCTTGATGTTCTACCTCTATAGTTTAGTTAATCAAGTCGGTCTTTTCTTAAACAAAACAAGAAATCAATAAGAAGTATCCCTACTATCTAACTTCAAAACAACAATATATCGTTCTAAGCCTACAACTTGCAAGAACGATTAATAACACCTATCTGCAAATAAAATAATACACCCCTAACAATCTTTTCTATATGTAGACTAGAAATCGTAGTTACCTCATAAGAGATTCGTAACAAACTCGGAATTTCTACAAGTTACCTTGCTTTCCATCTGTCTATATTATACCTCGATTAACCAGATTTCCTCTTACTAACAAGTACTCTTTCATCCAACTAGAAAATAATGAAAAAAGAAGAAAACAATAAATATAGTATTTCAAAGCTAAGAATAAAATCAAAGAACCAAATATTCCTACTATCTACAACACTCAACAGTATAATACCTACCCTACCCCTCACCACTTTACCTCTATAACACTCACCTACCCTCTTAACAAAACCCAGTAATAAAACTCTACAACACAACACAACACCTCAGAAATATAAACCACATAAATCTAAATCTCTTACTTAACACCTTCTTTCAACAAAAGGTCTAGAATAATAATTCTCTTATTACAACAAACAACTAAGTCTTATATATCTTAGAGTACCTTACCTATAACAAAAACCCCGGAAGTAAACCAGGGAAGCAAGAAAAAGAAGAATTAAACTTTCACGAGCCCACCCTTATTAACTTTATCTATCAGATCTATCCTCTTAAGTACTATATCTAAGAGCGAAAAATAAAGCGTATGTATATACAGTAGTATGCACACGGTAGACCGGACCGAGCGGAGAAGTATATTGCGCAATCACAATAAACTAGACTAGACTTGACAAGGTAACGTATTACAGTACAGTAGGAAGAAGGGGGAAAAGAAAGGAAGGAAGGAAGGAAGGCAGGGAGAAAGGATTGCGGGGAAAGGTAGGTAAGGTAAGAAAAAGTAAAGTAAAGTTTAAGGTTAGTTAGTACTCGTATGCACCTCATGCACGAAAGTAAAATAGCTACAGTATAATAAAGACTATATATAGTAGCTATCCTGGTAGATATACACGGTACAGTAGGTACAGTTAACTAACTAGTTGCACCGGGAGGGACGGAAGACGGATAAGCCGTCTCGTCTCGTCTCGTCTTGTCTGGCTTTTAGTAATAATAATAATATATAGTGTTTTATAGATTGTACTGTATAGTACTTACCACCTCGTAAGTACTAGTACCTACCTTGTACTTGTATGTACTCTACCTTTTTAACTTTTAAGTTATACGGTACTTACTGTATGCTTATGCTTACAGAGTAAGCATATGTACTTACCTGCAGTATCTTTCTTACAAAGCCAAAGTTTGTTTACCTCGAGCGGAGGGGGGGGGGGTGGTTTTTTTCTTTCTTACTTCCTTACTTTTTTATTGTTGTGTATCAGAGGTTTAAATGGTTGATGATCTACCTACTTAGGTAGTAAATCCTACCTTACGTACTACCTGCTGGATATAATTCTGTAATAGGTAGGTAGCAATTCTGCAACATCACGTGATTGAATAAAAAAACCATGGATCTACAACCAAGAAAAGAAGAAGAATAATAGAGCGGGGGGAAAGAGAAAAACCTAATTGAAACGACATTTAATGCCCTTCCATTCTAGATCCCGCACATATCCGCAGATATCCGCACTAACTTTCGAGTCTTGGTTGTCGGGTTTTGTAACATCACTTGTACTTAAGTGGCTGATACAAAATATTCTATTTGCAGCAAACTCAAACTCCTCGACACGTGGATAGTAAGTCTCAACTAAAAAGACTCCTACAGTACATCACTTTCCCGAGCGAGAAGACGAGACAAGACAAGACAAGAGAGATGTAAAATAAACATTGGTTTGTTACAGTAGTACGTACAAGAAGAGTTTGTTTTTGATACCCTTCGTAAGTAAAATCGGTCTTAAGATAGGTGAATCAACAGGGGGAATAATGGTTCTTTTATGATACCTCTCATGTTAAGATATTTAATTGAAATGGTTACCTATGAATGAATGATAAGTGCCGATTGAAATTTCAGACCTCTGTTTGAGATATTTTTCTTTTCTTTGCGAGATTCAATAAGCAAGTACCTTGTGCGAAGAATAAGAACTAGGTAAAGGTAAAATGGATCTGGAGCTGGAATCTGGAATCTGGATCGTGTCCATTGTTGGTAGGTTGTATAGTATAGTGTTTGGCATGGAGGAGGTTCCTGTGCCGTAAAACACAACAGCTGGCTACCTATCGGCTCTCTAAGGTACCGATACCGTAAGAGAAAGAGAGAGAGAGGAAATCGACAGGACTAGCCAAGTTGACTTTTGATAGTAGTGGTGCCGGTGGTGTTGTGATGGATGGCGTTGCCAGCGCATCGCAACGGAAGGAACTTGAAAGCCGCCTAGACACTCTAGATTGTCGTTGGATGGTGGGTGTACACTACTGCAGGACCAAATACAGTACACTAGGGGAAAAAAAACTTGGAGTGGCATCACTACCAGGACTACCGATACTCACCGAAAAAGAAAGTTCACCGATATCCTCGACCTGCTGAAGCCCTTCAGCCTTTCACGCCTCTCTCCAAGAAATACCCTAAGTACCGCACCGCAGACCTAGAACACATAAGCTCTAGAATTCGGGAATTTCACCCATTTCCCCGGACAGCGAGGGACAGCACCACCTCAAATGCATCACCAGTACCACTTAAGCTTCAAAGTATGGTTTGATAATTGCTTGCCATACCATAGTCTGCTGTATAGATAGATTTCAAAACCTTGGTGCTGATGTTGGCAGGCTTGTGAGTGTATGAGTTACACAAGGTTTGGTTCGTGCGATGAACCTGATGCTGATCATGCGTGCACGTGCTGCTGTAAGAATGAATGAGGTGTATGTGCCCAGCGCAATTCAGGTTTTGGAGTTCGTCCTGGACTTGGACCAAGTACGGAGTAAAAAGAAGACCCGGAGAAGTCCATGGACCTGAACCCGTGGGACTTCCTTCATTGGTTTACTGTGTGTGTCACTAAGGTAATACCTTTTTCAATTTGGCTTTGGGGGCGATTTTTGTGTTGTTTTAGTTCTTAGGCTAGAGGCGGCCCGTTGGGGTCCTTGGTTACTTTAGTATGAAGGTACGCGTAGGAATCGTGTCGGTCCGTTTTTGGTTGAGTTTTTTTAGGCGTTGCAGAGCTCGCCGAGGTGGTGATTCGTATGATTGCTGATTGGTTAAACATCTGAACAGTGAATGGCGGTTTTTCTTGTTCGCTGAAATGCCCTATGTGCTGTTACGCAACGTTCACCTGGTTGACTTGTTTTCCTGATGGACCGGGAATTGAATTTGCAAATCGCTGGAAGGTAAGGTAGCGCAGAGACCGAGTACTGCACCGGACTGGACAAAACAAGTAGGTAGCGAGGTAATATCAGCTTGACTTAAGGTAGCAAATTCTGGTAAGGATGACGCCATTGACCTTTTTCCTTATCGCACCTCATACATCCTCCGTAATTGCAACAGCATTCAATAATGCAAAAAAAAAATGATGGAGAAGCGCACGAAGACCAGGAACTTTGTGAGGGAATTTTTTTTGGGTCTTATGGTTTGGGATATGGGTGTTAAGAGAAAACGGTTTCTTGATCTGAAAGATGGGGAAACCGGGAAGAAGACGCGCAAAGATGCATTAGATCATCCATGTTCTGCTGGATGGATGACATTCGCATCCATCCATGTATGTATTTTGTAGACTACTTACTACTGTACAGTACTGTACTAGTAAGAGATGTTTTGTTGGGGTCCCTTTCGTATCTCCGTACCCTCCCTCCTCCCCCTCCCCTCCCGTCCTGTGCCTCCTCCGTGCTCCTCTTCTTTCTTCACATTCACATCCAAAAGGTCAACATCCTGGCCGACACGCCGATAAGCAAAGAGGGGGATTGCTACGCTGTTCCCTGCCAGCATGTCGTACGACGGCGCTTATCGGGGTCAACGATATCCAGTCAAGGATCTTTAGTGAGGGGAAAGGGAAAGATGGGCATTCAAGAATGAGAGGTCCGGAAAGTTTGTGATGCGAGAAGCAGCCCTCTTCTCTGTGTCTCCCTCTTTCAGGGTCGTATGATTTTGGTTTTTGTTTTGGGAAAGTACCTCCTACTGCGGTGAGTGGTACGGCTGTATGTAAGCTTGTAGAGAGAAAAGTACCGAATGGATAAGGTTCCCCCTCGGCGTGACCGGACGAGATGTACGAGAATAACAATGACAAAGACGAAGACGAAGACGACACGAAGGAGAGATCTGAGAGAATAATGTGTCACGAGCGTGCGCAAAGCTGTCAACACACCAAACAGGGCTATACGGAGCTTTCTACGCGCTATGATAGGCCTATGCAAAAAGATACGACATGGATCAGGATGGATGAAGTAGAAACAACAAACGACGTCAGTCAGTTGGGTTGGAACGTGTTGAATACTGCACTGTACTGTAGAGTACTGTACTGTACATGGTGATCAACGAAAAGAAAAGTTGGCCACTGCTGGCTCACTGGTTCCACGTTACCCACCAGTCCCCGAGCAGTCCACCACCTTGGAGCACCTTGAAGCACTTTGGAGCAGAGCGAGAAGAGCCGCCGCCTGGGTGATTGGAGAGCCTTGGACGTGGTCGTGTCTTGGTCAGAATTACATGCATGCAAGTGTGAACACTCCTAAAATCTAAATTGTGAAATGGAGAGAGCAAGGGGTCCCAATTCGGATTTTCAACATGGCACAGATGCATCTCCCTGCCAAGGTCAGTGTCATTACGGGGTATAGTTGAGCCTCGTATTGATGATGAAAGCGGATGGAACGACGAACCAAGAAATGGGGAGCGCTGCAAGTAGAATGATAAACCCCAAGACCTTCTGAATCCTTCCTTTCCCAAAGATACGCTCTGTTCCTCTCTCCTCTCTCTACCTTCCTTACTCGAGTTGCTTTCTCAAACCTACTCCTGATCATCATCATCATCATCACTATCGTCACTATCACCGCGACTCTGCGACAATTCGTCGTCGCCATCGCTCATCTTCATCTCCCGTTTCAATAGCGTGCACTACACGACGACTACTCGACCCGGCCCTTTGACATTTTATTCCCTTGATTCCCTGCTTCCCTTGGGAGAGTCGCGATAAGAGAGAACGCCAGGGACGCCAGGACTAGAGCACGTTGTCGCTAGCTGCTTGTCGCACCTGTTCAGCAGCTACAGTTTAGATCAGCCCCTCTGTGCTTGACCGCCGCCGCCTGCATCTGCATCTGCATATTCGCCTTTTGTGACCTTTTTGTTTGCGCAAGGGCTTGCAGAACAGACCAAGAGGGGTGCATTGCATAGCATACTGCATTGGCATCGAAACATCTCCTCTGACCTCCAAGCTTACCACGACATCGCATCGAAGCGCTGAGGGAAACGCAAAGAGCAACGAATGCTTGTGCTCGTACATGTATGTAAGAATAATTCTGGGGCTGCTCACCTTGTCTGTCTGTCTGTCTACTACCAACCTGCTCTGTACGCTCTGTCTACCTTTATTATTTCCGATCCCTCGCCTGCAATTCCCACAAACGATAGTGCACAGTATAAGTACAGTACAAGTACAAGTACAAAAAACAAAGATGGAAGCACAGTACAAAGTATGCTTTTGGTCTCTCCCTCTCTGTCTCTCTCTTTTTTGCGCCCACAATTTCAGAATCCAATAGTTTTTGGTCACTGCTCGGGCGCCATTTCATTTCAAAGGCCGCAACGAGTTTAAGAGCAGAAAATCAAATCCAAACCAAAAAAAAAAGTTGGCAGAATTAGCATTTCGCAGCAGCGGGTGCTTGCTTGCTTGGGGAGCCTGCTAAAGTTTACCGACTGACGCTTGGGTTTAGCTGGAATCGCGCTAGAACATCATCATCGTCAAACGAGAGCTGAAGAGCCGGAGCTTCATCATCCTCCACGAGAGCCCGGAGCTTCATCATCCTCCACCCACAGGGGACCCGCCCGCCCAAAATCCTTACGACATACTTATATTATCTTTCTCTCTCTTTCCTCAACCTCCCCCAACCCCTACCTAGCTCTCTCTACCTACCTACCTTACCCTGCTGAACCTCCCCAACCCTCACACTCTCTCTTCCCCTCACGCTCCTTCACCCTCACGACACTACTGCCGCAACCCTTCCCTAACCCTGCTCTCCCGGCGCGCGCAACTGATCACCTTCGATATTTACCCCTTCAATCCGGCAGATAGGAAGTGTCACTATATTGCAGACACCGGAACAATCAACACAAAGCAAGCGACAAGATCCTGCACCTAACCACGACGCTTTCTGCGCCTTGCATTGCACTACCGGATTGATCTCCGTACGATCTGCCAGCTACAGCATATCTCACACCCGCGCTCGAATAAGCAACGAGCAAAAGAGGTCTTAACCTCTCTACATTCTCGCAAAAATGGACGTCCGACGAAAACCTATGCCTCAGCTCTTTAGCCCGCAGCCAACGCCTGCCTACCAACAGCATTCACGAACACGAACTACTTCTTCAAGCGTCTTTCCTCCTGAGCCAGTGCTACAACAACAAAATAATCAACACCTCTACGCCAACAACATGCAGCAATCATACACCTCCCGACGCTCGCCCTCCACAAACACCTTCTCCACTTTCAATTCCCAAGGAAATGGGCCAGTTCCATTCCGCCAATCGTCGGGCTCAATGCAGTCCCAATCCCAAGATCTGCGGAGGTCTACCTCCTCCCGATCTGGTGGCACTATCCAACCTACGAGCTACGTTGCTCTAATGCGAAAGCAAAAAGCGACTGTGTGGTGCGACCGAGCCCAGCACGAAGACCCGCGTATACTCGCTCAACAGCGTGCAGCAAAGAAACGCGCGCTGCAATGGAAGTCGTTGGAGGCTCTGGTATTGCAGGGAGAACAAGTACGAGCGGGTCAGGAAGTCTTGCAGGCAGCAACAGAGTGACAGCAAAAATACGGCATCACGGAAAAGCAGGATTAGTGGGATATTCACCCGGAGACTTGGTGGGAGGTGTAGGAGGTGTTCCAATGAGGTTATCTGCTAGTGAGGTGGAAGGTGGTGATTCAGATGATGATGGGGATAGTACTGGAGGGAAAGGCTATGGGATGTACCATCAGAGAACAGGTAGTGGACGGAGCTCAGTCGGAAGTGGAGGACGACGTGGTCTTACTTACAGTCGACAATCAGGCGCTAGCTCAACAGTCGGTCGTTGGTCCGCCGGCAACACACCACCCGATAATACTGACCAAGAACCCACATCCGCGGTCTCGAGAGGTAGTGCAGAAACCGACACAGCCGAAACGCCCGTCCCTGCATCTCATGGTCGAAATAATCCTAAACCGAATGATTACTTCGATGGCGAGAGCCGTACACCGGGCAGCATGGGAAGTGGGAGTAGCGGAGAGAGAGAGCAGATGCTGTCGCTGATCTGGCGAACAATAATGCGGCCAAGTTAGCAAGTAACGCTTTACTAAAGAGTAGCACAGGGACGGTGAAGTCAATTAGGAACCACGGAGGGTTCATGAAAAGAGGCAGCGTGGATGATCGGACGATGACTATGAGTGCCGGAATGCAGAGGTTATATATTGCGAATCCGGACAACAGTGATAGCGAATAAAGAGGAGGGAATGATACCCGGGAGATACTGTGGGAGACGAAAAATGGGAGGCCAGCGCTGAACCAAGAAAGGAAGAGGACACCAGTTTCGAGAAGCAGACAACCAGATTCTGGTTCGAGCCATAGAAGGAGAATGGCTCTACAAGTCCAGCATGCTGGTACACAATTCGAATTTTCATAAGACTATCACGGCGCAAGCAGGCGGACGGAACGGCGTACAAGGCGAAATAACTAGGACTTGGGTACATTGGAATCAGGCATTCCACAGCATACGTATACGCCTATAATTCGAGACCTGCTACCTACCTAAACGACCTAGGAGAATCCTAGATCGTGTCCTCGTTCCTTTTTTGGTTGCGGCAATTTTGGCCTGCTATCTTTGGGCAGGCATATAGCGAGCATCTGCATACACATCCAGTCGATTTATGACTGTCGAGCTTACTTCGTTTTAAGATACCTAATTTGAGCCTTTTGCCTGATAATTTCTGATACAGTTGTCATAGAGCGTTATTCTTGAACGCTTAGACTAGTAAGTGATAGTTTCACAATTCTCTTTTAACGGAGGCAACCTACTATTCCGAACTTTGAATAGTATGCAAACGCTGGTTGAAGTTAAAGCCAAATCTCCCTAATTCGATGCTACCAACGCGTCTCTATCCAGGGTCATGTAATAATCTCATCTTCTCGAAATACATAGAATTAGTCCGTAGAAAAACGTCAACCTCAAATTTATAAGCATTGACCATTTTGTTTTTCCCTCTGCTGTTCTTCGAGTGGATCTCTTTCGTCATTATGATATCGTACCACAACCGTACCATAAATTTTAACTAAAGGGGGAGGTCCCGAGAGTGATCGACAGGCACCTAGTCAGGTACGGACGGGGGCGCTTTCACCAGACCAGGTACGCGAGCTGCACTGCCTCTTTTTTTTTTTCGTTCTTGGAGTCCGTGTTTCTTCGTGCCTATTGTGTCTGTCTGTCTTGTCTGTCTGCCTTTTTATCTGCCTTTTTTTTTTGTGCTGGGGGCGGCAGAGACCCTGGTGCTCGCTCTCGCTTTTTTATTTCCCTTGTATTTTTCGTGTACATTTTTCTTTTTTTTTTTTTTGTTTGCCCGGAGTAGAGCGGCTGTTATGTAGGAGTGAGCCCGAATGAATGAGTGAGGCTGAGCTAGTTTGGTAGTTTGGTTGGCGAGGACCGAGAGAGTTGGGGGGTCGCTCGGAGGTTTCGGAGGCGAGGGTGCGAGGAGGCGAGATGGAGGAGATTTTGTGCTTTTAAGGAGGCGCAGGTTTAGAATTAGAGATTCTGGTCTGAAGTACGGACGGAGTATGGGTGTTTTTTGTTGAGTTGGCGAAGGAGGGAGGGGAGTGGGGGAGATGTGGGTTGGGAGGTGTATGAATGTAAAGTAGGGAAGACTTGTGTAAAAGGAGGAGGAGGGATGGTAAGTGAGTCGATGTAGATTTGAATGAAGAGGGGAGCGGGGGTTAATGACAGTGATACTAGCAGTAATGGTTTACAGAATTGTAGTTCGGGAATGGGTTTGGGTTCTAGTTTTCGAGGCTGGTTAATAAGGTAAGGTGGTAGGGTAGGGTAGGGTATTAAGTATCTTAATTAGAGAGGTAGGTAGGTAGGTAGGTAAGAAAGGAGATGGGAGTTTAATTGGTTGGCTTCTTTCTTATAGAACTTGGAGTGGTGTTTTTGAAAGTACAGACAGGTACGTTAGCCAGATAATTCATTTACTCGAAGCTGGTTTTCCTTTCCTTTCTGTTTTTTTGTTTTTCTGTTCCATTCTGTTGTCTCTCTAGGTAGGTAGGTAGGTCTATTATAGTCTACAATATCAAAGTAAAAGTTTAGGATATGATAGGTAGGATGAGGATTCATGTTTAGGTTGAATTCAGGGACTAAGAAAGGTACTTAAGTTTATTTAAGTGGTGTTAACTTAACGTGAACAACTAATTTGTTTGAGTAATCTATTCTATAGATAGAGAACCTACTAATCTAGTATAGAAAACTAATTATCTTGTCTCATCTGAACAGATTGCAGTATCAAATATTCATTGAAAGGTAGTAGATGAAGATTATATGATACGCTTTCTTAAATAGGTATATTTGTAACATAGAACTTCTAGGTTCTAGGTCTTTATGTATATATAGTCTATAGATGTGGTAAGTATCTAGATTGCTCTATCTGCGATTGTGATCTAAGTAAGAGTGAATCTTGAAGCAGGGGAGGGAGGAAGGGGAAAGCTGGTGAACCTCACTTAAATCGAAGGCTCCGAATTATTAGACATTTGGTCGGGTTATTCAAGCTATAATATCCTGAATATCTATAAGACGAAAATCCAGTCTACAAAGACTACTAGCATATTTATTCCTGTGCTGATATCTTTAATTTTGCCGAGTTCTATGAGTGTCCCTTCTCGCAGATTACTGAGTTGTTGTATTGCTAGTAAGTAGTTTTATATTTTCGCGTTAGAGTCCACAGCACCTTGACCTTCTTGTCAGTGTATAAGTCAGGTCTTGTTGATGATGATTGAAGAGAATGTTGTGTAGTTGTGTAGTTCTACAGCCTTTTCAGCTTACTCTTTACGTTTCGTAATCCCATCAAGTCCATCTCCCCAAGAAGCCTCCCAGCCACCAACGGAGAGTATATTATCTGGGTCTTAATCTATTAATGCTATACTGTACGGCTTGAGAGAAGTTTAAAGATTGAAGGTCTTCTTATCTCCCACCAATAGACAGTAGCTAGAAACTATGACTATACGGGAATCTGGTCTAAGGTTATTACTTTGGCGATAACTACCCAGCGCTAGGCGGCGAGATTCGGCATATTCTTTCAGCAATCTTGGAAATTTGGCCCAAAGAGTACATAACAAGTCGCTTAAAGTCTGCTATATCAAAATCTCAAAAGCTCGAGCTCAAGCTGTGGCCTCTTCTTGTTTCGAGAAAAATCACCAGCTGATAGAGTCGAACATTACGTAGACCTGTCAGCGGATTGGCAATCCGGTTGGGAATGAGTTGAGACCAGTAATCGAATGACTACTCCACTACATTTTTAGGTAGAAACAAAGCAATGAATGATGCGGAAACGTCTCCCAAAGAAGAGGATGTACAAAATTACTACAAACATTCCCTCACTTGACTCTTTTTAAGATCAAAAATATCTTGAAACATATTCCAATCAAGTGATAGTTATTCCGTACATTTTCGAAAGCTTGGTCTATGAGTACACGCCACAATTTTTGCATAGCCCTAATCGAATCCTGTGGGCTAGCATAGCGTCTTGATAGCTCTGATATAGACATTCCCTCATAATCTCGTCTTTAAAGTCATAGAATAGCATCGTCCATTGGTCCATTACCAGAAGCCAAAATATTCGCCCAACTATGATGGAGCAATCCTCTCAATTCCAGTGCCGATATTGTCCATCGTCCCAAGATTTTGTGAGCTTCTACTACTCCTCCACCACCACCATCTCCGAAACTTGAGAGAGTTAATAAATGACCGCGACGAAGTCGTGCCATTGTGTCAGGAGATTCAAAATCAAGACACTTGGGAAAGAACCCGCCGATTCATTCTAAGTCTTTCTGGCGATCTACTTACTAGATTGCATAGGACGGTAGACTGTAAATCGCACCGATGACCTACTAAGTCGCCAAGATCTTCTTGGACGTACTCATTTTCATATTCAACTCGCTGGCTGAAGTGAGGAGTAATACTTTGTAATATATTCCCAAGAAATAGTTTTCAAAATGGCCTTTAGTGTAATCAATTTCGGTAGCCAAGTACAATACAATAATTGTGCAAGCTTTCTCTAGCAGGTCTCTTCTATCTATTACAAAATACAAAATGTCCACTCAATCCTGTTCCGAAATAACTCAAGTAGATCTAACCCACTAGATCTCCCCTAGTGAATCTTCCAATTTCACCATCCCCCTCCCCCTCTATATCCCCATCGACATGACGCAAGATGTGATTTACGAGTATACTCCCAAAGAAACTCCCCCGTTTCCCTCCCCCCCATATAACCCAACACCTATAAAACCACAAAGAAACCCACCCACAAACAACAATTTACCTCCCTCCTCCCTCCCTACAACCAATTCTTCTAAAAACCAAACTCCCTCATACAACATAAACAAGAATCCCTCCCTACTACCTCAAGCAGAATCAAAAACGGGAAGGGAAGGAAGTACAGTACAGTACAGTACAATACTACTACGCTCGCTTAAATTAAAAAAAAAAAAATACACTACCACCACCACTCTTAGCATCTTACACACTTACTTCAATCTATCTCATTCACCCCTCACCCCTTCACCCCCTTCACCCCCTAAAAACCCTCACTTTATAGTCATCGCTGGTACTACTGCTTATACTCTATACCAGTACCCGAAGAAAGGAAAATCTTAGGTATAGAAAGTAAAAGTTAGAAACCTAAGATATCTAGAAATTAAGTTATTACTTTGTGATTATAATCTGAAGTTTTAAATTTTAAGAGCATAGTTAGATAGACCGTAGTAACTTATCTACTTAGTTTGGGTAATTTAATTCACTTGTTTTCTATACCTCACTTTATGTGAGTTTCTTAGATGAGCTGAATCTTAAGGTATTAAAGTACTTTGGTGGACTAGGTTCAATCTCCACTGCTAGATACTCTTCTGTTATGAATCAAAACTAACTAACCACAAACTAAATTATATTCAATACTGGAACATTCTAATATGGTCAAGTAGATCTAGCAACATTAGAATTTTTTCAGAATCAAGAGACGGCATGCTATACAATACAAGGTATCAAGTGCACGTCAATCTTGATTAGTTGAGCCTTATCATTTCTAGCGCGCATGACACCTGTCTATACCCGTACTCAATATTGTAGACTGATAATGAATGCACCAGATTCCAGCCAGCCATGCAATCCGTTATGCCCATGCGTCCATTGTCCATTGTCCTCCATTTTGTGATATTGACTCCATCAACTCCAAAAATCAAATCCGAGGTCCCTATATCTATGCCGTCCCTCCCTCCCAAGATATTCTGCAAGGGTGTGCTGTACTTCTAACATCTCCACGCTAATCATTTGTCGACAAAACATTCAAACCGTGTGATTCTACTATACATCTTCATTTATTATCACCCATCGCTTATCTGCCTCCTTTCCAGAATCCGCTGTTCGCTTGGCGATAGTCTCCAATGTTCCCCTGATGGCGGCACCAGTCTGTTTTGGAAACTTCTTCTTCAGCACTTCAATGAGGCCGACCTTACTAAGATCGCTACCGGAAACTTCGCGCTTAAAATCTTCCATCGCGTCGGCTGTGATCATCTTCTTTTGTCCCGTTTCAGTCTTGTGTGGTTTGGCTGTGGCAGTTACGGATGATTGCGACGATTGAGTGCCAGGGAAGAATGGCTTCACGGATTTTGTAGAAGTTGTAGAGGGCATATTAACGAGGGTATTAGTGGACTTGTTGGACTGCAGTGGGAGTCGAGGAGGATCCATATTTCCGGGCGTGGAGATGGGTGTAGGTTCCCAGTATTGTGTTGAAAACGGATCAATTGACTTGACTTTTGGGTCTGGAAAGGATTCAGTACAAAAAGCATTGGGCCCTGTTCGAATAAACTTACCACTAAGCATAATCTCCATTCTGTACGCCACCATCTTCACATTTGTGTTCCTTCTCCGCCTGTCCTCCTCCCAGCACAAACCAGTAGAAACTGGCTCGAGGTCACCCTGTGGAGCCATGCCCATTCTCCTCGATTGCGGATTTTCATCGTTCTCGTCATCAAGGAATCCGTCCATATCTCCCATATCATCTGTTCCTTCTTCATCTTCCTCACCATCCGAGCTACAGTCGTCTGCATCCTCATCCTCCATCCATTCTGCTTCCGAGTCGTAATCATAATTCGTATTTGGCAAATCTCTTCTCTTGAAGTTACGCGCTAGCTTCGATATACTTGATACTGGCCGGCTGGTGTAAGTGCCAACATATGGAGGGCGAACGTCCTCTGTGAAGCGTAAGACTTTCATGGGAATCTTTCGAAGCAGTTCGTCTCGTCTCTTGATTTTAATATTTTGGGAGTCGGTCGTTAGATCAATTGGACGTGATGAATCGCCATCAATGTCCACCATGATATCTCTAACGGGTATGTAACGCTTGCCACGCATTCCCAAGTTGTTGCCAGGTAAGTGGAAGAGGGATTCGGGGTCAAAAGCACGATGTTTGCTAGGACTTTGGTTCTCCAGAATGTACTTATCTAGAGTATTTTGTATCGTATCTAAGGCGGCTTCGTCTCGCTCGAACCGATTGATTGGCGCCATTGTGACTTCGGGCTTCAAAAAGAATTCGGGGAAGGTCTTTTCATAGACAGACTTGTTCTTAGATTTGGAAGGCGTTGCCTGGCTAGCAGCTGAGGGTGCAGGACTCATCGAATCCCTCGAACTCACACTGCCTCTCCGAGCTGGTTTTCCAAAGAAAGCAGAAAGGGTCGGCTGGTTCTTCTCCTTTTTCTTTCTCTCTTTCTTCAATTCGCTTCTTTTGTTCTTCCTTTTCCTTTTTCTCCTGCTCTTTCTTCCGCCTCTTCTCTTCCCTAGCTGCTTTGTCGGCTTCCGCAACCAGACGCTTCTCTTCCTTCCCGGCTTCTTTCCTCTTTCGCTCTGCTTCCTTTTCAGCTTCCCTCTGCTCCTTCTCTGCAAGTCTCTGGGCCTTCTCCTGCTCCTTTCTTTCCTTCTCCGCGGCCTTTTCCTGATCTCGAATCTGCTTATTGATACGCTCCATCTCTTTCTCCACGATGGTCAATTTTGGCTTCTTGAGAGGTGGCTGGGACGAGGCAATTGAATCTGAAGGAGCTGATGCTGCTGGAGCAATTGCAGACGAAGGGACTTCGGGACGTGAAGGCGTAGATGGTGCAGCATCTGGCATCGAGGTATCTTCCGTTCTGATACTCGTGGGCGTGGGTAACGCCGACTGGGGCGATTGGTTTGCCTTCATCTGTTCGGGTTTGGGAATTGAATTGTATGAATGCTGATCAGGGCCAAAAGACTTGTTGTAATCTCTTTTCGGACTGCGAGTTGGCGGTTGGGCGAGGGACATGGTCGCGATCGAGGCGGAACAGGGGGCTTAAATAGAAGTAGATGTTGACGCATTCATTCATTCACAATAGAAGAGACAAAGAAAGGAAAGTCCAGCGGTTTTGATTGGGGGGTGAGAGAGGGGCGATACCAATGGAAAGAAAGGGAGGCTGCCTGTCTTTGTGTTGAGGTTTGATTGAGGTTGTCGTGTGTAGACGAAACGCGAGAACGCGAACGCGTAAAGAGAAGAAAGGACCCTGGCCACCACTACCGAGTACTCGAGTAAATTTACCTTTCCTAAAGTTGGCGGGTGTTCTTCTGCCTTGTTATTAAGGCATCAAGGCTCTGATCAAAGCTTCTCCGCAAAACTTGACGACTGCACTCTTTTTTTATATCAAGTTTAAGTTGAAACATCCGTCTGCTATTGTATAGTGGCCGTAATAATCCTTCATACAGGGCAATGAACATGGCACATTGAGGATTTCCCAGTTCTAGTCAATGCCATTGAGGATATGCGCCCAGCAAAGATCCATACCAAGCGTCGCTACTTCGTGCAGCCAGACATCTTTGTATGCGCCTTCTTCGATAGCCTTCACAACAGATTCGGCAGCTTAGGCAATGCTTGGTGCGAAAATACGGAGTTGGTAGTTACCACTGCTCGCGCGGTAGCAACCCAACGTACTTGCTGCGACTCCAAATCTTCATATCATGGCTATTCAAAGTCGTCGTATTGCCAAATCAAAGATGGTTATCGAAGTTTGGATCCTATGTATAGGTTTTGGAATCCAAGCGATACGAAACCACAGAGTCTATTTAAATTTAACCCTTGATGGATTGGCGATGCAGCACCATTATTCAGCCTGGATTGGGCTACCGGAACATTTCTTTTGCAGAAGACACTCCCTCCGGTGGAAATATCAATATAACCTCGACCTGCAGTACAGATGCTCTCATGAATCTAAGCTACTTTAGCAATTCTACAGATTTCAGCCACATAATTGGAGGTTGAAAATGCTAACGCCAAGTCTAGGCCACTACATTCATACGACTATTTATTAGTATCAAAGAATTGACGCCTATACTAAAGTGTTAGGCTCTCCAATCCTCAGGTGGCCTGCATGACCCCGCGCCGCTTCTATTTTCGACAGCAGCTCAGGCCGGGCGTGAGCCAGCCTGAAATTTTGTATTGGGATCTCTAGACCCCCACATGTGTCCATCTTTACCCCCCATTCCGTCTCAAAGTTCGACGACGAAAGCCAACTAGCTGCGAATAAACCAAGTTAAACCATGGCCTCAATCGGAAGCATTAACGCGGCAGCGACTAGCTTCTGAACCGAAGCTACGAATACCCCACAAGACCGTCTCATACGAGACTTCCTCAAATCTAGTTCTTGCAAATGCGGTGCATCCCCTACTAGAGGTGCCGACATTATATCCATTGACAATTTTGCAGAGATGATAGTTCCACCGAGACAGGCGGGTATTGTCCTGGCAAGGGGGAACTGGCAGGCTCGATTGGCTGCTGCTTCGATATGCCTCGCTAAGGGTTATAAGGTAGTATTGAAGTCCGAGGAAACATGTTGGGGATGTCTGTCTAAAGCGTCAATCGATAATGACCTGACAGTTGAGTCGATTATTAACAGTGGCAGCAATGTTGTAATATTTATTTAAGCGTTTCATCCAGAGACACTGATTTGAATATTGGTCAGTTAAGAAGAATAAGGGACTTGCTTTTATGATTAATACAGCGAGCGGAAGTAATTGCAGTACGGTTAGAGCGGAGCACGCTAAGCTGAGGCTGATAAATACTTTATATATCGTGGGATGATAGACGTAAGTGGAGGTCTTTTACAAAGGATTATTACAGACGCTTGTCACAAAATATGGATGAGGCACGTTACTCCATCCAACGTGATCGCCTAACGGTCATCTCGCTTATCGAAAGGGGGTTTCAACTGCTCTTCGTACTACAGACTTGGCACTGGAAACTTTGAGAATGCCGCCGAGATAAGCTTTATCTCCTTTATGCCTCCTTTGGCATTACATTTCTTAATAGACATATACTCGGGACTCTCCATATGCATTGGCAGAATTATAAAAAACTCGAGGTACATTTAAATACCAATAACGATCAAAAAATTCAGAATTTCTAGGCTTCTATTATCTGTGGTTGTTTACTTTCTTGCAGGAAGATCAATCTACAATGCGTATTCAGAGTTTGTATGTTTGCTAACCTAACTTTCAGGATATAATTCCATTAATAAGCGGCTTCGGCTTCTCCGGGGCTCTAAAGTTACTACCTTTGCTAGTATTTTCTTATTTCTGCCTTCCATTTGTGTTGTACTTTGTCCGGGTTTCCGGGAATTATTAGATCGGATCTTTTTCGTTCCAATGTTATAATGCCTAGGAATTATTAATGAAAGTAATGATTTCCTCTTTAACAGAGTTAAGGCGGGGGTCTCTTGTGCATATAGATGTGTCAAGAAGTCCATTGAAGCAAGTGTGCAATTAACGAACCTCTCAAAGAAAGCATGACTACTCTTTCATTAGAATGGTTTAATAACAGTGTATAAGATAGCTCGGTTAACAAACATATATCGCTAAATAACCTACAAAATGTACATCCATCGTATCCAATCTCCTTAAACTCAACGAAGGATTCCAACAAACTCTTCTTTCCATCGCCACCACAACTTTCATCTTGCTTATTCCTTGTAACCATGTAAATCTGGTTGATTTAGATCAATGAGAACATAAAACTCTTCTGTTTTTGTTAGCTAAATTTACTTCTGGAAACCATACATAAACCTCCATTTCCTCTCCATCTTCACAAAACTTCTTCCATCAGTCAGCCATCTTATCTTCACATCAATTCTTCTCTCCATCAACCCATAGCTTCATAACCAAACACACAACCAACCCACCATTTCAAAAACCAACCTCCAGCCACAATGCAACTCACCACTCTCCTCGCCACCTTCACCACACTCGCTTCCCTCACAGCAGCAATTCCAGTCGAAGATCTCTCAACACGTCGTCAAATAGTATACAACTGGTACGCTCCCAAACCAAACCAAACCAAACCAAACCCAAAATTCAAAAACCCAACTAACCACACACAAATCAGCTATTTCAACAAATCCGGCGTCGTATCCAACTACCTAGTAACCGTAGGCTCCAGCGCCGAAGTCACCGTCTCAGGCACAACATACGAGCTAGACTGTGGAACTACCAGTTCTCCAACGGTTGATCCAGCAAGTCCGGAGGATCAATCGAGATGGGTTTATGCTAAGTGTCAAGATGGGGCAGTTCTACCGGTTTGGAGAAGTACTACGTATGTTTGATACTTTTTTACTTTTTCCCCCTTTTTTCTTCTTCTTTTCGAACCTTCTCTCATTTGTGAAGTGGGATATATTGAGTCGAGCTGAGATGAGCTGAGCTAACTTTGGAGTAGATCTGTGACTTGTAATCTTTAAAGGCACAACTATTTTGGGGTGAGGTATACTGTGGTAAACAGTTTTGTATAGTGCGGTGAAGTTGGTAGGTATAGGGGTGGGTGTATTGTATTGGGGATAAATTGCGGTTTTTATAGTTAGGGCATGTAGTAGACCAGGAATTTATTATAATACCGCTTGCCTACTTTGTTTATCACTTTGGAAAAGACTCAGACGAAACATAAATAACATAATGCTTGCTAACAAAACCATGACTGCTACAGGCGAACAACAGCTTAGGAATCTAATGACGGTTCCACTTGCACTAATCTCATGGAAGCCAAGTGCCATAGTTGCCGAGATTGGACCATCTTCGAGCACCGGGTTGATTCCTTCTCATCCATCCCGACCTCTTCAAAATTGTCCACCTCTCGCCTTCTTTCTTTTGATCCATAAAAGCACGACAGATGTCCAGCTACTAAGGTTTTCAGATCGCTCTCCATATCTCTGAAGTACAGACACCCAGTTCTGTGTCGAATCAAGACGAGGATATTCTCTGTAATTGTTTTACCCTCCTTGATTACCTTGATTTGAACCCTACCAAACCTTTCAGCCTGCGAACATTGTCCACAGCCCCTACATGCCCGATTCCAAACCCTCGAATGCAGAGCCCCCGGTGATAACAACGTATGCAAATTATTTTTAAAGCCAGCAGGGATGTGTACAAAGATACTGTGTTTAAGCACGTTTCTCATAGTCAAGGTCCTTAATGTTTCGCTGCGCGACTGCTTACAGGCGCGAAGTAGTGGATTCGGGATACGTTCTATTGGATTCCAAATATCATTGTGAAGCCGGTAGGTTAATTTTCGTCCGTGGTCCAATGCCGCGAATGTCCAGATCTTGAGTTTCCTAGATTAGAAATATCAGTACATAGCATTCAAATTCTAGGGTAAGATTGACGTACAGCTCTACAGGAAGATCATTGAATCTCTCGAAAGAGGTGGCCACTAACGTCGAACGCGTTTCTGTAGAATGTTTAGAAGCTCTCTTCGATGCTCCCGTGGTTTTCTTCGAATCGGCGTCATGTTCTTCTTTTGACGGCGGCATTTCCAGTGGTGGTAGACTACACTCGTTCTCTTCGTGTCCTTGCTGTTCGCAATTGGAACAGTAAGTGCCATGGCCTTTGTTCGCCGACTTCAGAGCACTAATACGAGCTGATTCCCTCGAGGCCATTTAACAACGCTGTAATTATATCGATTTATGGTATGTTTCTGGCTGTTGAATGATATTGAAACATTTGTTGTGATTGGAATGGTTGAGGAAGAAGTTTGGGGGAATTGGAAGACGCATTATCGATGTCATAATTGTTGCTGAAGGAAGGAACGTAGATGGTTGGACGACTGATATTGTCGTATTGGTGGAAAGGACTTAGACGAACCTGAGTAAGAAGTGGCATAGTGACATATGTATGGGGAAGGAGCCTAGCACAGATTAATGAAAATTTACTCTGCATAAACCTATTGTTGTATGCTCTGCAAACCTCGAGCCTTTTGATGCAATATTGTTATGCGAGAAATATCGTTTTCTACATTTAGCGCTTGCTTTGACTAAAAGCTACCTAGTAGAATAGATTTACACAACCTAGTTCTGTTCTCATAGGTTTAAGAATCGCTAGAGTTGATAAATCATGAATTCGGCCACATTTATAGAACCCGGCCAGATTTATGAGTATAGAGATATTTGAAATAGTGCTTACTGTAATTTAGTAACCCAAGTTCTAATCTGGTTTAAAGTGCTGTTACGGATCAATAGAAAGATTTTTTCGTAGATAGTTTGTGAATCTCAGCAATAGTGTGAAATGGGCTAGATTTCAAAATCCTTTTAAGATTGGTAACTCATTCCTTGTATACTAGCGGTTATCTATCTGAATTCCTCTTCTTTCTGCAAGTCGCAATGTTAGGAATCATGACGTCCCCGTGGTTTGCTTCACTTTGAGTTAACTTCGCCTGTCTTACGAATTGGTTCATAGGAAATCATTTTCATTGGTTCAAGAGAATTACTCTTATCTATCTCCTATTTATCAATAGGTAGCTGTTCAAAAATGATCCTTTAAAAACCTATTCATTCGGTACCTTTGCAACGCTCCGCGCTCGCCTAATATTTTCTGGCCAACAATTCAATCTTTTGCAAGTCCCAACTCTCGACTCTACTATATTTATTGATTCGTAATGAATTAGTTGCTATTATATCTACATCAATATCTTATAGAACCTATCCCAGTATGGCCAGACCCTTTCACTAATAAGAACAAAACGCAACGACCAAGTGAGTGAAACGACACGTGGAAAGCTGCAAGGCAGCAGAAAGCTCGGGGCTGAAATCCGTAATTACGACACGAGGAAGGTAGCCATTTTATACCAAATTCCTGCTATGGGGAGTTTCTCTGGAAACTGTTTGTTTTGAAATGTCCTGCGCCCCTCGGCCGCTGTCGAGGGTAGCGTATCTCAACTTCCCAAATACGAATAGAGGTTAGCGCGAACAAAAAATACGAAACCAGGTTAGCGTAATGGTACTCAAGTCTATTGTGGGACAACACCTTCAATTACTTCTACGATGTCTTTCAATCAATGCAAGTCCGAACTTGGTCAAAGTCGCGAGTCCACAAAGGATATAAGTTCGGGGGAACCATCTTATTTCCGTTGACAGTGCTGGGAGCAACTTTGAATTGATAGTTATAAAAAAGTATAAAGCTTCTTTGAGCTGATATGCTCGGAATTCATTCCATACAAGGTCCTTCCTACAAAACAATATCCTAACTACCTTCTTCATCATCCTCGGCCATCTATCCAATTTTCCACTTTGAAACTCTTCCATAAATCACACCAAAAGCTTAACTCAAAATGTCTTCCCAAAAGCGAATCTTCATGACCGGAGCATCAGGCTACATAGGCCGCGTTATAACTGAATTCGCAATTGCCAAAGGCTACTCTGTTCACGGCCTCTCTCGCACCACAACTGGAGACGAAATTCTGTCTAATCTAGGAGCGACTCCTGTCCGTGGAGATCTTTCCACTTTGGACGTACTCCGAAATGAAAGCGCTCAAGCAGACATAGTCTTGCACCTAGCATTCATTCATGACTTCAGAATGAACTATGAAGAAGTACTCCGTATCGACGCCGCAGCCGTTGACGCTTTAGCCGAGCCCTTGAAAGGGACTGGAAAACCACTTGTGATATCCTCCGGTTCAGCATTGGTTAAGTCTGACCCCCAAGGTGGTGAGACAGATGAAAATTCTCCACTGCCCGAAAAACCGTTGATCGATCGAATTCGTTCGGAACAACATGCATTGTCCTGGAATCAGAAAGGAGTTCGTGTCATCGCAATTCGACTGGCTCCATATGTTTATGGAAGGGCTGGACATGGCTTTATTGCCATGCTAATACAGACGGCCTTTAAGCTTGGCGAGTCCACTTACATCGACTCCGGCGAAATTCGTACATCTTGCGTATACGTTGATGATGATGCCGCTAGATTGTATCTTCTTGCAGCTGAGCAGGCTAAAGCTGGGGAAATCTTCAACTGTACTGGTTCCACCAATGTTAACTCAAAGCAAATAGCTGAGGCTATTGGAGATTTGCTTGGGGTACCTGTTAAGTCCGTTTCGAAGGAGGAGGCTGAAACGAAAAGGGGTAGAATGTTGACACTTATCACGATGCATGAGAATAGAGCTTCTAGTCGAAAAGCCATTGAGACTTTGGGTTGGGAACTAAAGGGGATTGATTTGTTGTCAGAGATCAAAACTGGGTCTTATCGAGAAGTTGCAGCGAAGCTCAAGCAAGAGGGAGCATGAGCGTCGGTTGGCAAAGCAAACTATTCATAGCTAATCACAACCAAAAGGCCCTTTGGTCATCTATGGAGATCAAAATTGGACTTTAGGATGTAATATGCCTCATGTTTTATAGAAATTGAACTATGTTCTGTGCAATTCAGTTTTCGCTACGTGACTATAGTCACAACGACTGGTTTGATTTGATCAACTCGCTCAATACAGGCGTTATATTTAAGCTTATAGGTAGGTAGGATAGTCTAAAAAGAGTTTTAATCACGTAAGACAGAAGTAGACCACCGACAGAAGACAACATATTAAAGAGCCTTTGAGATAGCCTTTGAGATATCTAAAACATACTGCTTGCTAAAAACGCAGACAATGACCAAAATCCAAAACAAAAAATACTATAAATCTACTGTATCCTTGTTCTTGCTTTACTTAGCCTTGTATGAAGTAAGTCTAACATGACCATCCGTCTCCCAGAAAAAACCCGATCGATCCGCAACCTGAATCCACTTCTGCCACGGTTGCTCCTTGAGTCTCTTAGGTGGTGACGGATCAATAGGAGCCTCAAACGGAGCAGGAGTAAAGACCATATAGCGAGTCTCTACACTCTTGCGCAACGGTGTCTCCGGTGATGCCTTCCAGTTCTTGAATGCAGCATGTCCAACAGCTACATATTCCCAAGTCATTGATTAGCCCGGAATTTATTTAGTTAGCGGAGGGTAAGAAGTTACATACCGTTAAACTTCCCTTCTAATGCATGAGAGTCAAAGCATTGAAAGACAGCAGCAAGTTGATCAGGAGTCATCTTTCCCATCCAGTACCATTTCTGGTCTGGATTGTACTTGAGATGAGCTATCTCAGCGGCATAACCAGGTCCAACACGATTACCAGGTACCGCGTCCTTAAAATCAAGGGTATTTGGGTCACAAAATGCCAAAGAGTCATCATCGACTACATCTTGCAAAGGCCTCCAGATACTTTTTGACTTAGGGTTAGCTTCGAACTAGTTATTTGCAGGCTTGGTGGCGCCCGCTTCCGATGTATGTGACTTACTTGATTACCCGCAGACGCCACTTCCCTGAACTGTACTTGACACGTTCTTCTTTGGTCAATTGGGCAAAGGATCTATACCAGCCGTCTTCTAAACTGTAATCTTTCAATTCGGTTAGAACTCACGCGGTCGGTTGGTTTTGCATGACTTACCAAAATGAGCATCATGTACAGGTGCAGATGGTGTAATGATTCCATCACTTGGCGCTTTGCGGACCTAATTTATTATTTATTAGCGACATACAGAAACTAAGTGCGAAGAACAATATACATACTCTCAAGTTGAAGCAAATGACATGTTCAGTATTGAAAATCTCCTGCAGGATAGGAATGGTTTTCTCAGCATAAGCTTCATGCTCATCATCTTCGAGAACATGTTTCGTAAGCTCGCAAGGTTGCTCGATAAATTCGAACAGATTCTCTTTCATCGTTGGTCTGAAATCCGTAGAACGGAGATCTGTAAGTGGTAACTCGTGCTCTTCCTTTTGAACATTGGTCACAACAATTCCCGGGCCTTTCAAGTGATCGATCTGATAAGGTTCCTCCTTTTCCCAAAGATCGGTATCAGCAATGAAAAAGGTTGTTGCATTCTTGGGTGCCATCTTTGAGTTTTCTGATAACCTGGTTACGAAAAAGTGTGAATTTGTTTTGGGAAAGGCTCGCTTGGCTTGAAGTAGAAAACGGGGGGCTGACTGGCTCTTTTGTTATAGTCCAAGAAAGTCAAAGACGGGCCAAGCTTTCTTATGAATCCCAGAAGATGGGATGGAAGTCCCGTACAATCCAAGGGGAACTGCCTTCGTACCTGGACTTGATCTACGGCGAATCCGAGTACGAAATATGTCATACGAATGCGACCTACGAAGTGCGAAGTTGCATCTTGATAACCTGTGAGAGTTCTGGCCTTGATCCACCTCCTGAGTGGTATGTTTTAACTTAGCGGTGATTCGCTGGAGTCTGCGTTGCTCGCCGGAGTTCAACACATGTCAGTACAGTAAGGTGTGGCCTCGCTTAGCGTCTCCTTTACGACGAGTTTCCTACTATAGAGGAGCCGTTACGCTAGTAGCAGCCACATCCGTACTTGTGAACGTCTCTTTCCTTGTTTCAGCTTTTTGGTCTATACATAAGCAAGGTACATAACTTTCATAGGTTCCTCGCTTTTTCCGATCGGAATACCAAAAGGTAGAGGGCCGACCCGCCTGTGAGAAATGCGAGACCTAAACAGAAACTTTATAACCCCTGCATCTCGTTAAATTCTATATAGGTGAAGCCTTTTGCTAGGAAAAAGGAAATGTTTATTCGCTAGAGGTGCTTATAGTACCATAGCTAGACGACAATACGGAACACGGGCAATGATATACGTATGCATATAGTTATGAATTAGACACCAACTGGCAAGATCTATATTGAGCTAATAGTTATGTAGATGAAAAGTTATACTATAATAATAGCTCTCTTAAGTACTTCCCAGGATGATTAGGGTAGTATACTGCTTGCTGTGTTGTACGACTACATGTTTTAGAACTACGGATGTTGTTCACTCAAACAAAGTACGGAGCATTTGGCTTATATTCTTATAACTAATCGGGTACTAGTAGATTAATTGTATTTTGTGAATTTGGTAGATTTATTCCAACACCAGCGTAGTTCATCAATACGAAAATCTATTGTAGTGTTGAGAACTTGCAGGTTTTGTAATACACCAACCGCACGCCTTTCGGATCCGTTGTTTCGATTCGGATCTTAGAAATACACATGAAATGCATTGTCAAGTTTTACTAGTAGGGGAATATGAGATGTCATTACCTACTTTTTGACCCGAAAATCCCGGGTAGTTGAAGCAAGTACGGCATCACAAACTAATACGTCCTCAAAGGTTGCATAACCTCGTCTGATCGTACCAAGTCATATCACTGAAGCTCACTAATAGACCGGCTCTCGGAATAAAAACAGATCAAGTAGGATAGTAACAGCTATTGCAGCCAGTTGATGATAACGAGGTACGAATATACGACAAAGAACCCACTAGCAATCTTAAAACGTATTGTCCGACGACGGAATACTGGCATCAATACCTACCTGATGTATAAAGTTATACATCGAAGAACGGCCCGAGAAGACGCTCAGTCATAGAGCATGTGTTCGCAGAATACGCAGTACGAGACTAGTGTCAGAGGCACATGCGTCAAAATTGCTTCAGTTAGCGACGTTGAAGGAGCACTAAGTAAACGAACAATAAGACAATATGGTACCGAGACCTAAGACACGAAGTATACTATTTACGAGATGACGCGTTCTGAATCGGTGGTTCAGAACTCTATGAGCTTACCAAAATCATCCGGATCTTTTGCTAAATACAGTCGTTTCTTTAAGTGATATATCGTCTGCTGAATTACAGGAATGGTTATATGACCGCTGCTCTAAGTATGCCCATTTCTACACGCTAGTTTCATGTAGAATGCAACTATAAATTGCCTACATATATCCCCCAAGTAACTTTCTAATTGAATATTTTTTATACTATACTATATAGAGTGGAATAATTAGACATAGAAGTAGAAGCTTTCTAATAGAATCAACAGCGGTACTTGACTAGTTTAGTAGTTTAAATCAATTTGATTTTCTAGCATTTAGATTATAAATTTTGGTTAAAGAAAAATAGTAAATCAGAATAGAATTTACCACTCGCGATTATAGACAGTAAGAAAAGCTATACATACACACAGCTTTACAATTGATCAATCCTAATACTTATTTCGCTATATCAACGAACAAAACAAAAATCACTTACCCAAAACAATCTATCTCTAACTTCGTGAATGTAGACTAGCTATGATAATTGAACTTTTACATCACTGATTTCCCAGGAAAGTAGTGCGTTGACCTGAGTATTTCACATAGAATTTACAAACCGCAATTCATGAAAAGCTTCATCTAGACAAAACCTCACCAGCAAACCAACCCCATCGCTATCACTACAATCACCACAATTACCACAATCACCACGCACAATCCTCCTCCCACCTAACCAAAAATCCAAAACTCAACAAAGCACAATATGCCTCAGCTCTCCCTCCCTCCTCCCAACCAACCCCTCACCATCATCCCCCTCCATAATCCCATGTAAATACCCCTCCCCAATAACCCTAAACCTCTCTCCCTCTGCACTTCCACTTCCACTTCCACTCCCATCCCCATCCCCATCCCCATCACCAGTACCATCACCAGCACCACCATCAACCCTCCTCAAAACAACCGGAACATCACACCCCGCCAAAACAGCCATAAAATCACCAACCCTACACCCCGCAGGCGCAAGACCTAAATACCCACCTTCCGTAACAACCAATCTCCGCCAAGCCAAAACCAACATAGCCCAACCCATAATATCTCTTAAGCTCTGTTTCTCCTCATCAGTAATCTTATTCTTCTTGGAAGTACTAACGGCAGATCCTTCACTCTCCATTCTATTCTTCGATTTGAAAGTCTTGGCTAGAGAAGAGAGGGAAGAGAAAGAAGAAGTTATTTTTTTGCTCTTGGTCTTTTCTGTTGTTGTTGATTTTGGTGTCTGTTTTAATGACGCTTTCGACGTCAATGTTTCCGATTCTTCATCCTCGTCCTCATCCTCATCCTCATCTTCATCTTCGTATTCACCTTCATCTTCACCACCACCACCACCATTAAGAATCAACTCCTCAAGCGTAACACCCCCAAAAAGCTCCAACCCCATATTCCTCGCATAAAAATCATTCAACCCAAAAAGCGTACGTTTATTCTCCCCAACCCCCGATCCGAGTTCCCAATTCCGTCGATTGAGAAGTATCCTATCGATGCCCGGCCGTACGGGAATACCCGAACGTGTAGTATTGCAGGTTATCGTTCTCCAGAGTGCTTCTCTATATGAGGAGATGGAAGATCCGTAGATACTTTTTATTGGTGTTCCTTTTCCTCCTCCTCCGTCTTTTTTTGGATTTGTTATTATTATTGTTGTTGCTGTTATTGTTGTTATTATTATATGGATATGAACGATCTGATTCCGTAGCGTGGAATGAACTGAGATTACTGATTTTGTCAAAGAGAATCCCTCGAACCTTCATTTCTTTATCTCCGTTTTGAAACGTAGGTTGTTGTTGTTGTTGTTGTTGCTCCGATTCCTCAGATTTCTCACGCTTGAAGATAGAAGAGTCAACATGACCACGAAGATTAACAGCCGGATTTCGCGGACAAGACCAACAGATAACCCAAGAAGGCAAATTATGTTCACAACCAAGATTAACAACTTCAGGATTCCCCAGAAATTTCGGTGCTCGAGGTCGACTGAGACCAGCTGGTTTGAAGAACTTCGTATCGATTGCCAAGATGGGGCTAGCGACGAGACGAAGTCCATTCAGATTCCCAGTCTGTTGTAGTAAAGTTTTGGAAAAGAGGGTGAAGGTATATTCGGGTGACATCTTGTAATCTGGTGTGATCTTGATAGCGGAAGCTAGGCAAGGAAGACCAAGGATTCCATAGATACGATCTCTCTGATCCCCAGTATTAGCCTCACGACTAAGGATCAACGCTCCGAAAATATCATCATAACCCGTTCCTTTCGGCTGCAATTTCGTCGTCGTCGTCTGTTCGTCTCGATACTGAGCCTCAATAATAGAAATCGGTCTCTCCCAAAGCTTTTCCGATATCCCATACGTATCGATCCCAATGGGTAATTGATCCCAAGATCGCATCATGCCACCAATCCCCTTAGCAGAACGAACAATCTGTCTCCCCATCTCATTCCCATCCAAATCACGAATCAAGAGAAGACTCTGATAGACATCTTCTAGAGCAACACACCTATCACCACACAAAAACAGGACTATTCCTCCTCCCCGACGCAATCTCCTGCAGGATCCACAACCGACGAAAGTACGGCCTACTCAAAAAATAATAGATCGCTCGAAAAATCTCCTTTCGCATTGTGACGGACACGTTTTGGTGATTCCAATACATGACGTATGGGATATTAACCAACATCACATCAACACGATGATAAACACCATCGAAAGGATTCTCCTCTTTCTCTTTCGATCGAAGACCAAAATATCGCATGGCGATCATAGCCATATAGCTATCATCTTCTTCCGGTCCCAACCAGATGACAACATGCCAAGCTGAATCATAAATATATTTCATCCTCACAACCTGGCGAGCCCTCTCCTCCAAATCCTCTTGATTTATACATATAGCGTCAACCCAGATTCTAAATCCTTGCTTGATGCGATCATAATTTCGTAACTGTTGAAGAGCGGCTTCCAAATTGCGAGTAACTGCCATTGACGTACCATCCACGAAAATCTCACGAGTTATTGTCGCATCGCCCCAGACATAAGATAGCGCTACGAAATCACCCCATACATAACGCCAAGGAAGCTCATCATCTTCGAGCTTGAGATCCTGATTCTCTTCCTTTGCAAATTCGGCTTTTTCTGGGACTAGTCCAGTATTACTTGTAGACGTTGTTTTCGTCTCCGGCCAGAGAACATTCGAAGCAGCTCCAGCTCGCCACCCAGGTTTTACTTCGATATCATCCACGATATAAGGCGGCCAATTTCCAGTGTGCCCTTTGGTAGGATGACCATCCTGTGCTCTCAAACTAGATTCATCTAGCGGAACGTACTCGATTTTGCAATGGATGGGACCGCTAGCATATTTAGGATCATCCTTCTCGGTTAGAAGTTTGATAACTCGGATCTCGCTGCCGTGAAGGTCGCGATATTGCACCATTTTTGCGAAGGACAATTCGATTTTTTGCAAGTGAAAGACGTTTAAGCGCTGAGAGAAAAGTCCTTGTAATTATGGAATTTCTCTTCCCTGTTCTAATGGTCTGATGGATTGTTCCTGGAGTAAGCGCTAACTATATTTGGCTCTCTGTTTCCCCTGATCCACAGAACTTAAACGGGGCCTGAAACTAGACTTACCTAGGTAAACATATCGTCGATTGCTTTGCAAAGAATTATCGGGTTAGGGCTATATATATGAAGTAGGTACTTAAAGTAAGTAATTTACTTATATCTATAGCTTAGGTCTTGATAGATGGCTATATAATCTAAAAATAATCTCCTTAAAAGTAGGTGGTTAGTACAATACTTGTGAACTAACTTAATAATAAGGTGCAAACCTAATTCTTTACACTCTTCCAATATTCTACCTCCCTACAACTTTAGA
Organism: Pezicula neosporulosa; assembly: GCA_009805495.1. NCBI lineage: Eukaryota > Fungi > Ascomycota > Leotiomycetes > Helotiales > Dermateaceae > Pezicula > Pezicula neosporulosa. Next base: position 714,637 of record SELE01000011.1, read on the forward strand.
TCTACCTATCAAAATCTTAACCCACAATCCCAAATTATCACTCACTTGCCCTATATCGGCCTTTATACCCGCCTTTTTTACAACCCACTTCTTCACATCTCTTTCAACTCCCTAGTCTCCACGCCAACCCCCCTCAACCCCCCATCCTTCGTAACACTAATCCTCCTCCAACTAGCCTTCGGCGGGAATTTAGCTTCAAAACAAGCATCCAACTCCTCAATAGTCCGTCCCACAGTCTCAACTCCAAAGAAGAACCATAGGATCCCAGATAAGGCATCGACTGCTATCCATACAAAGTAGTATTCTATTTCGCGCGGAATCCAGTCAGTTGATTGAATTTCAACTTGGAAGAAGAAGAAGGTCTGCTTGTGAGGTCGAGAGAGCAGATGTTAGGAAAGAAAAAGGTGGATACGAACTCCAAGAGATATCTCCTAAGGCTATAGATGTAGTGTATGTAAAGAGTATAGTAACAAGATTACTCTGTAAGGCATGTAAACTAATACCCTTGGCTCTTAATTCCTGATTCATAACTTCGGTGCAGTATAAACTCTATTAATATATCAGCTTTACACACTCATAAAGATATACCTCCATGTCAACAATATCTTTCTTAGAAAGACGACGCAGATAAGAAGAAAAAAAAGAAGGGGATGGAGCCATGGAGTGCGATATACCTGATTCGGCGTATAAACGAAACTGAAAATCCAACCAAATAGGAAGATAGAGAAGATTCCAACACCGGATATTGCTTTAGAGACTGGTTTGTCAGCAGCTTCTGCAGCAGCTACTTGAGAAGACATTCCTGCTACAAGGGCGAGAGCACTAGCTAGGGCGAAAGAACCGTAGACGAATCTAAATTATGAATTAGTCTCTTCAATGTCTAACGAAAAATTCAATTTCACTTTTGTGCGTGACGAAAATGGGCGTGGAAGTTACGAACCGGGTTCGTCGGAGGATCCAGTCGTTTGTTGCAGACCCGATTATAGCACCTGAGCAGGAGACCTATTTGTTAGGTTTAGCAGGTAAATATAAAGTTGCAAGGAGGAAGTTGTTCATAACAACAAAATTACTTGAAGAGGTAAGGGAATTATGAGATAACATGATATAGAAAGAACATACGATTGAAGATGCGAAAGTGAGAAGGAGTTTTCTTCGGACGGAAGTCACTCCAACAGCTGCCAGCATCGTAGGTTGAAAGACTACACACACCTCCGTCAATATACTGCTCAGATTTGTAGGAATACCAAGAATGAGAAGCTTACAAGTTAGAATAGTATTCCCAGTCAAAACGCTCGCAAGTGTAAGCAAAGTAACCATTCCAGTCCTCCACCTCGCCGAATGCGTATTTACCAGCTCTCTATAATCCCAAAGTCCCCTAATATAATCACCTGGTGTTTGTGGTTTACTGGCCTTCACATGGGCAGCAACTTCTCTAACCTCCAATTTAGCAACCTCATTCTCTTCACCACCGTGGTATTTGTAGATAATTTTAGCAGCTTCGTCCATTCGATCTCGTGATGCGAGCCAGCGAGGAGATTCTGGAATGAAGAAACAACCTGTAAACACTAGAACGGGTGGGATGACTTGAAGAGCAAGTGGTAGGCGCCAGGCTAGAGTTGAGGTATAGAGGGATGTAGCGTAAACAACTCCAGTGGCGGTTATAGAACCTGTGAAGTAGAAGGTGTTGTAGAATCCGCCAAGCTTTCCACGCCATTGAGGAGGAACTATTTCCGTCACATAGACAGGAGCGGATAGTGTTTGGAGGATGATACCAAATCCAAGCAAGAAGCGACTTGCTTTGAACTGTGCTAGGGTCTGTGAAGCTGCTGCTGCTAGTGCTGCACCAGCTAGAGTAAATAGACATCCTGATTGCATACCACGTCGACGGCCGAAATAGTCCATGATCGGTCCACCGAACGCACAGCCAATTGTTGAAGCTGCATTATAGAGAATGAAGACGATTCCTGTTGACGATCCAGTTTCTTTTAGATGAAAGAAATCTTTGTACTGTGTTTCGGCGTTGATAGATCCCATGAGACTTCCATCAAATCCGCTTGATGTTGCATTGAGGAAAGCCACAAGAAGAATGAGGTAGAGTGCCCATGATTGTTTACTGTTTGAGGAAAGATGAGACTGCTTTTGCGCAATGGCATATTGGACTTGTTCGTCTATCTCTTTCAGATTTTCGAGGTCGAGAATGTTATCAGGCAGAGTACCCTGTTGACCTATAACGATATCAGGAGCCTCTGTCTTCGCAGTTGAGGAAATCTTGGCCATTTCTGCCATCGTAAAAGGTTATCGGTAGGTTGTAATTTCAAAGTCGCGACATCCCATGTCCCGAGGATGATATTCTAAGACAGTCAGCTACTTAAGGACTCTTGAAGATATATACAAAGCCCGTGGGGGTTATCTTTTCCCCATCCCACTTACACTCCTCTTGGCTAGCTCTCTTCCCCAGGAACGTTACATGCTCCCGGAGAGCTATCTTATCGACTACTAGGTAACAAATGGCGAAGATCAGCGGTCAGATTCTGATCATCTTGATTTTGGGGGGTAAGCTAGGCACTTTCGTGTTATCCCCGCACGCTGTATATGTTGATCACGAGACATAATTTATCCCAGACGTGATCCAAGCCCTGCTGTTGCCCTAGATAGTTGAGGTTAGCGAGATAAATCTTGAGTTGAATAATAACGTTGTCGAACTAAGAGCGGTGAAATTGAAATTGAAATCATCTATAATTTATAGTAGGCTTTTAGTCTTTTGGTGCGTACTCAAGAACCACACTCTTTGGCTCTACATAAATTCCCAGAGGTTTGTAAACAATGTCTTTATAACCCATTGCAGCAGTGCCCCCAATTTCAAGACCCTTCGGTGTATCGCTCCATCTTGGCGAACAAGTGATTCCAAGAACAGTGACCATAACTCCATAGCGATACTCGGGCACGCCAAGAGCTTTCCCACTTTGCGTATCTAAGACGGCAATGAGATCCGGTACCATTGCCACAAACTCCTCCTTCCCGTCGTCAGCGATGTGTTTCGCATATATATTCTCGTTCTTGAATGGAATCTTCATGTATCCTCCGGTGGCAACTGTCGTCTTTCGACCTTCAGAAGCTTCTTCATCTTCGTCGGCAATTTGCTGGATCGTAATCTCACCATACGAATGGCCTTTCCACAGCCGTCTCTCAACACCAATGATCTTCCCTCTGAACAAGACCTTTGCAGTTTCGTCGCCGCCAACCTCTTCAATAATTTGCTCTGCTATTGTAGACGCGGTGTTGTGTTGTTTAGCTCGAGAAATACAGCGTCCAATCCTCCAAGCCAGGGACATTGTGTTGAGAACAGAGTATTTGATTACCTTCTCTTTAGTTGTAGGTTTGGCAGCCATCCCTACACGGGATCCCATTTCCGAACATGAAGCACGTAGAGCACGATCTACAATCTCATCATTGGTTGTCTTTGTCATGAGAATAGACTTTCCGTCACCGGAAGCAATTGCGCAAGGAACGAGTTGGTCGGATTCGTAGACGCAGAGAGTAATTTGCCAGTAAGTTGGATAAGCGCGTCCCATCCAATCTGCATCGACAGTTGGTCTGTTGAAGTACTTTGTAGATCCAACAAGGAGTGGTTGAAGACCGTTTGCTCCACCAATCTCTAAACTCATAACTGCATCAAAAGAATCATGACGGAAATACTCCATCAGCTCCTCAATTGCCTCAACAGTTTCATTTGCAGACAGACGCTCATTGGAAACAGCTGGTGAACCCATGTGTCCACCCCAATATACCACATCTGTATCCTTTAGAGCACTAGAGTCAACGATGCGCATAGTGTATCCTGCTCGAATCTGATCCCGAAGTTTGATGTATTCGGAGAAAGGACTGCCTCCACCTGCACATCCAAGAACATAGCACCCATCGGCAAGCCATTCAATGTCTGTTTCGGAAACAATCCACTCCGGTAGACCCGACTCAGGGTTTTTGACAACGTTTGGTCTATAGGTGTCTACATCGACAATTGGCCCGGGATCTTCGATGGAGATGGCAGCAGCTTTTTTTGATTCTTCAGCATACACCTCTTCTTCCTCTATCTCAAACTCTTGGCTAGCGTCTTGTATTGATGCTTCGCTAGGAGAGAATTCCCCAACAGCTCTTGCAATAACTCTGACTTGATTTGCAACGTACTGCAGCGGTATAGCCTCTACCTCAGCCAATACAATTGTCTCGGGCTTTGCACCTGCAGCTACGGCACGTTCAACAGCCATATCCTTGGCCTTGGCAACAACTTGGGCGATGGTTTGTTCTGCTGTGCTCTGAATAATGTCGACTGTTCCGCCAATTTTTGAGATTGCCGCACCGACTGCATTTGCAACGGAATGAAAGGGCGGAAGAATGACTTCAGATACGCCAGATATATTTTGTGGAACGATCACCGAACCCCCACCAACTAAAAGAAGCGGCAGTGGTTCAGGCGAAGTCTTCATCTGGTCAATTACCCGCTCCATAAGCACCTTCATTCTAGCTTGGGCCTGGGTGACTGTAGAGGCGGCTATATCCTGAACATATTTAGATTCTCCAATGTCCTCCCCAGCAGCAACGGCTATATCTGTAGCGGTAAGGACATCACCTCCAAATACCAAAGCCTTTGTTGTAAGGTAATGACCCACGGAATCAGGCCCAACTGTTACCTGGTTAGTCTCAGCTCGAATAATTGAGCCACCTCCTAGACCCACTGACTCGACATGCGGCATGGAAAAGTTAATTTTCACACCAGCAACTTCGACGTAGGCAGAAGCTTGACGAGGAAATCCAGAAGGGAGGAGCACTCCCACATCAGTAGTAGTACCTCCCACATCAACAACAATAGTTGAGGTCTTTTTGCCACTTCCAGAGAAGTTATTCAGCCCAAGGTATGCAGCCCCGCGCATTGAATTGGTTGGTCCGGATGAGAAAGTTCGAATTGGCAGCAGAGCAGCTGATGGGGCATCAATTAAAGTACCGTCATTCTGGGTCAAATACAAAGCACAATGCAAATCTAAGCGTCTCATAGCCGCTCTGAAGCCTTTGACTGTTCGGCGAGCAAACTTGAGGATTGAAGCATTGAGGATAGATGCGTTCTCTCGTTCCAAAAATCCGATGTTCGAGACCTCGGAAGAGCAAACCACATCTACGCCTGGGAGTTCCCGCTGAACAATTCGCCGGACATGGTCTTCCTGTTTGAAATGCTCATCGATCGGAGAGAAGACTCCAGAGATGACGACTGCTTCGATACCTCGCTGCTTGATTTCGAGGCATTGTTTAATGACTTCCTCTTCGACGACAGGAGCTTCCTCGGCTCCATCGATGTGAAGTCCTTCAAAGCTATCAGCCCACGTCTTATCCCGGCTTGGTTATTGAATACTCACCTCCAGATACGAAGCAATAATAGCCATTCATAATAGCTTTCAAAGCAGGTGGAAAGTCTGAGAATGGTGGAATTTCCTTGGTGAAACTCTTGGATAACCGTATGATAGCCACCTTTGACAAGCGACGGGCATCGTTTTCCACAATAGCATTTACGAAGTGTGTGTAGTACCTAAGCCATAAGTTAGATGCTTGCACTCGTAGTGCTTCAGGCATCAAAAGAACGTTAAGTGTAGAAAAGGTACCAATTGTGAGGCATGCAATTTTGTTCCTGTCAATCTTGGACTGCTCGAGGACACTTCTCACCGCGGTCTCAATGCCGTCGGTCACATTAGGACTTGTGGTTGGCGTCTTTTTAAAGGCAAGGACTCCTTTATCTGGGGAGTTGACGGCTGATGGGTCAAGCACCACCGCATCACTGCAACCTTCTCAGATTCTGTAGAGGAATTGGATTGGCATTGGAGACTCACGTGTTCGTTCCTCCTACATCGACACCGATTCGAAGGGTCTTTTGCTGGGCGATGCTGCCCATGTTGGGAGGTGGGTGAGAGAATTCTGATCAACGAGAGAAGGACAGTGTTAGTAGATAGGTAGTGATGAGTGTTAGTATTGTCACTGAGGACAGAGCAAAAGTTGTCTTGTGTAGATAGTGTCATTGCGGCCAAGAAAGAAGCACCCATATATATATGGATAGAGCCCAATAGGCTTCATGATAATTAAGCTCATGAGTGGGATGGGACTGTATCACATTGTTTTGGTTGATGAAAGTTTGAGGCTGGAAGATGGGACACCAGGAAGATGGGAGATGGGAGTTGGCCGATCGGAAGGCGTGCTCTTCTTATCTAATAAAACAGAATAACTTATCATCGGCGTTAGGGCAAATGTTTGACCATGCGCCGAGGAGGAGGAGGAGGAGGAGGAGGAGCAGCACGTGCTTCATCTGAAGATGCCACCTCAAGCCTTATTATTAAGCGCACCCGACGATAACCCTGGTTATGCGAAAGGTGCAATAACAGGACCAAATCTCGGCAAGTCTATCCGTACGTACCATGCATCTTCCCTGAAGGAGAAGAGAAGAGTTGACCTTCTCCGTACGAATACTCCGTACACACGTGTGCCCTCTCTCTTCCATGATTGCTTCAAATACACGCAACAGACGCTGCTGCTGCTGCTGCTGCTGCTGCTGCTGCTGCTGCACTTCGCTACAGTACAATTCAGCCTGTAATCCATGCTTTAATATAAACCTCCAAGATTACCATGCACGCCATAGCCAACTAAAGGCTCTAAAGCATCCACTGAAGCCATTGAAAGCTGCCCTGGAGATCGGTGCTGCCCCTCCATCTGGATACGCGCAGGTTGGTATGACGTGGATGAAGCCTTCATTCAATACTTTGATCGTGAAGTCTTCGGCGACTGTCTCTTCTGGCTAACGGTGGGTGCCAGCAGCTACCCCTCTGACTGGGTACCGATCGCCAGGGACCGCACGTGGATTGACTTTGCAGATGCTGAGTGTGCCTGGGGTGAGGTGCGCTGCATGCAGTACGGAGTACAGTATAAGATTCCCATATACCCTTTCTTTCTTTCTATCTTTCTTTCTTCCTTATCCTTAACGTACTGTCGCTACTGATCCCTAAGATCTCCATCCTTTGGAGTCTATCCCGCGCGTGGTCTCTCGTTCAATACCATCGCCATGTCCAAATCAATCATGTCCTTGGGTCTTGTTGCCCTGTCCCTTCTCTCAGGCGCACACGCCTCCTCGTACAGCTATTCATACATCAACTACACCACCGTGACAGGCTTCTTCTTGCAAGATGAGGCCTCAACCGTTGCTAGTACTTTTGACTATACTTCAACCAACTTCGGTCTAATCAACCAGACTTATGATACAGACTCGGCCTACGACCCAACTGGTTCCTTGACTCAATGGCAGCGATTTGAGCACAAGGTTGCTACTCTCAATGCTGCAGCTGCGTCCAATGTCAACTACAAGGTTCTCTATATTGGACGTCACGGGGAGGGCTACCATAATGTGGCCCAAACTTACTATGGAACTCCAGCTTGGAACGTAAGTTTTTTCTCATTGTGTTACAGACTTCTGCTGACAGTCCTAGTGCTATTGGAGTGAACTTGATGGAAATGGAACTATCACGTGGTCAGATGCGCATATTACTCCCAACGGTGTAGCTCAGGCCCAGATTGCGAATACTTTTTGGACTTCTCAAATTGCTACTCAGAAGCAATCCCTCCCAGAGAGCTACTACGTCTCGCCGTTGACCCGTTGCCTTGAGACAGTGAACATTACTTTCTCCGGTCTAACCGAGAAGGTTCCTACTATCAAAGAACTTTTCCGAGAAAACATCTCTCAACATACTTGCGATCGCCGCAGTAACAAGACTTATATTGAAGAATCTTTCCCAAATTACACAATTGAGGCTGGATTTACCGAATATGATGAGCTCTGGAGAGGTGTCAGCGCTGAGCCAAGCACCGACAACGATATCCGTTCAAAGACCGTTCTGGATGAGGTCTTCTCTGCCGATGGGGAGACATTCCTTAGTATTACAACTCACTCTGGCGAAGCGGCTAGTTTGTTGAGAGTTTTGGGGCATCAAGCCTTTTCTTTGGCCACCGGCGCTGTCATTCCCGTTTTAGTCAAAGCCGAGACCATCTCTGGATCTGCCCCATACACTTCAAGTATCACTTGGGATACCGCTGCTACTTGTACAGTTCCGCCGATCACGTCCTTAGCTACTGGAGGATGTGTTTGCCCTTCAGCAACCTTGTCTTCAACCTCTCCAGCATCGATCAATGCAACGATCACCTCCACGGGCACTGTTACCACCAGCACGTCACTTATCATTTCAACAGTCAGCGCTGGCACTTCAACTGCTACTTTCATAGCTAGCACTGCTCCATATGGAAATAGTTCTTCGGTAGCCCCAATTTCGTCCCCAGCGGGTACTTCATCCTCGCCGGCCATCAGCCCGTCTTCTATCAGTGCCACTGCATCGTCTCCGGTCACGAGCTCTGTGCCACTGACCACTTCCATTGTTTACACCACTCAAGTCATCACAGTCACTTCTTGTGCACCAACTGTGACCAATTGCCCCGCTCGTTCAACTGCTGTAATTACTTCCACAATTGCTCTTTATACCACCACGTGCCCGGTCAGCGAAGCGACAAGCAGCATTGAGGCAGTCTCCGTCTCTAGTGGCACAGTATCTCCTCAAAAGACATCTATTCCTGAATCTAGTTTGTCTTCAGTGATCACCGCTCCAGTTGTTTCAGGTCTAGATTCAACTACGTCAACCGTCTACAAGACCTCAGTATACACCATTACGTCGTGCGCTGCCACCATCACCGACTGCCCAGCCAAGATTGGTCAAACAACGACCGAGGTAGTTATCGATTATACCACTGTCTGCCCAATCACTGCTACCGAGACTGAGAGTTCTTCGTCTGCCTCCAGTAGTGCCATTTCTCCCCTTAGAAGCTCTGTTGCGGAGTCTGGTTCATCTCTCTAGGTAGTTCAACTAGTACTGCAGAGCTTACCACCCATTCTACAAGTCATATCGCCACAACCCTCAAGAGTACTGCCACAACTTATATCAGAACTTCCAAGGCCTCGACGATCACAGTCATTCCAGAACAAAGCTCGGCATCGGCACCAGCGGTTTCAGTAAAAACCTCGATCCAGGCTACCTCAGCTGTCGCTACATCTGAAACTAGCTCCATTCAAACGCCCGCTTCCCCGGAAACCACAGCCGGTTCCTCACCCGCCGTCATTCTTTCTGCGCCGATCCAAGCCTCATCTCCATCCTCGACGCCAATCGGACTCTCAACAGTAACAATTCTACCAACCGCTCCATACGGAACAAGAAATAGCACATCAGCGCAGGCATCAGGCACAGGTGTGATCTCATCCAAGACACCCACCGTTCTTACCACCTCAAAGAGTGGAGCTACAACCTTCTCCAGCGGACCAGAAGCCACATCACCCGCTGTCGTGAGTACAGGTGATGCCGCAAGAATGAAATCTAGCTTCGCGGGTCTCATCGGCTTGCTGATTGCGCTTCTTTTCTCCTTTTAATGAAGGGTTATGATCTTTAATGTGAAATGTTAAATTAAAAGCGGACGAAATTATATACTATAATGGATAGTATCTTGTACATACCTAGTATGTTAATTAATAGATAATAACTTTACATGCCGTAATCGTTAAACACTGCCCACAGCTACTCTTCCTTTATCTCTTTATACTAAAAGTATTACCCCTATTTAAATTATATAATCAACATAATTTCAACCCAAAAACATAACCTTATCCCATCCTCTCCAACCTAAGACCTTCAATCTACTTACAAGAATTTCCAGAATCCTTTCTCCTTACTTTACTTTAGAAACAACTTAGGTAGAATTACTTACAGGATGAACACTAAGCCCCGAGGAGTTACACAAAAGCAAAAAGTACTACATGCTTATCTTAACAAGTACTCAACGTTATTAAGGAGACTAAGGTTGGTCAGGATCGGAGTTAGATTGTAATGCATTTAAAACTTATCTACCTAGGTAAATAAAATTACAAGTTTAAAGTAGTTAAGAGAACTCAAGAAGATAAAGGAGTGTTTACTTATAAGACCTTCTCTAGTTTGTAAAAAGAATAAAATATATCTCAACTTTATAAAATTTTAATCTTTGTAAATTAATCAAAGGATTGTCTTTCTAATACTCTAGCTATTTTATTTTACTAGGTATACATTACACCCACTTCCTCTAAATTTCTATCACTTTACCTCGCCTCTCTTCTTCACTAAGAGAGTCAGGAGTCATCCTAGTAAAACACTACAAGACCAAAACTTTAGATTTTAAGGTTAGCTCAAAGATAACAATAATCGAGTCAGTTACCTACGCATCTATCTATCATACTACGTTCCTACGCAAAGCCCAATCCCGGGAGGCAAATTACTACTTACCTACCCAACCCATCAAACTTTACAAATAAAACCTTAGCCGTAACCACAAAACCTCCTCACCTTAATCTAAGATTCTATCAGGTCCATAAGACATAAAACGCCCCAAGCTCATCTCATCACATCACACTGCATACCATAACGCAGAACATCATCCTAGATAGATCCCACCAAAGACAAGCAGACATTTAACGCTCATCACAAGCCCGCCCTATAAGCAAGCCATGTCTCAAAACCACACGGTTCAAAATGAAAAGGTGTAAACCTCATCATACGAGTAATGTTCATCCACTATTCCATCCACCAGTTCATCCACCAGCTCTTAACTTTGTGCCGATCCACCACCACCACAACAAAGTAAATCAAATCCAAACCCCTATAAGCCATATCAGCCATGTCTCGAAGAACACGAAGAATACATACACAGAGACTTAAGTATACGCCTTCCTTACCTACTAAAGCAATCATAAGTTTCATCATCATTCATCCACGAAATCCCAAGCCCGTTAGACTAGGTATATCAGTCAAACCTATATGCCAAAACCAAACCAAACCAAACCAAGCTACAATAACTTATACAAGGCAAAAAAAAAAACATGACTCGCATTACACACAGTAAACCGAATCAACTAAGCCCTATCTATATAACAATGAACTATTATAGCTTTATGCATAAACGGCTTTATACAGTAAGGTTGCTTCCTTCCACCTTTGAAACCCCCTTTGTGGAGGTAGGTATTGTACATACCTACGTAGGCTACGGTTTATGCCAATCATGTGTACAGTAGCGTTCCCGCGTGCTTGCTTTGCTTTGCTTTGCTTTTAGCGTGGAAGAAATTCGGGATGGAAGAAGCTAAGCCGGGAGGGAATCCTATTGGATATCCTTTTTTTTTTTTGAGCAAGATCACTTCCTTTTTTCGTTTCCTGTTTCTTTCTAACTGATAGTGGGAGGATGAGATAGTATCTTCTTCTTACGATACAGTAAGCTTAAAAGCTATTGTTATTGTTAGGTTTACCGAGGTGGAGGACAATTATCTTGTTTTTTTTGGTGGGGGAGGGGTACTTACTAAGAGGTCTTGTTTTTTGTCTAGAGGTTAAATATTTGAAACGGTTTCTGGTTATGTAGACTTACTATTCTTATTTACAGAAACTGAGGTGAATAGAGACGGATGAAGATCAAGTATACCACCAATCTTCGAGTACAAGTACATATGCACCAAATATCTTCACCGAGTAAAGAAAAAGAAAACCAAAGAAAGCACAACTCTGCAAAAACTAAGAACAAAACGAAAAAGTAAAAGAAATATCACAGTGGCAAAACAGACATTCACAATCCATCAGCTAACTGGGCTATCTCAATCACCCAATCCCAAGTCTCTCAACCCCTCCATACCAACAAACAAGTATGTAATCATTGGTTATTAGTGTCCGTTCCGGAGCCCCGTTACGCTCCGACTAGGCTAAGAAAACCCTCCCATTCATCCCATCCATCCCATCCGTTCAATCCATCCCATCCATCCCATCCATCCCCATCCATCAATCCATTCTACATCAGAATTAGCCTTTTTCTGCAGCGGCCTGCAAGCCACTGCAGTTCCTCGCTTGTCAAATGTCAGGCGGACACGTCTCACCCACAGCAAGCAGCAGCAAGTAGCACGCGTGCATCGCCTCGCCTCGCTACTTACCGCGGGTATGCATGTACTGTAGAGTTAAACGGTTCTAGTTCTGGAATAAATCTAATCTAGAACCCTGGAACTTCTGCAACTATTATGGTGCTATCAGTTCGTGGACTTTCGTTTGCCAGTCGAAGTGACATGCGGAACAGGGATCATAGTTCTATAGTGGCGAAAGTAACTCTGAAATACAGTAAAGTACTGGTGGTGGTAAGAACCTTTTTTTTGGAGGGTGTGGTGGGGTTCGAGGGGGTGGAGGGGGAGGGAGAGACTCTATTTGGCGAACTCCCATATTTCCGGGTTTCCCGACATTCGGGTTTTTATTACCATGCCATTGTATTCAAATACCTATGGGAGGGCTGTGATTGAGGGAATCTTTGTGTATTGTTGGATTTTGTTGGATTCGTGTTACCCAGATGTAGATTTCGATATCTTGGATAAGATCTGAGAAAAATGAGGGATCGAATAATAGAATCAGTGCTAGAAATACGCATCCCTCGGTACAGATTTTCCTCCTTTTCTGAGTCTGACCTCTTCCTCCAGCAGTCTTAGGTATTTCCTTACTCTCTACACTAACACCGGTAGACCTACCCTTTCGAGCTCGTTGCATTATCGTACATGCAGTCTTTAAACAGGTTATTGGATATAATCGTCAAAGGCAATCACTCTCTAGTTCATCCTCTGTACCGTAGCTCCTCGACCTGTCATAAAGCCTAAAATTCTCCACTTTACGGTCACGGGTAGAAAGATATTGTCAAATGATATACTTTTTTTTTCCTGTTCTATCTGAGTAGTAAGTAGGAACGTACTTTGGAACGGCTTTGAAGTTTGGAACAACCCACTTTTGGTGAAGGAGGCCAGAACTTCGGGGCGTCTGGTAACGTAGATCAGAGTAGCGACTACGGTGACACCCGGACCATTTAGTTTGTAAGCCACATGTACTAAGCACTATCTATTGAGTAAACGGCTGGATTTAATAAGGTTAATTCCTTGAACGTTTTTATATGGTTTAGAATGATTTACTAGAATGCTTGACCATCTATATTGTCTCTAGATACCTACCTAGTGGAGATATTTTATCTACTTATATACTTATAAATCTTCCAAGTACAAAGTAGGAGTAACGGTAAAAAGATAGTATTTAGTTACTATTTAACTATTTAATTACAGTATTATAAACCTAAATGCTTCAACTGATGCTAAATTACAGTCTCCACGGCCCTAAAACACGGCCTATAAGACTTACACTATGCACGAGCGTCTATAGACCAAGTATGAAACTTTGATAAAGTGACCCCACAACCACAATCAGGGACTCCCCGGGTCGCCCCCAGACTGTACAGAACAATGGATTGAGCACCTCCGTAATCATAAGGGTTATCTAAACTATCTAAAAAAGAATCCATGCCCCTCCTCGATTTCCAAAAGCAGCTGCTGAGAACTGGAGAAATCAAAAAAACAAAGACCATTCTCTACACTTTTAAATTTCGTTTCGTTACTCCAACAGGGCAACCCTTACACGATCATATATATTTAAAAAAAATCTTTGAAAAACCTTATTATATTGTTAATCCCCAAAACCAAAGAAGCCCAGATGTCGAAAAGTCGAACAGCAGGACCTCAAGAAGTAGAAGATGGACCAATAATGAAACCAGATCCTTCCTCCGAGTCCTCAATTCTCAATTCCCAAAACCAGGAACGAGAACTACCAGAAGCAACTGATGTAGTAGTCATCGGCGGAGGGATTCATTCCCTCATCTACGCAATCCACACACGAAAGATCGAACTCCTCCACTCTTCAAATTCAAAACGCAATGAAGACTCAACAACCGAAGAAAAAGAACAACAACAAGAAGAAGAACATCCAACTCAGCTCTCAAAGATAACGATTCTCGAAAAAGCATCCTCTCCAACCTACAAAATAGGCGAAAGCACCCTCTTCGTCTTCAACCTCTGGTGTCGACACGCCGGAATCTCGACCTCAGTCCTCTGGAGACTCTTCGGCCCAAAAGACGGACTAGCATTTTACTATTTCTCGCCCGATGACGAAGTTAGTGATGTGGATACATATACAACATTCACAGTTAATAGACCACCTGGAGATTTCGTTGGTACACTACAGATGGAGAGGAAGATAAGTGAGTTGTTATTAACGCTCTATGCACAACGACTTGGCGTGCAGGTGTTGCATGGTCACGAAGTTCAAGTGGAAGGTTCTAGACTTGGTAATGACGAGAGCTCTGTCAAGGTTAAGGATATGGAGACGGGTGGGGAGAGTCAAGTGAAGAGTCAGTTGTTGATTGATGCGTCTACGTGCTGTCTCGAAAGAAAGTAGATTGAAAAGGTTCGAGGGCTGGAATACGAATGCCTTTTGGGCTTATTTTGAGGAAACTGGTGATGAATCCAAGACTCCTTGGAGGTTCTATGAGACTGTCAACACGAACCATGTTTGTCTCGCTGAAGGGTACTATCTTAAATCTCTCTTCTTCCTTTCTCTTGTCATGATGGTATAACTCGTACTAATAAGAATCATTCAGATGGGCATGGGTCGTCCGACTCCCAACCTGGGAAGGCTCACCACTACCCAACCTCATATCAATGATAAACCACCTCCTCGACCTCAACGCAGCCAACACCCCCCCAGACGCCTACCCCTCCGTAGAAGAACTAATCCAAAAATTCGACCTCAAATTCCGCTGGGTTCTCAGCATCGGCTTCGCACTAAGAACCGACGTCGTGTACCCGCCAGAAAAAGAACTAAACAAATTCGGATCTTGTGAAGCCGAGAGGAAGTTCAACTGGATCGTGAGTCGATACACAAAAGTCAAACAACTTATGTCCAGACATAGAATTGTTAAGGATTTGTATGGTCCTGGTACAACGTGGTTTATAAGGAAAAACATGGCCTATACATCACCCAAGGTAACCGGTCCCGGATTCCTCGCAATCGGCGATGCCGTCGGATTCACAAACCCTCTCTACTCAACCGGAATCAACTGCAATCTAGCAACCAGCGTCTACGCAGCCGAGATGACCAAGACCTACATCACTACCAAGAACGCAGAAACCAGAGCAGAAATGTTAGCAAAATACGAAACCTTCAACGGCCCAAGAGTCGAGAATCTAAATCGGCTAAACACCTTCAACTATCTCTGTATGCGATCCCCATCACTCGGTCCACTAGGTCCAATATGGGGCAACCTAATCGCAGGAGGGACACCAAAGTTCCAAAATGCACAAACCTACACCTTAGAAAACGTAGGCGAGAAGATCCTAAAGAATTGGGACTGGGGAGTCAACGAACCAGAATACATAGAATTCCTAAGCGAAGGCATCAAAATCCTCTCAGGACCACCAAACACAGCACCGAAAGCACAAATCGCAAGTCTGAGGGAATGGCACGACAAAAACCCTGGGAGAGGTAGTAGCAAGTGGGAAATACGGAACTCAATGGGATATCTTCTTGAATTGGAAGGAAGGTGATATGAGGTTCGTTACAGAGATGAAGGGTGCTCGTCGTTGTAGACGTTGTGGACAGTGGAGGATCATGGCTGGTTGTGAGACTAGAAATTGTCCGTTTTGCGGGAATCAACATACTGTTGAGGATAGTTTGTTATACAAGAGGGATCCCATGCAAGGAATGTGGATGGGTTCTACTGCACCTTCTTCTGCGCAAACGACGATAGATTTACCGACGCGCATTAGGAATCGGTTATGGGGGTTTTTGGCGGCAACACTGAAGTGGGAATCTTGAGCTAGTTGACTGTCTTTGTATTCTGATCGTTTTGGAATGTGTCTTTTATCTGCATGATCGATCGGGTTGTTGGCTCTGGAAGCTATTATGAATTGATGATTGGAAAGTGTATATGACCTGGTGGACCTTTCATTTTTATGTTTTAGTACTTTAAGTTAATACATTAATTTCCTGAATATATTGGGTCTATACATGTTTCATAAACACTAACACATAAATAGAAAACATGTTCTAATCCTCAACACCTACTCGCTGAACGAAAGCTGTTACGTAGATTGAAACTGAAATCTGTTTCCCATTCATACAGTTACTGGAAGCAGTCACACAGGAACCTAAGGTCTTCGGAAGCACTCAAATATCACACTTGATTCAAATAGCTAAATTATTTTGAAATACCTCACCTGACCTGAGTAAGTAATCTAGCCAAGTACTTAATCTAAACAACCAGCTTAATTTCCAAAGCCCATTTAACTCCAGACTCTAATCCAGACCTCACCTAACATCACCTCCCCATCTAAACAAGCACAAACTCCTCAATCTCACCCTCCACAACACCACCATCCTCATCAACAGACCAAGCCTCCCCATCCATAACCCCCAAAACAAAAGCCGGACCAACAAACACCCACTTATCTCCCTTCTTCCCCCTCCTCCTCAACACAACCGGAAATTCTGCGCCCTCCAATAAAACTATAGAGTCTCCAGTCATAGCCGTATGAAAAGCTGTACCAGGCAGTGTCACATCCAGCAGAGCATCATGAACAAGAACCAGAGTCCTATTACCCATATTCCCCGAAATATGAGCCGTGAAGTCTAATAATGCCGCGATCTCGGACGGAACTCGACCATCTCTACTTGCAGATCTAGTTGCCAAAGTCGCTGCCACAACCGTACATTGGAATAATTCAACAGTCCAATTACCCTCCTCAGCCTCCTCAGCTTTTCTCCAAGCTTCAGAGACTCTTTCTCCATTCGAGAGATCATAGCTAGTATCAGGATACTGTATAATATCAACCCAGACGTTGAATAAGCGAGCATCTGAGAATTCAGAACTGAATGAGGAGTCGGAGTCGAAAGTAACAAGATTATGAAAGAAGTCGTCGTCGTCGTTGGTAGATTCTTCATCATGATATGGTGACTGAATACCATCAACAAGACGGATCCACTCACGAAACAACTTCACCCTGTGTACCAACAACCTCAAAGAATCAACCTCATGACCAACGAAGTCGTATTTCTCTCCATTCAATATCGGTAGCGAACCTGACGGGAATTCCAAAGTAGCAAAATCATTCTCAGCTCTAGTTGTAATCTGGCCAACGACTTTGCCTCTTACACAAAGCTGACCATTATCTGGTGCCAACTTGGAAAGTTGAGTCTGTGAGATTCGAGAGCCCTCTGTAGCATTCGTAGCTGGATTCAAAAGTATCACATCCTCATCCTGCCAGTCCGGAACCCAAGAAGGCAGATTCGGAGCACGAGCATTACTACACGCATATTCCAACATTTTAAGAGATCCAGAATGAAGAATTATAGAAACGCACGCTTCTTCATAGATTCTCTCCAATGATTTTCCGTAGTCTGGAGCTGGCAGTGGAATATTTAGGGCTGAGAAGACGGCATAGAGACCGTAAATCTTATCCTTGGGATTAGTAGCTTGAAGATGACGAACTTGAGTAAGACTTGACGTTAAAAGCTCAACTGTTCTCTCATCATCTCCACCTTCGGAACCAAGCAGTAGTGAATTGCGGATATCATCTCGGATTTTGATACTCAGGTAGTTCTTCCACGCTTGTGCATCCAACTCGTCGATGTATTCCTCGTAGATCAGGAACCTAGCAGCTATGAGATATAGATCCCAAGAGATTATCTCCTTACCACAAATGACTTGACAATCTCTAGCAAAAGCGACTTCTTGTAAAGTCCAGATCCGAGAATGCCATGAGTGACAGAAGATATGGTCAAGGCATGTTGATCCAGGTGCAAGTCCTTCCTTCTGCCGAAATTGTTCTAAGCCGATGAAACCTCTTAGTGGTAGAATGATTTATGTATATTTTCACGTACCATCATATTCCATCAACTTCCGCAATTCACGTTTCGAAGGACAATTCCCAATCCGACGAAGTCGTTCAAAGACACCAGCCGTATACCCCCCACCTTCTCCCAACCAACACAACACACGCTCCGCAGTGCGATAAACCTCACCCATCAACGTAATCTGTACATTACGTTCATTTATGCTCTCCTGACTATTACCCTGGTCGATACAGATAGCGTCAACCCATAGAATTCTGTGTTTGTCTGGTGATCGCAGCTGTCGGAGAGCTTCATCGCAATTCGGGGTTATCAATAATTGTTCACCGTCACACGTACAAAGAATACTCCCGGTCGGGGCACCCCAAACATAAGAGAGTGCTTCATAGTTGTGTTCTTCTGATGGAAACTCATCAAGTGATGTCTCAAGGAGACTAACATCCAAAGGGGAGACCAGATCTGCTGATGGATGGAGGCTAAGGAGACGAATAGAACGAGGGGAGTCGAGTGGACGGTGTCGGAACTTTTTTGGTGACCGATGTTTTGGTTTAGGCATCGTTGATAACGACAAACTTTTCACAAGAGCATGTTGCGGTAAACTTTCATTTCTGTATTCTAGAGGTTTGAGCAAGGCTGATGTGGGTAAATCGTGTTCGGTGAGAAATGTAGCGCTCCGGGTGTTACCTTTTACTTATTCCAATTGGGTATTCAACGTTACTGGACCGCCTAGCGCTCAAACCTTGTGGTAATGCCAAAGTAATTCTTTCGGACTTGTACCAATCTAACAATGCTTAAGAAGCAAGGTAGCTGTAAATCAAAACAATGAAATCACAACAGACCATCCTATCAACTTAAAACCTTTACGACTTAGGCGTGGACCTCTGGCTATAAGTTTATAAACGAGTTGGGTTTATAAGTTATTTGCGGAAAACTAAAGTTGTCCATGCAAGTCAAGTGAGTTGCTTAATTCCAGTAAACTAATTGTACTATGGGTATTGATTTCCTAGAATTCACGGATAAAACGATCAATGAACTAGTCTCCACAAACCTATGCATAATGAATAAAATTTTCTCGTGAAACTCATCGACGTCAGTCATTATAAAGATGCTACATACAAATTGCTCGCCTTTAACTCCATGAACGACTAGTACTTAATAACCTTGCTCAACCACTTCTATAAACAGGCCCCGAGGGAGGTGGAGGAGGAAAATATCCCACATTAGCTCCAGGTTGTCCTTTAAAATCTTGCATTCTCTGCCCTTGTCCAGGATTCCCATAACTTGGTGGTATAGGCACGGCATGATATACAGGTGCTGTTGCTTGTTTCAAATCAGGGGGTGGTGGATAGTACTGGGGCGGTGGTGCCTGAGGATATGGCTGGTAGGACGAGATAGAAGTATTTCCTGTACTTTGAGGTGCCATTGTTGAAAATCCCGTTGACTGTGGTGTCAAAATGGAGTAGCTGGTTGATTGGGGAGATTTGAGTTGTTGGGGTTGCATATACTGTTGCTGTTGTTGGGGCACCCCATTTGTAAGAGGAGAAGTAACTTGGCTTTGAGGCGCGGAGTAATAGCCACTGTCTTGTCTCTGGAATTGTGGCTGTTGCTGTGGTGGGTATTGGTGAGGCTTCTGGAGCTGTTGATATGTGATTGGACTGTTGTGAGAGGGTGAGGGTGGAGGAGGAGGATAATGAGATGGCTGATATGGCGCAAGAAACTGCTGTGGGGGTGGAGGGGGTGGAGGAAAGTAGCCCTGCTGCTGCTGTTGAGGCGACTTTGATGGTCGAGGAAAGTAATTTGATGTCGGAAGAGCTGGGGAGACTGATTGTGGAATTGGCGACGCTGATGGAGTACTGCCATATTGTTGAGGCTGAGACTGTGTCGGTGGTGGGGGTATCATAAGAGTAGTGATTTCTTGTTCATGTACCCTGCTGTCAATGGGAGATGAGGACTTTTGCGTTTCAGTGCCTTGGAGAACTTGGTAGGCCGCAGAATCCTTCTCCTGTGCTGTAGCACGTTTCTCGATTTCCATCTGTAATAGTCGTGCTTTGAGGAACTCAATCTCTTCTTCTAAAGTTGGGGGAGGTGGTGGAGGGTCACTTTCGAAAGCAGTTGTAGTGGGGTCCCTATTTGGATTCATTAGTACCAAGTAACTTAAAATAAGTGGTATTGATATTATGACTGGAATTACTGACTTTTGAGGTTGGGTTGTATGTGCAGATGAGTGTTCATGGGGTAGATTTGGCTGAAGACTGGTTGTTAATTGTTGACTAGGGAGTACACTAGGCTGTGCCAGAGGCAATTGAGATGGAGATGAAGATCCGGTGGAATTGGTAGTTTGTACCAATAGTGGTGAGTAAGGGCTATATAAATATTTTTCGGATTGTTGAGTAGAATCACCCTGGGACCATGACTGCTGTGTCTGATATTGTGGAGCCACGACCTGTTGCTGAGGAGCTATTGACGGGTTGTATGCTCCTCCGAGAGTGTCTTTATTGTCTTGCACGAACATTTGTGTTTGAACTTGAAGTGGCGCACCGTCTAGCTGTGTTAGAACTCGGGGTGCCTGTTGTGAAGTAGTAGTGGAGGCAACGGGTTGACCAGGCAAGCTCGCTTGATTTTGCTGATATTGTTGCACGAAGTTCTGGTACTGCGTCTTCAACTTGTGGTCCGCCTTCTTCTTTGAATGCTCATCATGCTTATGCTCAAGAACAGCACCTGTAGCATCAAGTGCTGCATGGCTAACAGCATACTCGACACCATGGCCTACAACCTCGCCTGCAATCATGTCTGCGCCGGGACCTGCCAGACCGAGGGTCAATCCTCCAAACGTTCCTGCAATTGCCATGGGAGCAACAACGTCTCGTTTCCTGGTATTATGAGTTGTTCCTCGGGCTTGAAGTCCCGCCTCGATTATTTCACGCTTCTTGCGTGCATTGTGGATTCGTGGTGCCGAAAGACCGAGTCCAATCAGGGAGATGCCTCCTGTCAAGGGAGAAAACAGAACTGATGTTGCCGTAGAAGTTGCTCCACCGGAGATCTGCCGTGTATAGTTCTCCCATTCTCTGTGAAGCTGCTCTGTGGTGAGCGTGTTAACCTTCTTTTGATATTCCTCGTAGTCAAAAGGCATCGTGAGACCGTTATTGAAGAGGCTATATTTGAAGGTGAGCCAGGGACCGTTTCCTAATGACGGCCACCAAAATTAGTTGGGAGGCACACAAACAGGTGCAGGGAAGGAAGAAGCCAGAGCTCTTGCTATATACAGAAGCGGGAGTACTTATTCGAAGCCTACGGTCTGTCCCGTGACACCGCCTGAGCTTCGACAAGTCTTATTCACACACTAGAGCATTCTTTCGACAGATTTCAAATGATTCACACGTCTGTTTTCCCCTAAATGGTCATAGTCACTCATTAAAGTTACAAATATCAGCCTCAGCTGAAGTATTTGGGAATGTCAATTGGACGCCACAGCGCACAAGTGGCTTGGCCACCATGGAGACTTGCAGAAAGACGTGATATAGTGCTCCCTTGTGCAGCCTTCACTCAAAATTCTGACCTTACTGAGTTACACACGTATAAAAGCCAAGAAGCTAAGACGAAGCTTGAAGGAGCTTGATTGAGCTTATAACAATTAGACGAGGACGAGGCAGACTTTTGGCAGCCTCATGTATTATTCGTTTACTTGTGTGTGGGTTTAGACTTATGGACATTTGCACATATGAACGAACCAGCTCGAGATCCATCTCTCCAATGAATCATGACAGATATTGGGGGCTACTCAGAGGTAGAATCCAATATCTACTAGCTTCTACAACGGATGATCTATCACGTGAAATAAAAGGGGGCATTAGATTCGCTTATGCTATGGCATCTCCTATTCCAGAAAAAGGGGGTTGTAACTCGGTACCACAAGTCGACACAAAATCCAGACACCCAAAGTAATTAATGTACATGAAAATACGACGATAACGATGATTACTCACATTAGGAAGCTAGAGTTACATTATAACTTCCTCTTTCGCCCAGCCTAAATTAACACAGCTTCTTTATCCAGAAAAGCGAGTCTCGCGTACGACGAGAATGAGGCACAATGAGGCACAGCGTTGGCTGACGTTGGCTGACCGCTTATTGCAATCACACACGTCGAAGTTCCCGATCCCCAATACTGTACCTAAAGTAACAATATAAAAACACAATAACAACCCATCTTTTTTTCGTCAGATTGCCTCCAAATCACACCACCATTTTCATCTTAAGAAGTCCTTCCAGAAAGAAGCTTTCTGCTTTCATCCAATCTTGCATTTTTCCCTCACAAAAATCAAAAACGCTACAAAACATGTTCTTCAACGCTTCTTCTACCAAGATCTTGGGTCTATTCCTCATGCTTGGAACAACGGCTGTCATTGCTTCTCCAGCTGCTATGCCAGGTGCAGATCTTTCTGTGGCAGATGTGCTTGTTTCGCGGTCTTGCCCTGTAAGTATATATGATATTATTTATTTGTTGAAAGTTAAAAAGCAAGGAATTCCTCTAATTGTTGTTCTGCTATAGGGCTGTATTTGTGGTGTCATAACAGATGCTTGTCCTATTAGCTGTGATTCTGGATGCCATTAGGGTGAGTTTATTTAGCTCCCGTCGTTAATTTAATGAAAACGGGGCTTCGGCTAATTGGTTGACAAAGTTCTGAGAAGGATGATAGTGTAATACGTGTTGGGTTGAGATATGAACATTGCAAGAGAAAGCTCTAAATGTAAAGTATAGCTGTTATAAAAACTTGAAAACTTTGGTGAATTCTCACCTACTCCCGTCTACAAAACCACAGTATTCTAGCCCCTTGTGCGCAACTGCTTATACGTATCTGTTACAAAATATCCAATTTCACCTAACTAAGATACATATTTTTGGGAGCTAAACAAAAAGAAAGCTACGTAACAGTAGTGATCCTTTACTTTAAAAAGCAATTACCAAAATGCAATAGTACCCCTCGCAACATATAACTCATCAAGGAACTTGATATCCTCCTCAGTCAACAAGCCACTACTTGCAGCCTTAACACTCTCAACAGCATCATCAATACGATCCTCACTACCCATGCCCAAGATAGGATTAACCCCCTTTGCCAAAGACCACGCAGTAGCAATAACCGCCATCTTAACGTTTTTTCTTCTTCGCAAGCTCCTCAACACGACCAATGATCGCTTCGTCATTGCTCTGCTCCTCTTTACGTATCATCGTCATCCATGGATCAGTCTGCTCGCGATTTGTCGATCGAGAAGAGTAGGGACGAGCGAGGGCCCCACGAGCCAAAGGCGACCAAGGAATGAGACCAATACCAGCATCTTTACAATATGGAATCATCTCCCTCTCTTCTTCGCGATAGATCATGTTGTGGTAATTCTGCATGCTGATGAATTTAACCCAACCATTTTTCTCAGCGACGTTATTCAGAGCTTGAAACTCCCAAGCTGCCATCTATTTTCACAACACCGTTAGATAAATATTTTTCTAAAGGACAGAAAGCTCTATCTATATCGAACTTCGAGGAACAAGAATAACTTACCGAACTAGCCCCAATATATCGAACCTTCCCACTCATCACCACATCATTCAAAGCCTTCATAATCTCCTCGCGCGGCGTATCCTTATCCAGACGATGAATTTGCAAAACATCGATATACGTACCAAGCCGCTCCACACTATCATCAACAGCCTCAAAGATATGTTTTCTTGACAACCCAACTCGATTCACCATCATTCCATCATTGGTAAACATAGCCCAAGGATCAGGGTTCTCTCCCTCACGTGGAACTCCACCAAAGCACTTCGACAAGATGACTACATTGCTTCGAGGAATCTTGTATTGCTTGAGAGCTTTGCCGATAATTTTCTCAGAAACTCCGTTTGAGTAGATATCAGCCTAGTTGATTTTAGTTAGTTACTTTTGAGTAAAATTTTGAAATGGATGGCAGAAAGTGAAAGTGTGGTGTAGTAGAAAAAAAGATGGGAGGGGGAACCGTACAGTATCCCAAGTATTGATGCCAACATCATACGCATGCTTCAACAAAGGCAATGATTTTTCTTCGGGTAAGACCCAGCCTTGCCACTTCGGATCACCATAAGACATAGCACCAAGGACAACCTTCGAGATCTTGAGACCTGACTTTCCTAATCTACAAAAAAAAACATAATTAGTTCCCAAAGTAAACAAGAACCTCGGGGGAAGGGTTGGAGGGAGAGGAAGAGGGGGGGGGAAGAGAAAAAGTCTACATACTGTGTATACTCCATTTTGATGTATGATATGTATGTATGTATGTAGTTACTATTGTCTCTTCTTTAATTTGCTTGAGAAAGTGTGAAGAAAACCGAGATGAAGAATAATTCCCAGAGAGAGAGAGGGGGGGAGGAAGATCTTGATCCTTATATATACACTTCAGTAACCACGTAGCCGAGCTACAGCCTAATTCATTGGATTCCTATGCTGGCGCCATCATGCTGTTGGCACCATTGTACCTACCTCACCTATGCAGCAGCCTGAAGCAGCGGCGGGGTTCCGCAAACTCGGCGGAAGAGACCTTACCTCCGGGAACGGGAAGGGGCTACATAATTGCATCCGCAGCCGAAGTAATACATATACCTAGGAGCAGTATATATATACTTATCGTATCTGTAGAAGGATGTAATTATCGTAGATATACCTCAAGTAACTTTCTAAGTAAAGGAATAAATACATAATCATGATTCTCTTCCGTCTAAACTCCTGTCGCTAAGTAGAAGCTCTGTCTCCTCCTCTGGTGATATATATCTTGCAAGTATACATAAGGTAGTATACAACATAAATAAACCTCTCTACTCTGCATAGTAATTTATTATCGAACTAACAGACACGAGCAGTGAAAACCTTTATTTTATGTATATTAATCAAATACGAATCCTTATACCTAAAACAAGTATGTATGCATTCCCACTCCCCCTCTTCCCTTCGGACTTAAGTCCTATCTCCCTCCAAGCTCCTCGAAGCTGGCGCCATCAGGTGGTTTCAGCGGCCGCATTGCTGACGCTGCAGGGAGAAGCTAGCGATCTTGAGCGCCGCGATAGGTCTCCTCCCCTGTTCCGCTCGCTTGTTGTCTTGGCGCGCAATGTGACAGCTGCTGTGAGTTAGGAAGCGATTTACTTACTTACCTATATACCCATCAAGGTTGAGTATTTGGTCATGCATAATGAATTATCAATGCAAGTCTAACCGTGATTTTTAGCGGAAATCTATATATTCAATTAGCATTATAGCTTTCATACCTCGGTACTAATTCAGGTAACTCGCTGACTTGGCTTCCAATCGTGTTGTGAACTCTTATCAAGAATCATTTACGAAGTACACAAATTGAAGCTATTCAGAGTAGTGAGATCGTAAATTATATACGATTAACAGAATTTGGAATATTCCGGTGCCAAGACTATCTGTGAGCACGATTTCTAAGAAAGTACTGTACAGTACATCCGCGAGCCCCAAGCCTCACATATGTGACTTATCATATAACATACATAAATATATTCCAAGGTAAGATGGAAGTACGAGGATTACTAATCTCAATTTTTTTGTATAATACAGGTTACACTTCGCAAGCAGTACCCTATCCATAAGGTGAGTACCCTATCTATAAGGTGTGATATGCGGAACTCCGAACTCCACACCTCGAGCGTAGACCCAACAATAGGAGCGTGTCGCCATAACAATATAGGTGGATCGCAGGACTTCAAATGAAAACAGCTTTCAGTGAAGCATGTCATCATGGTTTGTCTACAAATTCATTCCTCGATATCTTCATGTCGCCCGCCTCCTCGGACTTATAAATTACACCACCAACTACAGATCATGACTGTAGTGTGGAAAGTTTGATGTTCAGCCGCTGTAACAAGTCGAAAGGCCTTCTCGAAAGATGCTATCTACCCGCAGCGATAGTGGACTTTGTTCTGAAGTAACGGAGCACATTCAAAGAGATTTCCATTGGAATTTTGCCAAACACCTAAGTCGGTCTCTTCAACGGATGTGCTTCTGTATTCAGCACGTAATCGTCCAGACTAACGATATCCGGCTCGGCGAAGATCAGATAGAAGTACTTGAGAGTTTCCGCTAGCCAAAATGATTCAATCCTATCGGACTTTGTAGGATTTGGTACCGTACAATCATCGAGACCTGCGTGGCCTATATCAGTCACGGTGTGTTGGATGATAGAAGTGAACATGTCCCATGCTCTTTCGCGTAGCTGCGGGTCTCCAGTGATGCGGTAGAGTATGAAGACGGACTCGATTGCTTCAGGTCTAGCAAAAGTTAGAGATTTTCTAGCGTGGAATTGCATTTCATGCGAGTGGAACTAACCGTAGGATATATCTTCCATCATCGATCTTGGTAATTCCTGGCTGAAGTCGATTTTGCTGTATCTTAGTTTCAACATCATCGGAGCCTGGATGCAATTCATTGACCTTATCATGCCATCTTTGCTGATCCCAGGGACAGTGACTCTCGATCTCGCAAGGAACTGTATGTATAATCTCTGGCATTATCCCAAGAGGCATAACTTCGTAAGCCCAGAGACAACCTTCGACAAGTTTCCGGGCATATGAAAGCTCTTCGTCATTTTGAAATATCTTTGCCGCAATAGCAACCATTCCGCCCACAAAGCATCCGAGATGCTGCGCCTGCGGTTCTGTCTTCAATTCCGAGAAAGGCGTTCGGCCATCACTATCAACCTGCCCGGCAAGTCGGATGTCTTCTCCATTGGGAGTCATTGGGCGATAAAAGATGTTACGCTTTATGGCAATAATGGAATACTCGTAGAGCCTCCGATACTGCTGTGTTGCACCACCAAGAAGTATATGTTGCTTCTACATGTTAGCGTTCGTGCTCATTTCCCAACAGGTAAGGATGCCTCACTTTTGGAAGATACTCATACAATGAATCCGCCATTCCCCCGAGAGTAAAGCCATGAAAACCAGTGTAATCTCCTGTTTTCGCGTTGATAATGACCGGCCACATGCCTGGAAGTTTTGTTTTATCCTGCTGCTGTTCAAAACTATCCATGACGCGCTGAATCGCATCGAAGTAGCGTGGGTCACCAGTTATTTGACTCAGGCGGGTGAATTCAAGGGAAAGCGAGCCAATCTCGGAGACCAACACTGAATCACCAGCTTCTTGGAAGGCTCCGTTCATAGCAGATTTGAAGTTCCACCGCACAATTGGCATGCGATTAGGAGTATCAAATGCTTTGTATAGCATATCACCCATTTCCGTAGCTTTCTGCAGTAGCATAGGGTACTTCCCTTGACTAAGATCATATGCGGAGAGGAAACCTCCTAGATATCGGATAGTGGTTTCGAATACGTTCAGTTCCTCTAGCGCACAAGTGCTAAAGTCGATCTCTTTGATAGCCTCGACAGCTTCACGAAAGTCCTCATGCAGACCCATAATCCAGAGTGAGTCTATTCGTACGTTAATACCTCTTGTCTTATGTTAGAGAATAACTTATACGAACCAAGTGAGTCAACCAAAGTTGCAGCCCATCCTCCAAACGGATCCTGAGAACCACCAGAGATCGGCTTCACTTCATCACGTAGCCACGCATGCTCTTTGTAACCTCTCCACGCATGCGTAAAGTTTCCTTTGACCTCAGCTAAGCGCGCAAGTCTCACCTTTCGTTCTGTTGCTTTCTCCTTGCCAAACTCATGCTGAATTCTAGGAATGCTACTCGGTATAGGAGTAGGAATAGCCTTCATTGAGGTGACAGGAAACTTTTGGGGGACATTTGACCAATGAAACTTGTTATCCGTTCCATCAGATGCAGGAGTCGCTGCTTGCTGGCCAAAAGGTATGCCAGTGGTGTTGACTTGTGTTCTGGCCCAGAACAAAAAGATGAAGCAAATCAATACGAAGAGCAGACCAGACTTCCATTTTGTTGCAAGCATGATGGTAGGTGGTGTGTTGCTCTGACGTATCAGGCCTGCTAAAGGATTTTTCGCTCATGAGAACTGAAAGCAAAGGATCAAATCGAAACCCGGCTGGTGATGTTTGGTTACCACAAGGCTCAAATCTGAGGAGTATGCGTCTAAGAAAAAAATATAACAAATAAGTCCCAGATTCGTCCAGAGGCCTTCATCAAAGCGACCGCAAAGTGTACTTGTATGTTCAAGATCTTAACAAGGAAACAGAGGGACTAGAACACTTATGGTCTCGAATCCGCGCGTGTGGAATATTTAGCAATGGAGGGGTGGTTGCACGCGCTTCGTTGCAAAAGCCGCAGTCCTTAAGTGAATAGTTTTATCCCGGTACCTAACTCAACTTGTTGTTGGCTGGGATATTCTGAGGCCTGTCACCGGGAAATGCAAGACCAAGTCCGGGACGAGTAACACAAAAGCAACCCCTGTATAAGGCCAGTAGGCAATTCCCAGAGAGTCGGGTAAGGCGCTTATTCTCGAGTTTTGTCCAATGGTTAAATATCTCGCTTAAGCAAGTAACTGCTTCTAGGCAAGAGCAGCGTCGATGATAGGAACTTCAAAATGTCGAAACGCAAACCCCTTACAAGGTTAAGGCTCGAAATGATAAGATGTTGGAATTTAAACGCTCTGTTACGAGTGTGTGCTTCGAAGATTGCCCATCGAAGGCTACCCCATTGAAGACTACATCGGGTTCCAACAGCTTGGCAACAAACATGCTATCCATATCCAGAAGAAATGACCAATTAGAAATGCCAAAACTCGGATAATTGGAACCCAAAAGTACTCAGAGGAGACGGTATGGAGTCGATCACTGCAGCAGGAACAAAACAGATTAGAAAACTGGACTTTTGACTGACAACATTTACAAATGTCTTATCAAAGAACAGTAGGCGATGTTGGTGGCTGTTCCAGACTGGACGAATGTGTTGTAAATTCCCTCAGTCAGCGAAATACAGTAGGCGAAAGCTGGGAGTGTTTTCAATTTCATCTCAGCGAGGTGTTTCTTTTACTCTACAAAACAAATCGTTCGCAATGTATTGCCCATATTTGAGTTCGCTTTTGGCGGCCTGCTTTCTTGTTCTTCCCAACTTCGGCGCACAATCACAAACTGTACAGTCCATAATTTGGAATATTCCCGATGGACAGCTTGCGGACCTGTCGCAGACATTCTCTGCTGGGGTCACACTCCCTCTTTCGTGGAATAAGTATGTATTGACGGATTACGTTGATACCACAAGGAATCTTGTACACTTATGGGTCTCGGCGTTCGACTATGGCCTGAATCCATTCAGCCAGTTACTCAGAGGTAAACACCTAATTTTCCTTCCTTGAGCATGGGTTTGACGTCTATAATACAAGTCAGCTCAGAAAAAGCAGGCTAAGCACTAACTTAATGAATATTTGCTAACTGCGACTCCTACTTAGAAAACGTCAACTTGACATTTGGGGGAACTTACGACTGGACCATTGCAATCCCGGACAGCAACTTAAGTGTGAGCGCAAAATACGTATTACGATTCAAGGCAGCAGCGTCGACATTCGATCCTGACTCCGGTGATCTTTCAAGTCCTGGGTTCCTCGTTCTAAGGGCTAGTGCCTCAACAAGTACCACATCAAGTTCGACAACTACGGCCCTCCCATCTTCCAGTCTCACCACGGCTTCGATTGTGACGAGCTCTGCGAGTGTGATGAGCGGAGTATCTTCATCTTCATCACATACACAGTCGGAAAGCCCCGAAGGCTTGACCGCTGGTGGGAATGCTGGAATCGGCATCGGTACTGCAGTTAGAGTGTTGGCACTTGCTGGCGTCGGGTACTTTTTCTTTAGACGTACACGGGGCGGCGAAGGGACTTCCGCAGAGCCTCCAGTGTATCAGGACCACCCACCGACAAACCTTGAGGTTGAAGGCCAAGATAAACACTCATATCCGAACACCAATACTCCTGTGGAATTGCCGGGGCGAGAGCGAGATGAATGGATGCAAGCGGAGTTGTCAGGAAGGTAGTGCGACTAGCTCGACTAGCTGGACTAGCTCATGTCTCTAGCTAGCTGGGCAGGAGCCAGAATCTAGAGCAGGTGCGACCATACTATGAATCTTCAAATTTTCTTGCTACAGCATCTCAATATTACTCATTCTCGATTTGGGAAAAATTGTACCCAACAAGTGACAGTCATGCAGGCACTGCAAGATAGCGTAACAGACTTTGCGACGACTGGTCGCTTTCGAGATTATGGCCAAAGGTGCTAGTAGCATGAGTCGATACGGAGGACTTTATGGTATCCTTCATAGGATGGGCATACAAGTACTAGAGACGAAAGTAAGACGGAAATGTGTCGAATGCCAAACCATCGCACCTTACACAGTCTGGAAAGAAAGTATTGGTAGCAAGTTTTTAGCTATGGGGAACCTTCGTCATTTTTTGAAGGTTTTCATGCCGGTTGTGTTGTTGGAGCGCAGGCTAAAATATTGTCACTTGGTCTTTCCATTGCGTCCCAATGTGCTTTCACATCTGTATCTTGGCTCTGTTTAGCCCCTTTGAGAACTGACTGGCACTTTTGTGGTGCTAGGATAAGGAGTTTGTGTTTGTTCAAACTTAAGACGAAGCACAATATTCAATTGCTAGAAAGCAGAGGGGTTCATTTCAGAGTAGAGAGAGAGCGTGACATGCGAAATGCGAAGCGAAGCTATGCGAAATGCGAAGCTATTTAGTTGCTTTTGTGTTTATATTTCATGCAAACGTTGAGATTTATCTTGCAGCTACTGCCCTAGCCAAAGGTGGCCTCTTCTTCAATCGCTTAATACCAGACTAGCCCCTCCTTCAACTGAAATACTATATTGTAGGTCAAGTCGCCTAGCGTTCAGAAGGGCTATGAAATCAACAAGGCATAGGCAATTGGGTAAGGTTGAAAGAGCTCGCTTCCAAATAATCCTGGGGGTGGTGGAATTAGGGAAAATCCGGAGCATTAAATAGAAAGTCTTGCTGTAATAATCGGCTGCAAGTTAGGCCGTCCTATCACGCCACATCTTGGCTACTGAACTAAAGAATGGCATTGTGAAACTATTTTTTGTGTATATATATGTGTGTATGTGCCTACGCCGCATACAGAGTTAAATATAAAAATACTCCTGCGATTTTTCGAGACTGTTTACATGTTATGGAAGTAGATGATGGACTATATGATAAAGTACAGCGCTGCAGACAACTCACCTCCGTACAGTCTTTCGATCACTATTGCTACAGGCCTCCTCGCCCCGGAAATAAGCGAAACTACAGTAGCTGCCTTTTTTGTCGACTTATGTAGTAGAACAGCGGGGTCCAGCCTTTGCTTGTGTGGGAGTGCCTAAGCATTCCTAGTACCTGCTACACCCCAGAGAGGTCGACCTTTATCAAAATTGCGCGTCCCTCCTTTCCCCAAAATTTATATATTGGGATAGCAAATGCTCATATTTCAGTTTCTTAGATCATATCCCAGGCTCAATTTCCCCCATGGATGCGCACAGCTTTCGAAGCTGCCAGCTGGCTGCAGATGACAACTTTGGTCCTGTAGTGGCGTCGTGTGCCCGATTATTCGACTTTACCTTACTCTTCGAGCAAGCGATACTTTCTGCCATTCCCAGCATCATATTTCTACTTCTATCGCCTTGGAGGTTATGGAGCCTTCGAGTCTCAAGCCAGAAGACAAAATGCAGCTGGGTGTCAATTGCAAAGCCCATCGCTGCCTTAGCATTGATTGTATGCCAGTTACTACTCTTGATTTATTGGACAAGGCCAAATATAACGAGAACGAGGATATCAATACCTGCGACTGCGCTGGCTCTTTCGGCAGCCGTGATCACTGTACCACTTTCTTATATCGAGGAGCATCGCTCTGTACGACCATCAACACTTCTCAATTCCTACCTTGCTTTCTCAGTCATTCTTGACATTCCTCAGGCTCGTACCCTCTATCTCATACCTGGACAACTACATCTGGCGTCTATTTTCTCTACTGCCCTGGCTGTTAAGATTTCACTGCTCTTACTTGAGGCACGGAACAAGAGGGTTCATCTCGTCGAAAAATATGAGACCTTGGCCACAGAGACCACCAGTGGTATTCTTAGTCGCAGCTTTTTCCTTTGGATGAACAGCCTATTCAAACAAGGTTACAGTAAAGTGATATCGTTTGAAGATCTCGGCCCCATTGATAACAACTTGAGATCCACCGAACTACATCAAAAACTTCAAAATGCTTGGATACATCAGGACCGTCATGTCA
The DNA here is from genome assembly GCA_009805495.1 of Pezicula neosporulosa. Lineage (NCBI taxonomy): Eukaryota > Fungi > Ascomycota > Leotiomycetes > Helotiales > Dermateaceae > Pezicula > Pezicula neosporulosa. The sequence goes on from SELE01000011.1 coordinate 746,714, forward strand.
AATTGGCTCTTCTCCGAAGTTTATGGAAGGCCCTCCGATGGTCAATCCTGTCACCAGTTCTGCCACGCTTGTGCTATTCTGGATTCTTATTTGCGCAGCCCTTCCTCATTAATCAAGCAACCAATTATTTGAGCAGGCCGAGCAATACGCTCGAAATTGATACTGGCTATGGACTCATCGGAGCAGCAGCATGTATTTATCTCGGAATAGCTGTGAGTAAAGAAATCACCTTTCCGCATAATATGCAACTGATTATTATTGTATTCAGATTTCCAATGCCTTATTCAAACATCAACTTTATCGACATATCACCATGGTTCGTGGTTCGCTTGTGTCATTAATCTATACTCAAAGTCTATCAATGGAGGACCAAACCGATGATCCCTCAGCTGCTTTAACCCTTATGAGCACAGATGTCGACAGGATCTGTCAAAGCCTAGTACTACTCCATGATCTGTGGGCTCGACCTTTGGAGCTGATAGTTGGAATCAGCCTCTTAGCTTTGCAGATAGGCTGGGTGTGCGTGATGCCTGTAGCCGTGGTTTTGGTCAGCGCTATGGCTGATTCAAGAGTCACCCTGTTAGTTGGTAATAAAGTCAAGATTTGGACTGATGCTGTTCAGAGAAGAATATCCTTAACAGCAGATGTTTTATCATCGATGAAAAGTGTTAAAATGCTTGGGTTGACAAAGCCATTGCATATGCTACTACAGAAGGAGAGATTGCATGAGCTTGGATTGCAAGCGAAATATCGGTGGTCAAATGTCTTGCTGAATACACTAGGTAATACTTTGATTTCTTTCATCTAAAGCTACCGTGTTTGACTCGTAATACTTCTCACTTCCTTATGCACATATGCAATCAAGTCTTGGCAATATCTAATTTATGGTTCCAGGAAACGTCCCACCTGCTCTTACGGCAGCAGTCACATTTATTACATTTGCAATCAAGGCACGTGTAACTGGTTCTAGCTCCCTCGATACTGCTCAAGTTTTCACAAGTCTAGCGCTCATATCGCTTGTCACTACCCCCGCCTCGGAACTTTTGGTTGGTTATCCATTTGCAGCTTCATGTCTTGGTTGTCTGGATCGGATTCAGACATACTTGACGAAACCACGCCGCCACGACCAGAGGTCCTTCGCTACAAGTGGAGTCAATATGTCAGAGAAGACAGAAATTAGAGACTCGGATAGACTCATTGTCGATTTGAGCCACATCAATATTTCAATCCATAATCGCTTGGATCCCCTGTTGCGCCATCTTGACTTGGAACTCCGTCAAAATATGTTCACGATGATACTTGGTCCCAGTGGTTCTGGGAAGTCGACGCTACTAAAAGCCATACTTAGCGAAGCTAGATATAGTGGCGAATATCTACTTAGCGAAGCTAGATATAGTGGCGAAATCTTGATTGGTACAAGTCGGGTTGCATATTGTCCCCAAAGCCCGTGGCTCTTCACAGGCACCGTTCGGCAGAATATCTGTGGCTTAGAACCAGGTGTAGTCGATGAGGCATGGTACAAATCTGTACTGCACGCTTGTGCGCTCGATAGTGTTCTGTCCTCCTTAAGGCATGGCGATAACACACGCATTGAGGGACAAAGTTCAAGTCTTAGTGGTGGGCAGAAACAACGACTAATGCTTGCTCGCGCTTTGTATCAGCGACCACAACTTCTCTTGCTCGACGACATCTTGAGCGCCCTCGATGTAAAGACCGAGATACATATCATGAAGGCACTGTTCGCAACCGATGGTCTTTTATCAAAACTTGGGGCAGCAGTCGTACTCGTAACTCATACGAAACGTTGGGAGAAATTTGCAGACAACGTTATCACCCTAGATGGTGCTGGGAATGCCGCACAATGCTCCAATACACAAAATTTGGACATGGAACTCCTATCCGCTGATCCAGAGACACTGGAACAAAAGGACTCTACAGAAGAACCGATTACATCTTCAACGAACTTAGCCAGCAATGGCTTAGATCCAGACGCCATTTCGGACATAGGATTTCCTCGCAATGATAGTGACACTATGGACTATATCTATTACTTCAAGAGCGTGCGATGGCCTTTGGCTGTGATGTTCATCTTCTCCACAGCTGTTCAAACTATTTGCCTCTACATGTCTCAGGTAATACTAGTCTGGTGGACAGCAGACCACGGCTCACACGACGTAAAATGGATGATAACGTATATCTTCTTGGCTGTTGGAAATGCCTTCATGTATGGCTACACGGTGTGGACGATGTTCCTAAAACTAGTGCCAGAGTCAGCAGCGAATCTGCACCGAATGCTACTTGATGCGGTCATGAACGCTCCATATTCTTTCTTTACAAAGACTGCTGTTGGGACAATTCTCAATCGTTTTAGTCAAGACATGACACTGATCGAGTCGCAACTACCCACGGGCGTCATGTGCACAATGATGTATGTCTTCTGGACCATCGGATCATTGGCGTTAATATCTACTGGCTCAAACTGGATGGCATTAACAATTCCGGCAGTTTTTATTGCGCTGTTCTTCATTCAACGAGTGTACCTTCGAACCTCTCGTCGGCTTCGGGCAATTGAATTAGAATTAAGAAGTCCAGTATACTCCCACTTCATGGAAACCTTAAAAGGCCTTTCGACAATTCGGACGCTAAAATGGGAAGATCAGTTCACTGCTACTATGATCGAAAAATTGGATGAATCTCAAGTTCCCTATTACTTACTTTATTGTGCTCAGAGATGGCTTCAACTTGTGCTGGATTTGATAGTAGCTGCTTTGGCTATTGTTATCATAGCTTTAGCAGTGAGACTGCGCAGCTCCACCGAACCCGGTACTCTTGGACTTTCATTAAACAATATCTTGAGCTTTAATGAGGTCTTGACTTTTCTTATCCAATATTGGACTCAGTTGGAGGTCTCTCTTGGAGCTATAGCACGGACTAGAGAGTTTTCTGATAACACTCCTTCAGAGCCACCGCCTTCTTTGCCCGCGCCGATCACTAAATCATGGCCCGAGCACGGTAACATCGAGATTCGCAACCTCAGCGCTCAATACGGTGAAAATAAGGTTGCTTTGAACAACATCACAATGTCGATTAAGCCAGGTGAGAAAATTGGAATATGCGGAAGAAGTGGTAGCGGGAAAAGTTCACTTCTGTCAGCAATATTGCGTTTGCTGGAAATATCCAGCGGTTCTATTATGATCGACAGTGTAGATATTGCCTGCATACATCACCAAACAATCCGCGAACGCCTCCTCGCGATTCCACAAGATCCACTCCTCTTTCTACAGACTGTTCGCTTCAATCTAGATCCCGATTCCGTCTACAGTGACGACCAAATGATCACAGCTCTGTCAAAAGTCTCATTATGGCCAGTCTTAGAGAACCGTGGAGGACTAAACGCAAACATCACCTCCGATTCATTATCTCAAGGCCAAAAGCAGCTTTTCAGTCTAGCTAGAGCGGTATTAAGAAAAGAGGAAGATCATCCTACGCGCCAGGTCTCCTCCGGTGGTGTACTTTTACTTGATGAAGCAACAAGTAATATTGATAGGGCTACAGATACGTTGATACAGCGTGTTATTAGAGATGAGTTCTCTGCTCATACAATCGTGGTTGTGGCTCATAGGCTTGAAACTATTCTTGATAGTGATCGTATTGCTGTACTTGATGCGGGTAGCCTTGTTGAGTTTGATTCTCCGGAGGTGCTACTTTCTAGGAATTCGGTGTTCTCGGCGCTTTATAAGACTTATGAGAATAGAACTATATAGGTTGTTGAGAAGAGAATGAGACTTTTTATTTAAACCATAGCAGCGGGAGTATATAACTCAAGATTTCATATCGTGGTTTAGAAGTGAAATGACTATGAGAATAGGCTGCTTCCATATGCATTTATGGAGATGTTCTCTACTAAGTTTATATATTAATCGTGAGTGCTGCGTAGAACAAATTAGCATGGCTTACCGACTATTATAAATTAGTTTGATTGAGTTGTAACTTGGAAAGGGTCTTGAATTCTGACAATAAAGTTTAATTAGATTACTTAGATTAAGTGGGTTACTTAACCTAGAAATTAAGTGAATTACCTAAACTAAATAGGTTACTGAAATCAAGTGGATTATCTAGATTAAGCAGGTTACCTAGATCAAGTGGGTCAACCAAGTCAAGTAGGTTATCCAAAGCAAGTGGTTTCTAAGCCAAGCCGTCCCATTGAATTGAGTTTAATATCTCAACCATAGCCGTAGCTACACCAAACATCATCCTTGATATCCTTGATACAAAATTCAGTTCGTCTGGTTTCTCTAGTAGCTGGCCTAAGAGCCAGTTTGCTAGAGTTTTTTCTACTTTTATGGTTTTTTTTTTTTTTTTTTCATCTCTGGTTTTGGGAATCGAGTGAAAACTAAGCGAGGCGGAGAGAGAGTTTGGTATGACCTGCCATTGCTGCTTTTGAGGTACTGATTTTCATTTTTCAATTTTCATTTTTGGTGAGACGCGTACGTGGTTTTGAAGTCAACGAGGCCAAAGATGTCCAGATATGGATTAAGCGAGGCCAGCGAGAAGACAACCCCTTAGCTTGAACCTCAACACCTTCAGCGTCTTCTAAAAGATAATATAATTAGGAAGAAAGTTACACCATTCAACCTTAAAACATTTCATCTCCGCGCATGCAGCTTTCCAACTCATCGAGTTACAAGAACTAAACTTCAACGTCTATCATGTTCTAGGCTACCTGTCTCTCACCCATCCATTATAGCTCAACATTAAGGACAAGCCCCACTAAGGTCTCTAATTATAGCCCAGTTGTTGACTTTGTACTTGCCTTCTATCTATAACAAGATATAAGTAATTGGCAGCAAATTTCGAAAAAATTTTTGACGTATAAATTAATTCTTTTCAGATTGACCAGTATTGAACTATCTGCGAGAAGTGTGCTAAATTTGTGCATTTAATGGACTAAAGCGTAAATTTCCGAGTGCTAATTTCATCCCGGGAAGCATTAGGATTCTGGTTGGGCCTGTGACAGAAGTTTGGTTCAGTAAGGTATTGAATTGAACAACTGCGGACTCAAGCTTTACCTATAAAATGGCCATGTTGGATGTTGCATATCGTATGGGCCAAAGTCCCTGTATATAACATCTAAAAGAGTATTGAAGGTTTCAAAGCACACCTAACCTGTTGATGCCAAAAAAGGCAACGCAGTCCACACTGTAAGATGACTGTTATTTCAACTCGGTACTATTCCAGTAATTTCTCACTTATTATTCTTCTTAATAAGGCGCACTCGGCTGTAGACAGTTGATAGGGAAGTCATATGCTGTGGTTTCTTCAAATTCAGTCAAGTGACCTAAACAGTCAAATAGGTACTAATTTCAAAATAAGCGATAGCCTTCGTGCCGGGAAGGGTACGTCTTCAATCGGATCCGGTAACTGCGAATAATGAAGTTAATGTATGCAGATCAATACGTAGCACGATATGATTTGATTGATTTCTTCAAATTGTTTATTTATCTTATATTATCGAGGCCAGCATTGCACATCACAGGCTAGAACTCGCTCCTGCAAGGCCTGCAAGGTGATAATCCCTTTGGTACTTATAAGTACTGTAGAAAAGGAGGCAGGCGATGAAGTGACGTCTGTCCCATGGCCTTGGTGTCGGAAAAAATGTTCCCTGTTTTGTCATCTGGATGGCATCCAATCAGCTCTGTTTACTTCTCGAAAGGGCACGTGCTTCCAGCTTTGTTCCTGCAGCGAAAATGCTGCGCCACAGGTAGTTTTTGCATGAATGACGTTGCGGCGATCCGGCCGGATACACGCGACCAGATTTGCGAGCCATGAGCTGATGAAACTTCGTTGTGTGGAAAACCGAGGTGTCCGTGGCGTCGGCGTCTACGTAGCCTCCCTTCTTTTTTCTCACAGTAGAAAGAACACCATCATTGTAATATACTTGTATGTTCCGCCATTATTCTAGTGCATGTACACATTCACTTTCCTCCTACTGATTACCCCTTTTGAAAGCCATCGCGCCCTCATATTTCCTTAACTCTCACGTTCTGCCAACCTCCAAAGCACCGCCATGACCTCCTATCTGTCTCGTTTGAGCCCTGTGCCAGCATTTCCAGAATACAGTGGCCCTCACAAAGTTGGTACCATTGATGTGGAAATCCCAGTATCTGAGCTCGAATCTCCCAGCCCGGCGCCAGACGAGACAATTTCGACCGTACAGTATCGCATCTTCTATCCCTGTGATCCCAGTGCGAAGGGCAAGGCAGTCAACTGGATTCCTTCTCCACAAAGATCGTACGTGAGTGCCTATACTCGATTCTTGGGCGCTGGCACTACTCTGGCAGAAGTGATTTCGTAAGTACCCCGCAGAGTCTCGATCTCAGTGTTACATGCTAATTGAAGACCACCGCAGGTTTTTGCCCGGTGTCATTTCCTACATCTCGATCCCCGTGCGAAAGAATGCTCCCCTCCTACAACCTTCCACATCAAATAGTCGATGGCCGGTCGTGGTCTTTTCGCATGGTCTAGGTGGATCGAGGAATGCGTATTCCCATCTGGTCGGGTCTCTCGCTAGCCATGGCATAATTGTCGTTGCGCCCGAACATCGTGACGGCTCTACTCCAATCTCCTATATTCGCGACACTCCATCCAGCAATGGCAGTAATGTATCCTGCGAGAAGCGTCCTAGCAAATATGGCAAACGAACAGTCGACTACCAAAAACTTTCCCATACACCCAGTGCAGAAGTCGAGGCTGGTCGAAATGCCCAGCTCAAGATACGTCTTTGGGAGCTTGGGCTGATACATGATAGCTTGCTGAAGTTGGACGAGGGCAAGGCGTTTACAAACCTCAACACGTCGTCGGTGTCGCTATCTCAATTTAAGGAACGCATGGACGTCCACGATGCTGGAAAAATAACCTTCGCGGGGCATTCCTTTGGAGCGGCGACCATGGCACAGTTTGTGAAGTCTACTTTCTACTCTTCGCAGACCTCGTCAGCACCTCCATCATACGAGCCTCTCTTTACCCCATCATCGCGCTCGGCCATTGTACGCCAGATAATACCCCATACTCCTGTTATTCTCCTCGATGCCTGGTGTCTGCCCCTCCGTGCAGCAACGACTAGATGGCTGTGGAAGAAGCCATTCCCCTGCTACACAGAAGGTGGCCCTGGCGGCTCTGCCCTTTTAGCAGTAGAATCTCAGGCATTTTACAAATGGCGCGAACACCTCAAAGTGACCAAGAGACTTCTAAGTCCAGATCCTACCTCCACCATTTATGATTACACCTCGAAGAACGGTAAATTCTCGGAGCCGCATTTTTACTATCCATCAAACTCAGCACATTTAAGTCAAAGTGACTTTGGCATTCTCTTTCCTTGGGTGACAAAGAAAGTCTTTGCATGTGAAGAACCCGAAAGAATCATGCGACTCAATGTTCGTGCCATTATGCAGTTGCTCCGGTCTTCCGGAAGAGAAGTCTCGCCAACCTCAGCTGCAGACATGGAGCTCGAAAATCGACAAGCAGAGACACAGGATGACACCTTGATATTCGGAACACATGAGGAAATCAGAGGATGGAATTGGTTGAGTACGGACGTTAACGATTTAGCAGATGTGGACGACGAAGCCGAAACTAATGCTATCAGTGGAAACGCTGAACCGAGTGATGCTGTTGTGGGAAATGAGCTGCTAAAGAATAGAGAGGGAACAGCTGAGCGGCTCTAAGATATGAACACTAAGACTGATTTTATGAATACACGAAATAGACAAGACCAGAAAAACGTTGAAGCGATAGAGCTGCGGAGTTGGAGTTGGTTTTGGTTGGACATCGCATCACACTGCATTGGGGGTTTTCAGGGTCCAGCGATTTCACTAAACAAAAGAGAGCGGTTGTGCTCTGTACGTGGTTAAATGGCATTCAGAGGAACTTCCGGCTAGAATTCGACAGAGAGAATACAACGAATATCTCACACGGTCCGTTTCACACAAACTAGAATTCAAGTTCTTCAAGTACCGGTGACATTCACTACATCCTAATTCAGTAGTCTTGGGTTTGTGCTTTAAGCTTCTCTTTGCAAGGTAAGGGAATTCCCCTGGCACTACAGTATTGGCAAGGTCCTACCGGTATTCTTGCCTCTAACGTAGAGTGGAAAGTTGAGCAGCGCAAGAGGCCATGAAGATAAACTTTTGCCTTTCCTTGCTGTCGAGTAGGTTCGGGGCTAAAACATCGCAATACCGATCCGCTAAAACTTTCTCAAAACATAGTTCGTTCTGTGTTCTGCATGATGAGAGCGGCATCTCGATAGAAACCGAACCAATGAGTCAGCGAATTGCAATCCTTTTTGTCTTTCTGTGTCTCTCGGAGGCAAGAATTTTTGATATTAAGGCAAGGTTATCAAGTTGAAAATTGCGCTCGACTTTCTACTTCGCACTTATTTCTAAGGGCTTCTCTTCGATTCTTACTGCTCGCATCACAACCATCATTGAGAAAAAGGGGAGAGAACGGACCCGGCTCATCCTGGCTTATTTACTTGATAAAGCCCTGCAAAACAGATTACCGGGTTTGTTGAAACAGTAGCGAGCACATCAAAAATGCTTGGTCTTGCGGGAGGTCTAACCTGTTAAGATGGGGTGAAGACCGAGCGTGGGACTCTGGGGCGCTTTAGCCTCGTCGTCCTATGTTCCCTAACAGGCACGAAACTGAGAAGGGCTGAGAGTCAAGGAGGCTTGGCTAGAGAAAACAACAGATGTTTTGGCTTGGCGACATAGTGTAGGGTCTGGCATCGGACTATCTCAACCAGGGCGTGAATTTCTGGACTCTTATGTTGGCCTACTGCTGGGTTTTTGATGCTCTGGATTTTGATTCTGTTTTCTTTTCTATACTTTCGGTACTAGGTACTAGTTCATCCGATACAATTTGACAATGTTCTTCACTTCCGCCGTCGTGTCACTTTCCCTTGCAGCAGCTGTGCAAGCGGGACATGACTCTCCCCACGACATACCAGCACGTCTTCATAATCCACTTCAATATTCTACAAATTCTCCCATATCAACATCACAAAACTCAACATGTTCTTTCGATATCTCTAGCATAAGCTCCGCACTTCTCCCCTTCAGCACAGGTGTATGTCCTGCATCTCCGGACTTAGAATCCTCAGCATCACTTCAGCGCGACTCCTCACAATCATCTTCAAAACTTCGACCAGAAAATCCCTCGCCATGGACGAACCAACCAATTTGCTCCAACACATCCTCAACAGACGAAGAACCATTTTGTATATACACATCAGCAAAATTCGCTCAAAATCGAGGCATAACATTCATAACAACTCCCCACCTCGCACAACATATATCCCAACTTCCGGCCTTCACACAAAACCTCCAATCTCTCCAATCAAATACACAACCCCCACCATTCGAAATAGTCCAACTCCCAGGTCGTGGTTACGGTCTAATAGCAAACCGTACAATCCAACGCGGCGATCGAATAAAAGCCCACACAGCAATAGCAATAATCAGCAACGATGCATTCCACAAGAACGGAATCTACGACCCTTTAATGTCACAAGCAATATCTCAACTCCCCCCAAACACCCAATCCCTCTTCCACGCCATGGCCGCCCACGACGCCAACCATCCAAACCCAACAATCGAGCGTCTAAACACAAATACCTTCGGAGAACCATTCGCCGGTATAGAACACTCAGTTGTCGTCCCCGAAACAGCAAGATTAAACCACGATTGCCGTCCGAATGCCATGTACTATTTCGATTCTAAGACTCTGACACACTACACTCATGCTTCACGCACAATCTACAAAGGAGAGGAAATCACCATTACGTATACGGATCCGCTTCAGACACGGAACGTGAGAGCTAGAGCTTTGAAGAGGAGTTGGGGATTTGAGTGTAGTTGTTCTTTGTGTTCAGCTCCGAGACAATTCGTCGTTGAGTCGAACCGAAGAATCGGTCAGATCTTACATCTTACTTCCGCGATAGCTAAAGCGGTTCGGAAACCAGTACCTACTACTTCCACTTCTACTTCGAATTCTGGTGGATTTAACACGAACACAAACACAAACACCAATACTATTACTAGTATCACACAAAATAAACCAACAAAGAAAGAAATCCTTGATATGGCGGAATTACTAGTTCAATTATATGAACAAGAGAGATTATATGCTTCTATTGCTGATGCGTACCGTCTTGCTGCGCTGGCTTATAGTGCTGCGAAACAGGAATATGTCGCGTTGAAATGGGGGTTCTTGGCTATCGAGGCTCATCTGATTCATGATGGTGTTAGGAGTCTTGATGTTAAAGATATGAGGGGTCTTGTTGAGGGGGTTAGAGAACATTGGAGTTGGGGGTTGTTGGGTTCTTCTGATGAAGTGGGGGGAGATGGAGATAGGGAGGTTGGGGAAGGGAAGTGTGGTTGTGGAGGTGGGCATTGATTGCTGGGTTGGTGGAGTTTTTGTGCTTGTTTTCTGGTTCTTATTCTGGGTTGGGTTGGGTTTTGTTTTGTGATTTAGGGGCTATGGATTAGGTGGTTGTGCTGGTTTGGTGTCTAGGTCTTGCTTTTTCTCTCGTAGAGGTCTTGTTTACTGCCTTTTGATATACCTACCTACGCATCTGTACTGCTATTGTAGAATGAATAAATTTAAAGGGTCAACTTGTTAGTTCTCCTACTGACTGGAGGCATCATTCTCCGCACTATACTTTATTCTATTAATATAGACTTAAACAAAATTACTGTTAGGAGTTCATAAACAGACGTATTACAACACTCTCGAATCAGGAGCCTCGGCGGATTCCTAAACCAGTTTCAGTCAGATCCAATCAGAATCTTGGTGATCCATTTCAACCGCATCTCTCATCTATTTTCTCTAGTCTAGGTACCCTGGTCAACAGATGAACCTACACGATGACGAAGACAGATACTATACCTTCGGGTGAAGAAGAAGAGGGTTATGATGCTCAACGGAACATAGAGAAGGCAAGAACAGCATAGTTCTCCAAGCCCGAATATCATAAAATTAAGGATTTGGTTTCTACTTATGTTCCGTTGTTATATTGAAAGGCACCGAAGATGAGAGTATAAGGTAGTGCGTATTAAAATTTAATCTTCTGCAAAGAAGGGTCGCTTTTGATAGCTCTTTACACTCTTATCAGCTTCGTTAAATTTTGAAGTCCACACTCTTCTGTGCCGAAATGATAGCCTTATCTATTTTTTTTTTTTTTGATTCCTTCACTACCTTTCCTAAGCTAACAATTAACAACTCCTCAAGCAGCGGACAGCAGCGGCGTTCTCTACAACTCATGCTACATGTTTTGACTCATCGTGTCCTTAACTATGTTCCCAAGTTGAACTTTTTTACAACATGTTTACATCTTAGTAGCCATTTCCAAGTTTCGCTTATTTTACAATTCCATGTTTGACAATACACTTTTTCTTAACAACTTATAACATCAGTCGCCGCTAAAGATTTATTCGCAATAGAGGAGAAGGGAGGCTCTTCAGACTTCTTTATGTTTTCCCTGATAATGTTTGTAGCTTTTTAACAGAAATACTTTTCTGTCCAATATTAGTGCTGCTACTCTTGTCTTTCACCCTTTCGCATTACTCGTAGCTTAGTAAAGGAATCTGGCAATTACACAATTACACTATCATTTTTGTCATTTCTACTTTCAGCTCATATTTTCCTCTTTGAGAAAACTTTTGTATTGGAGTAACAGGGGTTGGATAATCAACTCCTAGAAGTCTTGTTTCTACTCTACAAAGAACATAGTGCAGGAGAGGAGAGTCCTTTTACGACTTCATTATTGTGTATGTTCAATAACAAATATTACTTTATTGAAGCCATGATAGAATTAGAACATTGTTGACGAATTCTCAAGTTATATGTCATATTTTGAGCGTATATTAAGCGAGCAAGTAAGTAAGTAGTGACCAAGCACAACCAACAATACATTTCCTACCAACTCCAAGACCAATTTTTCCATCATCATACAAATACAAACCCATCCGCTCTCAAAAATCCTCAACCAAAAACCTTCATAATCCTACAAAACTTACCCGCAATCCCCCAAACCCTCAACCCTCTCATAGTCTCCAGAGCAATCCTCTTCAACTCCTCGAAATTCCTCCCATCACATATATTACCCACCGATTCCAAAGAAGCCCTACCACCACAGGTAACCCACTTCTCGAGATGATGCGAATCTTCAGCTGAGCGACGCCAGGGAAGTTCATCTAGTTTTATAGCAGGTCTCTCAGATCCGTTTTCTAGTGGTCCTAGATGATCCTTTTCTTGCCTTTGGAAAGGGAAGAATTTCGCGAAGGCTAGGAGGAATGCAAAACCCATGAATACTCTCATTGATTCGCAAGGGGCGTGGATCGTGCATTCGCGAGAAATTCCGACTATTGATGCGGCGTGACAGACTTGTCGCCGGGATTCGACTGGACTGCGAATAAATATGTTTCGTAGGTGCTCTTTGGCACGAATTAGTCCGTTACTGACTGAGATACTCTTTTCGCGGCCAGAGTTGCGGAAAATATAGACTACTAGATCCATGGCTTCGTTGCCATTGTTGAGGTAACAATAATGAGTTCCGAGACATGCGATACTGCAAACTTCTTAGTAATGACATGTGGCAGAGGATTAAGTTCGGGGTTGTGGGTACTTACTTTAGGTTTACAAGGTCTGAGGTGCAGGTCGGATTCGATAAGGAGTCATGTAAGATAGTCAAACTCCTCAGAAGATTAAGACGGGTATCTTGATAGCTAGCTGCCAAAGACGGAAATCCAAAGACAGCTGGCGACGATGCTTCTTCAATTTCTCTGAAATCCCATAGCAATCTTCCGATCGCCTGTGCACAAAGTCTTTTGGCCCAAGCTGGTACTGTTTCCAAGGTCGACTTTTGCGCCATGATTTCTCGCAACAAAGGATAGAATGGGAGCCCGCTTGGAGGACTTTTGCAAAACGTTACCATGGATGCCCAAGCATGCGCTGAATGAGCTTCCCATATGCTTTCGGCGCATGGTAGTTTTGGAGGTAATTCGGAGATGTTGAAAGCACCTCGCTTACTGGTTAAAGTTGTGAGAGTGCAATCGAATTCGAAGACTGACCAAGCAATCCTTTTCTCCATCTCTTTGTCTCTCCATCGGAGCCAGCTAGCTTCCAAAGCATCTGGGTCTAGTTTTTTGAGATCTTGAAATTCGAAGGTGCTCGCTTCTTCATGTTCTGATTCCGACGATAAAGCACCTAGGCCCCTAAGACTTGTTACTAAAAGTCCCCTGGAAGCATCCGCAATTTCGTATAGTCGCCGATTACCGGAACCTAAGGAGTAAATTTGATGAAAGCATGATGCGGTAATGTAAGCTGGGTTTCTAAAGGCGGTGCTGTCGGATTGGCCCTTTTCACATGTATAAGTAATGGACGCAAAAAGTCCAACAAGGCGAACGTACCATCCAGAATAATGCACGCTGGGTTATTTCAGCTAATAAAGCTGAAACTTCCGTTGAGCCCTCCGCAGTGGAATATGTTGCACCTATACACGCCATTGCTGCTAAGAGTGCTGTTGGGCACTTTTCAATCCTCCACGTCGGAATGTGAATGACAGGAAGAACGGCATGGAATTCTGCGAAATATATCTTCATAAATTGTCCCAGGAACGCAACTGCCGGTAACGCTTCCAAAGCTGGACTATCATTGAAAGACGGGATGAACGGCGCAGAAAGAACCTTGATTAGATCCAAGAGAGTTGTTTTCTCAATAGCCGGTCTCTCACCCACCGTTTGTTCTAAGATCTGTCGAAGTGGGGGAAGCTTAATCTTTCTGAATCCCTTATTTGATGTGTAGTCAAACGGCCACATTTCATTGCCACCCCTGTCCAATATTCCTGGCCAGGTTTCATTTCCTTCTCGATCTGCGATTCTTGGAAGATTTATCGTTGGCGGATGTTCAGGAGGAAGTAAGCTTCTGGGAACTGTTGAAAGTGATCTAGCCCTTGAATTATCTGGATTTACTGTTGGATTTTCAGTTTCTTGAATGGCACTTCCTGGTGAGAAGCCATTAGAACGCTGGTCATCTGGAGGTATAGTTTGCTTGTCAGACATGTCAGTTTCCCAGTCTAACCAGTCTAGCCTCGACGAACGAAAGAAATTTCGATCGAAGGAATCGATTTGTAGAGATGGATCAATATGCTGTTGTTGGTCTTCCATGTTGTGATTTTGTTCAAGGCGCTCATGGTTGCCTGAATATGCAAGGCAATAGCCCTCTTCGTCTAAGTGTGAATATTCTGCTGGCGGACTTAGGAATGAAGTCGTGTTGCTTATTTCCCAATCTGGTTGAAGACGTCGATCTTCTGACTGGAAGAAGCCCATTTCTTGGTGCCGAAGCGTACTGTAGTAATTTGAATTGCTATCTTGAATATGATGAGTATTGAGATTCTCCATGTGGACCTCACTTGGTCTTGGTACTCCACCATCAGTCTCAGAACACGATGCTGATACTTCATTATGCTGCGAAAGTGTGACAGCTGTAGCATTCGTACTTGCTATCGGAGACGAATTAGACGTCGTAGTGTCAGCCGTATTGTTGCTGGAAAGTTCCTGTCTGTTTGCTGATAGTGCTATATCTGAGTTGTGTTCTTCTGAACGTGATGAGGACAAGTCCTCAGCAATTCTCGGCACCTTTCGGGTTTCAAAAACACACTCTGTTCCCTTGTTGAGACAAGCAGAGCAGGGTACTTGACGAGTACACCGCAGTTTATATTGGATACATCTTCGACAGGACTTCTTGCGGCCGGTTCCACGAGAGGTCTGGGAATCTCCATGAACACCGCGTTTATGCCGCTGATAAACATCTTTACGAGTAAATCGCTTATCGCACAGCTGGCAATGAAAAGACTCTTGAGAATTTCTAGCAATTTAGTCAGACCTAGCCACCTAGTGATCCAAGTATCTTTGATTTCCGAAAGTAGCTGGTATACTTACGCCGAATGAACCAACCGGTGCCGCTGTAGATGAGCTGGGCGAGAGAGTTTTGCACCACATATATCACACGTGTATGCTTGATTATCCTCAACACTGGCACACGACATTGCTCGTTTGTGTTTTAATACGTGGCCAGCAAGAGATCTACGAGTAAGAGATGGGGGAAACTGAAGTTGAAATTACGAAAAGGGTCGTCGTCTCCTTACTAAGTGCTATGGGCAAAAGTAAACGCGGGGTAAACTGGGGTAGCTTTTCATGGCTCGCTACCTAGTCGCTATCCTTGCTCGTTCCCCGGAATATCTAAGCGAGCACCTATCATTCAAAGTCAGTCTTCAAACCGCTATACGCACTCTTTACAAACATCCTTTATCTTTATTCATCCAGTCCCGATTATATATAAAATTCATCAATACAATACAAAGACAAAAGCTTTGAATCAATCGTACGTTATTGTACATCATTGATGCTGAGGTTGACGGCTCAGAGAGACATCGGAGTTCCGGTGGGGCCGGCTTTTTACGTACAGGCACTAGCTACCTTATGTCTTCAACTAATTTGCAATCGAATGATTCGATTTTATCTACACTTAAGGCTACGCCCTAGTCCTGGCCTTCCAAAGTAAGCGTTCCAGTCTTGGTGATAAGATATTCGGAGACTGCAACATCTTTACCAGACTCCTTTCCAAATCCGGAGTCCTTCATCCCGCCAAATGGTGATTCTGCAGCAGATGCGTTCCCCGTGTTCATTCCAATCATTCCAGCTTCTAAATTCTCTAGTAAACGCCATGTCCTGTCGACGTCCTTTGTGAAGAAATAAGAAGACAATCCCATCTAGAAAAGCATTAGTATCGGAAACAAATTACGGAGAAGCCAATAAGAGTCGAGGGTTCACGTACACTAGTATTGTTTGCAGCTGTCACGGCTTCGGCTTCTGTGTCGAAAGGGAAAATTGCTAAGAGTGGTCCGAAAGTCTCTTCCTTGCTAACGAGCATTTGGTGTCCAGCATCTTTGATTATGGTAGGTTCAAAATAATAGCCGCTAGACTTGGTGATTCTGTTCCCTCCTGTAAGTATACTTGCCCCATGTTTCTTTGCGTCTTCAATCTGGCTTGTCACTTTTTCAAGTCCAGCTGGTGTGGTCACGGGACCCATTGTTGTGTCTTTCTCCATACCGTGCCCAACTCGCAGGCTTTTCGTCCGTTCGACAAGAAGCTCGGCAAACTTATTGTACACTCCCTTTTGTACATAAATACGGTTGGCGGTAATACATGCTTGACCAGCGTGTCTAAACTTCAGGGCCATCAAAGCTATAATATTGAGATTTAGTCACTGCTGTAACAGGTTGAAAATTGTAGAAAAATGGGCATTACTTACCGTCACAGGCTTGGTCCAAGTTTGCATCATCGAAAATGAGGAATGGGCAGTTGCCTCCAAGCTCCAAGGTGAGCTTTTTCAAACCATCTGAACAATGCTTAGCAATAAGTTTTCCAACTCTGGTCTGTACAATATTGTCAGTCTTAGCATAAGTTTTTTATGTCTCAATGTATTGCTTACTGAGCCTGTAAAGGTCACTTTTTTGATCAAAGGATGTCTACACAACGCTTCGCTTAGTGTTGGTGTATTAGCTAGAGTCGTAGGTAAAACGCTGAAAACTCCTTTCTCGAAGCCTGCTTTCTCGGCTAGATATGCAAGACTTAATGCTGTCAAGGGAGTCTCTGGTGACGGCTTTACTATCATTGTGCAACCAGCAGCCAATGCTGCGCTTGCTTTTCGAAGAACCATACTAAGCAGCAGTTAGTAAAACTTAAAACAGTCTTAGAAACTTGGAAGGATTCTAGTATTCAGAACATACGCAACAGGGAAATTCCAAGGAACCAACGCAGCAGCAACACCGATGGGCTGTTTGATAGTGATAACTCTCCTACCGGGAGTCGAAGCAGTGAATACTGTCCCTTGGATTCTCTCGGCTTCCCCAGAAAACCATCGAGTGAAACTGGCTGCGTATTCAATCTCTCCATGAGCCTCAGCTAACGGTTTCCCTGTTTCATATACAAGAATTCTTGCCAAGTCGTCTTTGTTCTCTCGGATCAAGGAGTCCCATTTCGATAATAGATCCGCGCGAGTTCTAGGGTTGAGTTGTCGATATCTCAGAAAGGCTTCATGGGCAGTTTGAACTGCATCTTCGACGTCTTCAGCTGCCATGTCTGTACATGTTGCCCATTTCTGTCCGGATCCAGGATCTAACTTAGCAGTCAGTGATTGATTGTCTCAATGGAGGCGATCGTCTCGAACCATAGATGTCAAATCGCTTCCCTGATTTCGATTCAGTCCACTGTCCATTAACATAGGCTTTGTCCTTAAAGAGTTCTGGATTCTTCAATCCGAGCTATGAATTTAGTTAGCACCTGCTGCATCGACGACTTCTTGTGCTAAGTTAAGCGATGACTTGGTCCTACTTACATTAACTGAACTGGAAACATCACCCATGATTATGTCTGTTTGTCGGATATAATTGAAGTGCTTGGAGTTCTAAAACTGATTGAGAAATCAATACTTTGGTTCCCTACTGTATATATTGTGGTGCTTATGATTAATCATAATTGATGAAGTTGCTTTGAGCCCCACAAGACTTTCCGACGACAAGCAAACAGCCGGAAAATCAGCCAGAGAATTACTATCTTGGTGTAAGAAACCCCACAGGATTGAATCCGTGGGTGAAGTTCTGTGGGGTGCGGTCTACAGGAGTTCCGGAAGTTGATGAATTTCCAGAATAGCGGGTCACGTCTTGAATTCCAGACCTCAGCTGATTATTGAAGGCCGTCAAAATGAATTCCGTTCAATTAGGAGATTTAGAATATTTCACCCAGTGTCAATTATTGTATGTCAAGGCAGTATTCGTAGAATTAAAGCAGACTATTTCTACTGCGTGTACACATAATTTGCCAGCTGCGATATATTATCTTAGCCTTATTCAGAGCCTTATATTAGCTATGAAAAACAGTGTATCTACTGGTTCTGCAAGATCTCGACTAAGTTCCGTCTAATTTCATTCCCCATATCCTTTGTAGATGCAGAACCACGCATATCCTTAGTTCTCAGTCCCGTAGCCATTGCAGCGTTGACCGCTACTTCAATTGCTTTCGCTTCCTCCTCCATACCAAAGCTATAACGAAGCATCAAAGCAGCACTCAAAATAGCACCTATAGGATTTGCAATGCCCTTCCCAGCAATGTCTGGAGCTGATCCGTGAACAGGCTCATAAAAACCCTTGACTGGCTTGTCTCCCCATTTCTTAGCTGGAATATCTGCAAGGCAGGCAGATGGAAGAACACCCAAGGTACCTGGAATAACGCCAGCTAAATCAGACAGCAAATCTCCGAAAGTATTGTCGGCGAGAACAACGCCGTTGAATGCAGTTGGATGCATCATCATCAATGTTGTTGCGCTGTCGGCTAGCTGATGTTGAATTTCAACTTCAGGAAACTCTCTCTCAATGGTTTCTTGTACCACACGTCGCCAAAGACGAGAAGAAGCCAGAACATTGGCCTTGTCGCAGCTGATTACACGAGGAATTGGTGAAGCTGGTGAAAGTGCGAGGTGTGCCGCCATGCGAGCAATGCGCTCGATTTCAGAACGTTTGTATGACCACAAGTCTGAAGCATAATCTGGCTCTTCAACTTTAGGTCCATAAAAAGCACCACCACAGTTCTCTCTAAGAACGATGAATTTGCTTCCCTTAACAAGCTCCTCCTTGATGGGACTTCCACCTCCAGGGAAATACTCGCAAGGTCTCATGTTGGCATAAACATCCGTAACTTCTCGTAAACGAAGTGTTGCTCCTTCTGGTCCTTCAAATCCGCGTCGCTTCCCATCCCATTTCGGTCCTCCTACTGCGCCCATCAAGATAGCATCGCATTTTCGACCTTCTTCCAAGACTTCTTCAGTAACCGATACTCCGTGTGCATCTATTGAGCAGCCTCCAAAGAGCCTTGGGACCAATTTAAAGGTCGCCCGTGCGTTTGGCAGCCTTGACAGGAGATCAAGAATAGCAGTGGCTTCGTCGGTAACTTCTGGCCCAATACCATCACCTCCAATTACAAGGATATTGAACTCTGGTACTTTGACGGTCATCTTGTATAGTTACGATGTCGATTTTGGATTTGGGTTTGTAATTGAGCTTTGCTTCGATGGATTCTTGGGATGCGGGGAAGGTCTTTCAACTTTTTTATCAGGGCTAGACTATCAGTGAGTGTTTTTGTATAAATTGTCGTCGTATCTAAGAGTGAGACGGCAATTCCAAATCCGACATGGAAAACACAATGGGGATGATTGCGGGGAACAATTTGCCCGGAGAACAGTAGTGTGGAATCGGAGTTGGTAGTGGGGTTGGAGACAAGGGATGGTGGGGAAATCCGATGAGACTTCAACAGTGACACCTTATTTCCATCAACACGCTGAAGTCGGCTTTGCTGTTCCGGCCAACTATTAGTAGCTGTCACGCCACGTAGAGAAAATCAATCTGATATCATGTGCATCACTACTTTTTATTAAGTACTTAATTGTTGGAATCTTTGAATATTAAGCGAGGCAGCAATTCTACAATTCTACACTTACGAGTTCAAACTTTACTTGGTTTATGGATGTGTTCTAAGCTTGGAAAACTTCTTTATTCATAATTAGACCATTATCTGGGACTTAATGTTAAGTCTTTCTTTCCTTATACTTTTATGATTTGTTTGTGGACAACACCAGGATAATATTTACCTTGATCATGACCCAAAAAAAATCGGTGGAACGCAAAGAGGAACAGAAATCCTAAAAAACAGAAGCAGAAACACAGTGAAGTTTTTTTTCCTATCTAATTGATTCGAAACAATATCTGTAACACAGATTGTCTGCCTGGACAAAATATATGCTCGATTCCCATCATTTGCCTAACAGTCCGGACAATACCTGCAATTTTGATGGCCGCACTTGCAAATAGGATCTCTGTTTTTGTTCTGTTTCAGGCATGTACACTACATTTAGTTAGCATTTCCCAGCAAACAAGGTAAATTCTAGCATACACATTTCCATCTCGGGTCTCTCTCAATACTAGAGCTAGACCGGGTTTGCTGTTGTTTGTAGCCTTGCTCATATCCAAAGGGTCGCAGTGTTCTGTCGCTAGGCTCTTCTCTCCATTCTGATGCTGTATTTCTGCTACGAGTAGCGATTGTAGTTGCGCGTGTATTGGAATCCCGATTGTTGTGTGTACTTGAGGTAGTTGTTTGATTGTTTTCGTTCTGTTGATGTTGCGTGTTCCTTGTCGCATCTGCCGCTGTTTGTTCCAAAGACCAGTTTGCCATCATAGCTATCAATTCTTTGGTGGTTTCAGGCATCTTGGAAGTGAGTCTTGATAATGCTATGCTGTTATTCCAATTGGGTTTTCCGTTTGATTTGATTCGCAATGTAAAAATTGAAAGGGTAATTGGAGGGCATATATACTTATCTTCCCATTTCTGTTTTGAGTTGAACACTACTCGAAACTGCATTGTCCTGGTAGTTAGAATCATAGAGAAGGATCCTGTCTTTGTTGGATGATGTTCAACTGAAGGTTCGCAACAAAGATGATTGTATGGAGGCGTTTAAAAGAAGCACATTGTACTCGAAGACTCTCTCATCGCTATATTCCTGAATCAAACCAATAAGACTGTTTCGTTTGAGGAGGGTTTAGCTTAGGGCTGATCAATTGTATAATCTGCGTCTGAACGAATAAAGATGTATTGCTTGCAACACCTTCCGAATGGTATTAGCTATATTGTGCTAAGTTTCAGGGTGTTTGCTATATTTTAAGGCACAATAAGGACTTTAGGTACTCGGAAGTCGCTTGCTTACTTTCTTTGACATGGCAAATCACTTGACTTAAGGTTTCATCCTAGGTATTTCTAGACAGTTACAGAAGCCCCAGTGATTCTTAGAGTTGATGGTACAGCTCTGTCTTTCAGACATAAAAGAAATATTTTAAAAAAAAAGAAAAGAAAAGGAAAAAAAAAAAAACCCTAAAACAAAAACAAAGAGTCAATTTTGGATGCCATTTTCATAGCATAGAACCTTAGTTTTGATTTAAAGTTTGGTCCAGTTTGCAGCATATATAATACTTGTCTTTACTTTTGTGAATCAAATCTTAAAGCCCAATTCTTTTCAAGACTATCTTTCAAGCACACTACTACCCTTCAATTTCACGAGTATGTGCTATGGGCTCGGTAGTACCTCCACTCATCTTTTCTTTCGCAATCTCAAACTCTCTCTCAGCTCTCCAAGAAAAGTTACTTTCGCCAGCGAAAAGCAAATCGAGGTCTTCCAGATGGCGGTTGGCTGTTTCTAAAAATTGACTCGTGTTAGTATTGGAAAAACCAAAGGCACTGTAGATGCAACAAAGAATACTGTGTCAGCAAGGTTGGTCCTTACCAATGTAAAAGAGATAAATAGGAATAAGCATTCCGAAATTTATCAAAGCAAAGAGAATGAAGACCCAGAAACCGATAGCCTTGATGAGGTAGGGGATGATCTCGTTGACAGTGCCACCTGCGAGAGAGAAAGCGATCGTAGCAAAAGCAACCCCTTTTGCACGGCTTGCGAGTGGGAAAATTTCAGTCGGATATACCCAGCTGGAATCAAACAAATTAACAATATATCCTGTTCGTAGGGACTGGAAACATACCAAACGGTCAGCCAAGTAGCACCGTACGTAAAAGTATACATATACAGTATAGCAGCAACACCAGCACCCATCCCGCTTGCTTTTGCTGGATTTGAGACGGCGTTAATTTCAACCATTTTTGCCAATATACCACCGATGATCAGGAGCACTCCCATAATAGTACAGCCAATCAACATAAGATTCCTTCGTCCCACTCTATCAATGAGGTAGATCGATAAAGCCAGGCTTGCGGTATATGTAATTAAATTCCCACCGGCCAGAAGATTCGGCTTTTCACCTCCATATCCTGATAGACTAAACATCTCTGGTGCATAGGATGTGATAAAATCGATTCCCGTAAACTTTTGCATCACTTGGACGCCAGCTCCAAGAAGAATACGTCGACGTGTATGTAATCGGTCCTTGGTGAACAGCATACTGGTGAACGTTCGGCTCGTCGAAGTTGCTTCAAGTCGTATTGCTTCATGGATCTCTTCCATTTCTTGATCAATCAGATGAGGTTGAGGATCGATACGGGCTCTCTCCATTACATTCCTAGCCTCGTCTATCCTCCCTGTCTTTGCAAGATGTCTTGGAGACTCAAGATAGAAAGGGACAGCAACGAGTAAAAAGAAAAGAAATAGAATCTGGAACGCAAGTGGGAAGCGCCATGAAAAAGCTAAGCTCTGAGTTTGAAGACATCCATATTCGATCCAGTATACTCTGAGAATATGTCAGTGATTGGAGACTTTGGTGGGATTGATAGTGATACATACGCACATATACCACCAACGGCAAGAGTAAATTGAACAGCAACAAATGCTCCTCTCAAGTTAGCGTCGGCCAGTTCAGAAGTCCAAATAGGAACTACGGCGTTGAGGTGTCCACAGCCAACACCACCAATAATACGAGCCATAGCCATCCAGGCAAAGTTTTCTGCGGAACATTGTAAGGCAGCTCCTAAGATAGCCCAGAGACATCCAACCTGTATTGTCTTAAGTCGGCCAATCTTATCTGCATAAACACCAACCAATATTGCACCTGCTTCTCTTAGCTAACAGCAATTACCAAAGTCTTTCGCGTGGCAACTACATACCAATACCAAACCCCAAGAACCATAAACTCACAAGCCCACCAACCGCAGCTGCATCTCGCTCTGTTCCAGAATTCAAGCCCATATGAATCAGGTAGTCGGGATTGGTGTTAACTAAAGCCATAATTCCTGCATCATACCCAAAGAAGAGTATTGCACATCCTGCAAGAGCAAGGATCGCATACATCATCGGTCTCCCTCTCAGTTTGAGGCTGCGAGAGGGAGAATAGCCGCCTGGGATGTAGGTCGCCCATTTTGGTTCAGCTATCAAACTTGTCAATATTTCAGGACTTCAAAATTCAGAGTGAAGACCCACGCTCGTATATATTTAGACTATCGATTCCCTCTGCTCTCTCTACATGCTCAGCATTCTTCTTTGAATTCTCCATTGCGTGCGCACCTCAATTAAAAATATAAGCAAAAGATTTCTATCAACTGATAGACAGAGGGTCTAGAGCATTGTGTACCTTTATGACAAAGTTTTCTACTTTCAATTTTGCGGGGAAGCGCCGGAGTGACCCCACTGGGAGGTATTTGCGGAGGTCAGACATGATGCACTTCATCAGGAGAGATGCGGGGAATCGTGGGGTTTTCCGAAATTGGTAACCCGCTTTAAACCAGGGTTAATGGAGCGGTCAGTCTCCTTTTGATGAGCCGAGCTTTTCTTACAGTAACGGACTCATCAGTCGGTTCCGTCTTTACGTATTTCAGAGAGTGTTACTTGAGGAAGTCTAGGAAATCGGAGGTGAAAATTATCTCTATGTCCCGTAGGAGCTTATTTTGAATCCCAAAACTCTGGGATCCTCAAATCTTGAACTTGTAAATATGAGATCGAGTTACTTTCACAAGACTAAGTTGACTATGTTAGGTGTAAAGCGTACTTCTGTTATAGTTTGAAATGGGGTTCAAACCTAAGGCCTATCTGGCCGAATACCGTCAAAATCTGGACAGATTTCTCCCAATTATTACGTTGTAGATGATGTCTAGATAGGTTAGACGCCATGTATTTTTCGGTAGTAGAACAGGAAGTCTTTAAGATACAGAATTATCATTGAACTACCTCTAAGCAGTAATTTATTCTTGAGTAATTTCTACGTCTCACTGAGTCAAAACTATGCTTATCAAATAGTACGGCCACCATCTACATCAGTTCACCATCGTAATCACAACAGGCAGGCATTTGCAATCGATGGTCTCGGTTAGCGACCAAGAGGAACATTTCCCATTTCTGACTGAGGAACCCCAGCAAACTTTCACCTCGATTTTTCAGAATTTGCTTTCAGCTGACTTGCAATTCTTTGGAAAGGTTTGAACTTCCTTGTAACACTCACATTTCAACGGTTCCACTGAAACCTAAGAATTCTAATCATCCTTGTAACATACCAGTAAGTTCCACATAAATAGAGGGCATACACTATTAACTCTGATTTTGCTGCGGGCCAAATTCCAAGGCTAACCCTTTTGTTGCCTTCATGATAATTTGGATCAGTAATTCTCCTTGCATCAGTTAATCAGAATATCTCTTACATTTGAGACTGCGCCTTTGCTTGCGTTATACCATACCAAACCTTGTCTCGGACGACTAGCACCACAACTTGAAATATTAACAACAATACCCCCCTTCGCCTTCACAAACAACGGAAACACCGCTGCAACAGAATGGAAAATTCCTAGAACGTTGACATTGAAGCAGCGCTCAAAGTCAGATTCCGTCACTTCCAAAGTGGGTTTGTTCTTGTAGCTTGTTCCTGCGTTGTTGATCAAGATATCAAGCTTTCCGAACTCCTTAATTACGCGAGCCACAGCAGCGTCCCAGTCTGAACGCTGGGCTACGTTCATTTGCTGGACTACAATCTGGCCTGGAAACTCAGCTGCGATTTTTTCAGCACCTTCTGTGTTGATGTCTCCTATGAAGACTTTAGCTCCTTCAGTGGCAAAGAGACGTGAGATTGCGGCTCCGAAACCTGAACCTCCACCTATGCAAATATATAATGTTAGTATAGCCACATGCCACACCAAGAACGCGTATTGGAGGAATGTACCAGTCACAAGTGCAACCTTGCCAGCCAAGCGTCCATTTGAAGAAGTCATTGTAGAATTAAGAGTAAAAGATACTGCGTAAACTTGAAATTGGGAGATGGAGAAGAAATATTTAAATCTTTTGGAAAGTAGAAGCTCAGAATGACTGAAGAGGCTCCATATATGTCTACATGATTACTTCAAATCCCGGAATAATACACGACCGCTCACAAAATCATCGGAGTAGTGGTGGGGAGAGTCAGAACGAGCATGTATAATTGTCGAACTGAAGAATGAGCCGTGACTTCTGAAGAGTCATCATAAGCATGAAATGAAATTGTGAAAATTATGAGGATCAAGCTACGAGGAATTTATTATTCATTGTATACGAAAGAACTACAAAGATCTAAGTTCATCTACTATCAATTTCAAGCTGGAAACTCCAAATCATAGGCCAAAGTCCCTTGAGAATCATCACAGAGTGCTTCTCGAAGCTTATGCACCCTTCAGCCTTTTAGTCAGCCACAGCCGCATTGCAAAAACAAGTCTGAGAATAGCAACGTACTTCAGATGTGCGGGGGGGTGATCACCATAGACAATAACGTCGTCTGCCTTATCGAGTATTGCCACGAGACCAAAGTCATAACCTTTCGATCTGTGGCTAGTGGCAGGCAAAGGAGGTCCAAACTCCACTTTCTGCAGACCTGAGGGGGAGTACCGTGAGTTTGATTCTGCTTGCTGTGACCAGAAATATATACCTGGGATTACTCCAACCATTGCATGACCTTCTCGTTTAAGATCAGATATCTGTTCAGCCGTAACCCCGGATTTTAACTTGAAAAGAACTTTTCAGAATGTTAGGACTTCGAATCAGACACAGTGGTCGAGTATACGTACCAATATGATAGATTGCCATTTTGTCGCAGGGCAGGAGGTACAGGAATTGGAAGAAGCTGCAGTTGAAACCTCAATAATAACTAGGAGTTTGTGATTGATGGTTTATGGGATTGCACTCTACTTTGCCATATTGAGCAACGAGGAAGGAAGTGTGCGGGAGCGGGAGCGGGGTCGTTCCCATAACCCCCATTCTTCGGGCTCACAGTAATCGGTGGAAAGTTAGCCGAGCAATCATGATTCTATATGACTTCGTAGTTGCTTCCCCACAAGAAAGTCCGGTTCCAAGACATTACTTTTAAACCATTTAGACTTAAAACCTAGCTCTGTACAAAGTCTTGGGAATTCAAGTAAGAACCAAATGTAATAGAAACCCGTGGCGTGGAGCTCCACTTCGTGACTGGAGATCAGTTTCCTAAAGGATATTAGAGGGTAAGCGATCTGAAGTGGGGTCAACACACACAACACCTTCAGTTTTCATAGAATCTCTCCATCTTCAATCGTGGGTGTTTACACGACACTTAGATTAGGCTCTAAAGGAGAGCCTACTAACGATGGAGTTTGCACAACACAGCCAAGTGGCATTCTTTCCAGAAATCCTGACCGTGCAGAACAACAGCGCAATCATCAAAAATGTACCTCCTGGCTTCGAAAACGTCTCTTTAGAATTTATACGAAATAATCTCGCTGTAATTCCTGGAGAATGGGATATTGCCGATCTCAGTCAGTTCATATGTTTCTCATATTGCATATACTTTACTAACCTGTGGATTATTTGTTGGTTTAGCAACAACTTTTTACAACCTCCAGACAGATGATTCCATATTGGCAGCCAACCTAGCTCAAATCAAGACCGCGGACTTTATAGCATGGGATGAATCGTTCTTTGATTTTATTGGTACAAGTGCCACCATTGAGATTATCCTATCGTTTCCAGGAGTACAACATGTTCACGAGGCACCTGTATATGTGCCTGAATCTAACGAGCTTTTGTTTTCGGATACCTCAGCACTAGGCTGGCTGTGGGGACTTAATCTTAATACTTATGAGGTATCCTATCACATCTAATACTAGAGCACAAAGAACACATTTGACTTATAACGTCTAGACACGAAACATAACCACAAATCCACCTCTGTATAATGTCAATGGCGGGACTTCCCGTAATGGAAATATCTACTTTACTACCAATGGTTCCCCAGTCCGCGGGATCCATGCGTTTAACCCAAAAGATGGTACTACAGTTCCCATTTTGAACAATTATCGTGGCCGCCATCTCAACAGTCCAAATGACCTGGTCGTTGACTCGAAAGGAAATATCTGGTTCACAGACCCAGCTTATGGCTGGTATCAGTCCTGGCCAGGAGTTCAAGCTCCAGAACTTCCAAATTCTATCTACTTTTTCAATAGCACCTCAAAAGCACTTATTACAGTCTCCAACTCCGTGGTTCTTGTTCCGAATGGTCTCGCTTTCTCAGAAGATGAGTCAATCCTCTACATATCTGACTCCAACTCTACATCAGGACGACCACTTCAGACCTCTCATGCAAGTCAACGCAATATCTGGGCTTTCGATGTTAGCGGGACAAGCATCAGTAACCCGAGGTTGGTGTACGTCGCAGAAGCAGGCTGGCCTGATGGGATTAGAATAACCAGTAATGGCTTTCTAATGGTTACTGTATTTGGAGGTATAGATGTTGTTGATCCCAAGAGTGGCTTACTGCTGGGGAGAATCAATACTCCGGATGATATTATTTTCAATGTTGAACCCATTCCTGGAACTGGAACGTGGCTGTTAACAGGTCTGAGTCACATCTACAAGGTTACTTTGGCGGAAAAGGCTCTATTGAGATGAAAAATAGTTTTGGGATTATTTGGTTGTAAACAATTCGGTTGACATCATAGTTTGAATGAAGCACCTGACAACATGGATTTTATGGACAAAAAAGTTACCAGTTTCGAAGTCTTGCAGTGAAAGCAAACCTCAGTTGTAAAGTTTGGGAAGTGATAGAATTGTCAATTATGATGGATAATTACATAAATGACTATCTATAAGCCTACACATGAAGCTAGGAAATGCTACGAGCTTTGCGCTCGGCATCTCGCAGTTTGACTTGGTGTGAACAGTAGATGAAACTGTCACAGCCACTGTGATAAATAATGGTAATGGTTATGATTGTAAATTTGAGCATTAACCAAAAGGCTAAGCCAAGCGATGCCACCTGACCCAAGTAAAGAAGCCTTGCGGTCCCGGCAACAGGCGCTTTGGGAGCCTAACCAGTGAGTTTGGATAACTGAGTCGATATGGATGGCTGACATGATTTTAGTATTTTATTTTTACACAAGAGTGTCGGGCATATTCAGTTTCATTGTTACATAAGCGAAGCGACACATGATCGAAGTACAGTACCACGACCTTGGAACACTTGGCAATGACGAGGCGTGGTTGTCAGAGATATAGTTCAGCTCCCGAATTATTTTATTGGCGAATAAATTACTTCAGTATGTACGTGTTGGTCATCTATCAGGCTCTTTATCATGGAATCCAAGGGGAACAGAACTTGCACATAATGCAATGTTTACATGCAACTTCGCTTAACAAATAACTGACACAACAATCCTAGAAAAGGGCTTGAAGTTTCCTCGATAATTGTAAATACAAGCATAAAAACAAGTACTGAACTCTCGTTGCTGAAACAAAATTTGACTGGGAGTTTACAATTGCGAGTAATAAGATTTTTGTGATAGGCACAACGTCTTGCAACCTTTCTACAACGGGTGAATTGAGAGCCACGATTCGAGAAGACTAGAAGGAACGGCGCGGATGAGTGGGATGAGGTTGGCTGTAGAATACATTTGTTGAATGTATCGCAAAGATTTATGGGTGAATGAGAAAGCTGGGGAGAAATGTGGCTAAACGCCCATGTTGATTTGTAGTGAATAGGCCGAGCGAACACTGTTGGTATAACACGTGCAGCTTGCGTTACACACCAAGCAAATGATACACATCAATCCTGTTCACACAGCTCTTTGCGCCCTTCATGAATCCATATCAGTTCCCACTTTATGCAGAGAACTCATCACCAGCATAGGAATCCCCAGCTGCCTTGATCTTCTCACCAAGCGCAGCGACTTCCATGGCCATGTTGCAGAGTACAATATCTAGCATATCATCACTAACGCCCAAGTCTGGTTCACCATCGTCAAGTCTCACACCGAACAACTGGCGAGTCATCAAATCGACCTGGTACTCGAGGATGTCGTATTGTATTGCTGTCTCATCTTTTTCAATTGGTGTGGTGCGCGTCCTTCCTTCTTTGTCTTCACCTTAAGGCGAATCTGTAGGTTCGGAAGCGAAATATTGGCACGGGCCATCTCCACCGGCTTGGAGTGGATTGGCAATGATTTGGGTAGGGCGTGGGCATTGGAACGGCCTGCATGCTTCTTCTTGCGGCGATCTCGTGCTTTCTTGGATTTGGCTATGTTGAATCGCAGTGTCAACTTGTCTTCTGATTACGCAGAATATGGATGGATGGATGAATGAATGAATAAAGCTTCTGAGATGTAGAGAAGGAAATATATATACTTACATCGAGAGCTAGCAGGCACGATAGTGTTTCCTGTAGACTTTTTGGTATTGCGACTTGCGCTAGCAGCAGGTGGCTTGATGGCTGCCATCGTGTTGATCGATTGGTGTTGATTGTCAGGATAATGCTAGCCAGCGTATCAGGGGCTCGAGTATTGCGTACTTCGTGACGGAAATATGCGTTTGTTGTTTGTAGGGTAAGGAGGGGAGGAGAAGAGATCAAGGTTGAGGTTGCGGTGATGGAAAGGTAAAGCGAAGCGACACTACGCTAAATATTGCAACCTTGCGATACTAGGCTACGAGCCCGCAGACTTCAAATTCACCATTACATTTCTCCTTAATGGAGTGCACTTACCTATATCAACCTTCTCATATCATAGAATACTGCCAGATTACTTAGTCATCTTATTCGTTAAAGGATACGCTTCTATGCAAATGTACTTAGATTCACTAATTCGGAACAAAATTACAACGTAAACATCAAATTTTCAGCATGTTTCCAAAATTTAATTGGAAGTAAATTACAAAACATGAGAAGGAAGAAGACCATAAACTTGGGGCGTAGAAATGGAGTCTCACAAGCCAAGTTTCATTAAGTGTGAAGGGTGTTTGGCGCATCGAAAATATTCACCACCCAAATTGGCATTTGTGCCTTTTTAATGAGTAAAGCATTTTGTGCATGTAATAGCTACTCTTAGTAGATTTACGGGCAACAAAGAAAAAAGAACCGAAAGAAAGTAACTGCAACTTAGTGAATTGACCTCGCGCGCGCTCGCTTAACTGCTTCGATTAAAAGATCCATTGTCAACCACTTCCGGCCCAAAAAAAAAAACCAAAAAATAAAAAAACAGCAAAACTCTAGCACACTGGAACTAAGCCAGCTACTAAAGGGAAACCAGACGAACTGAGTTTTTTGTATGAAGAGTAAGAGTAGGCTGCCAAGGAGCGCACGATACCTCCCCGAAGGGATTAATGCTATGCGTCTTATGATGTTCGGCAAGGCAGCCAGGAGTCTGTTTAGGCAAGTTAGCTGGTCTTGGTGTTAGAGCGGAATACATACCAGATTATTAGTTGCGAGTGTGCCAAACCACCCGCCCAACCCAAGGCATATGTTTGTTTTGTTTGTTGGAAAGCAACTCTTTAAAGTAATTTATGAAGACCTCTAGGAAATTAAGCGAGGAGGCAGAAAAAGAAGAAGCTAAATCCTAGGTAGGTACAACAGCCAGCCAGCCAGCCATTCAACCACCGCCTTCGGTCTTACAAATTGAATACTTTACCGGTAAAAACTCTCCATGAGTTGAGAACAGAATGTATGGTAAAGAAGCCTCTTCATGAGAAAGAAACGTTACTTTAGAATGATGGAATCTCAACTTTATCTTTCTAAATCTAAAGCGTAACTAACTATCCTTCTAATCCCCCCCCAATCCAAGCTCTAGTAATCTTCTCCAACCCCCCTTTCAACCAAGGAGTCTCTAAATCCGCACCCCCATCAAACCCATGATCACCCTTCTCAAGAACGCCCCAAACCTTCTCCACCCCAAAAGCGCTTCCCCAACCCTCAACCAGCTTTTCCATCTCCTGATAAGGAACAGCACTATCCTCACGTCCATGATACGCAAAAAGGAAAGGAATCTCAAACCCCTTCCCCTTCCCCTTCCCCTTTCCATTCCGCATTCCCTTCAACCCTTCAGCCTTCAACCTCCTAATTCTCCTCAGAGGAAACAACACCTCCTCCGATCCCATCAACTCACACAACCTACCCTGTTGCGTAGCAACAACCGCAAGTTGCATTCTCGCCGGTGGGAAAGCAGCCGTGACGATGCGTCCAGGTTTCATATCGCTTAACCAATTATCCAAGATCTTGGGATCGAGTTGAGGAGCGCCCAATGGACTACGAGTAGTACTGGGGGTACAATATTCCGGATTATCATTGTCGACTTTAGGATAAGCTGCAATGACTGCTTTTACTTTAACTTCACCAATATTATTGGTAAGGGGAGTAGTGAGGAGATTTAAGACTGATTGGACGGCTAGATAACCGCCTGCACTTTCTCCATAACATAAAACCCTTTCGAGATCGGGAATTATGGGTGCGGAGGCTGTAGAAGATAGGAATGTAGAGAGGGAAGAAGCGATCCAGGCCCAGAAATCGTTGATATCGGATACGATATCGAGACCTGTTGATTCGGGAAGGAATCTATGTTCTGGCCCTACAATTATCGCATTGTGGAGGATGGCGTAATCTAGAGACCATTGAGTTGCCCAGTCTGGGAAGAGAGCTGAACCTGTAATCTGTTTGAGAAAGGATTGAGTTAACTATCGTACTTTTTATTTTTGATGCTATGGGTGCAGAGGAAAAGCATACCAAGAAACCTCCGTGGAAATGTACGATGACTGGGCACTTTCCACCCTTTGTATCGAGTCCTTTTGGGATGAAAGTATAAACTGGGATTTCTTGTCCATTTATCACTTTGTATGGTGTTCGATGGATATCAAATTGGTTAAACTTTGATGGGTATATTTGTTCCGTCATCTTCCGTGAGTAGGCTCGGTAACTTTATGTTGAACAGTGCTTGTAGTATATATGATCTAAAATCTGAAAGTAAGTTGGATTGGAAATTCAATAGCAGGAGACACCAAAGATGAATATAGTGAAGCTGGTATAGTAAACGTAGCAAGCTCTTTATATATTCTTGGCATGGCAGCCTTACACCAAGGCTATCGTCTCGTCGCGCCACAGCCTCGCAGAAGCCCTCGCGCTTCGGCCTTAGTAATTCCATGGAGTTAAGGGTTCTGAATAAAGCGAGCTTGATGGCGTTGACTTTACCCCCGCTAGATCTCACTGGATCTCTCGGACATAGCATAAGCCCAGAAGGGTTTACTCAGCTTGGCTAAGGCTTCACCAGTGCTTGATAATTGTCCGTAAAAGAGGGCGGCATGCGAGGCAACGACTGGCCCTGCCAAGGCTGATTTATTTACTTGCTCCTAGCTATAATACATTATCATGTCTCCATGTCCATTCCGTTCCATAAATTGGTATCTCTGTAGCAAGTAATCCCACAGCAAATGCAAATGCTTCTGTCCTGCCGAACAGAAAAACTTCTCAACGCCAAGCCCAAATGCTTTCCCGTCATTTGTTCCCCATATATGATGCTCCCACCAGCTAGTAATTATTCCTATTCATACAATATCAACTTTCAACAAGTTGTCCCAATATCAGACTCTGGATGACAAACTCATCAGAAATTATCTTGACCCTCTTCGGCGCAGGACCAGCATCTCTAGCTGTCGAAGCACGTTTCCGCTTCTGGCCACCACCTGCAGCAGTAGCGAAGCCAAAAACGGCATTCTTTGCACTATCTTCATCATGTTCGGCATATAGACAATGGACCTGTTCGCCCGTCGATTCGGCTTCCAAAAGCTTTTCGCGCGCACGAGCAAGATCCGGCACTTTGATAAGTCTCGACGGGCCTAGTACACGGGTCAAGAAGATGTAGGCGTGTCGTTTTTTCTCCTCCGCTTGTCCCTTTCCAGTAATGAGTATAATAGACTTCCCTTCTAGCAATTTCTCCCGCGAAGCAAAAGTCTGCGAAAAAAGTGCATCGGTAGCACTATACGACTGTAATGTTCGGCTCCTAATTGCGTTTCCGAGAAATGTCGACTGTCCTGCACAGAGCAAATACGGAGTCCAGTCAAGAACAGTGTCCTTAGTAACACAATCAGATACCCAGCGACCCGAGAGACACGGGAGACCCAATGCAAGAGCTTGCATGAACTTAGCTTTCCTGCTGTGTTCGTCGGAAATGAGAGCAGTAAATCCAGCATCTTTACCCATATCCGAAAGCTCAAGGCCACAGCTGTCTGTATCTGGAGACTGTACCCTGGCGCTTCGTGTCCCTGTCGGAATGGAGTTGGAGATCTCAAAGAGACATTCAAAGCCATCGTCAAGAATCTGACCACCTTGTTTCTCAATCATTTTCATGATGTCATTCTTTTCCTTCTCCTCATGGGAATAGGACACAGCGAATACCATGTTCACGAATAGCATTCCGTTACTCTTCTTCGTTTTTGGCGCGACAATTGGTGCAAATCTGCGTTTTGTAGCGCGGGAGACGGCCTTGGTCGACATCGGCTCCTCCTCAACTTGTTGAAGCATACTTACTGATTTTCGTTTCCCTACTCTGCGAGTGGGTCCAGCAAGCTCATCCTCGGTTGGCTCCAGAGATCTTAGTTGCGATGGTGTTGGAATGGAGGGTGGAAGGGATGAAAGAGGAGACGAGTCTGGTGTCTCAGAAGCGTTAGTGAACCTGGAACTCCGATTAGAAGAGCGTGTAGACGATCCTCTCTGGGCAGAGACTGGTTTTGATACCCGGTTTGACGATTTGGGGGTTGTAGAACCGATTGCAGCACTCCTGGCCACAGTTACAAGAGTCTTAGCATTACATTACAGCGTTTCGGGCTTTCATCTGAGGTTCGTAAATTGCGGGAAGAATTATTTGGCTCGTTCCTGGCCCTCAATCCTGCTCTCCCTGCTGTCTGGGGAGTCTCAGCAATCGATCTCCGAGACCTGCCCTTGCGCTTCCCATTTCTATCGGCATTTTGACCCGGTGATTGCTGGTTGTTAGTGTCTGCATGAGATAATGGATCAGGCGATGACTCCGGCAGCGCACTCTTCTTTTTGGTGCAGATTTACTTGTGGTGCACTTTCCAGTTTCTTCCTGATTATCAACAATCTCGTCACCATTTGCTCTCTCAGATGTTGCTTTGTCTTGCACAGTCTTTCTGTCGATCTTGGCTTTTTCACTCGCAGCTTTCTTATCAGCCTTGGCTTTGTCACTGGCAGCCTTCTTATCAGCCTTTGCTTTTTCGTTGACAGCCTTCTTGTCGGACTTTGCTTTCTCAATTGCAGCATTCTTCTCATCTGCAGCTCTTTGATCTGCCGCCTTTTTCTCCTCCACAGCTCGTTCCTCTTCCATGACCCTCTTCTCCGCGGCAACCTTCTCCGCTAATGCTTTTTCTAATGCTATGTTCTCAAGCTTAGCATTTTCGTCCTCTAGCTCTTTACGAAAAGATTCCAAGGCCTCCTTCACTCCATCTTCCTCATCCGATTCTTCAAGTTCATAATCTGTACCTGCCAGAATCTGTCTTTTACGAAATGCGATCTTGGACCTCTTCCGTTGTTCAGCACGATCTGCTGCAGCCTGTAGTGCTTTGGCGGTTGCTTGAGTGTTTTGCGGTCTACTCCGTCTTCCAGGTGGCAAGGGAGCGGATGAGTCAGGAGGGCTTGAAGCAGCATGGGCTGAAGAAACAACTTTTTGAATATTAAGTTCCGCCTGTCCCTTGCTAACCAACTCGGGAAGATCTACAGGCAGGCTTTCAACCGTCAAATTTGTGCCATCATGGTTTTCGGAGACAAGTGGTTCCGGTGCTGCTGGCGCAGGACTGTGCTGTGGAGATCCCTGCGAGTCGTCTCGCATATGGAGCTCAAAATCAGGATCCTGTGTGAAGCCGGGTATATCTAAATATTGATCATCCTCAGTTTCTCCTCCTAAGGACATACTTGCAATATCCCCCATAGGTCTAATGCGATCTTCGGGAGGGGAGGTTTCAGGGATATTTCCATCAGATATGACTGGCAGCTTCCGTGGTCGTGGAGTTTGAATACTGTTTGTGCTGCCGTTTCCAGAGAGTTCCTGCAGTGGTAGGTTAAACTGCTGGAGTGGGGACCCTATGGGGTCATCACTGGTAGGGTCTCTTGTTCCAAAATTTGTATCCAGCTCAGGAACTCGGTCTCCTTTATGGGGTGGAAGCGTTTGAGATTCTGAAGACCCGGGAAGTTTATCTTCGTCCCAAGATGGTAACACCTTTGTAGATGACTTGTCGGATCCAGCTGGTTCTTGGGGCACAGGAATGACTTGGGAATCAGCAATAAAGCCGTCTTCATCTTCATCCTCGTCTTGAGTATCGGCTGTGTCCTGGGTATCATGTATTGGGCCCGTTTGCTGAGTGTCTCGCGCGTCATGCCCCTCGCATTGCGCAATATACTCTTCCTGCACACTGCGGCGCCGACTGCCAATCACTGACACCGCCTTGCCAGTCGAAGGAACTTCGACTTCTCTCGTAGAAGACCGAGAACCAGATCCAGATTTATGAATTCTGTTTAGTTCTACGGCTGACAGCTCTTTTTGGATATTGCGCTCCTTCTCCATCTTGCGCAAGTGGCGCCGGGGGCCGGAGTCCATATCTAAATCTTCTGCTTCATCATCATCCTCAGGGTCTTGCTGGGCTGAACTTGTGAGCTTTTCCCTTCTTTCCTGTGACTCTTTCATCGATATGTACTCGTTCTGCGGTTCTGGCAAAGAAGCCGTACGTTGAAGTCCACGTCCCACATTGAAGGACTGAATCCCAGACGTTCGAGGAACAGCAGGTGTTGTAGCCTCTGGTGATAGTGAGTGGTGGAGAGACGATCTACAAGTAGACCTCTAACGGATGATTGCAATGGAGATGTGACATTTGCTTCAATCTCGAATCGTCTCAATGGAGATGATTCTAATCCCGTGGGAGATTGCAGTGTGTTGAAGATATCTGGGGATGGTCTGGAAGAGGGGATACCCAAGGGCGTTCGACCAATTGACGAAGGTTGAGTAGCCCCAAACATCTCATATCCCTTCATGACACTACCTTTGCGCGTAAACGGATTGACCGGTGCGGCCGGCGTTTCTGGGTCAAAAAACCTTGTTCCTTTATGTTCAGTCTCGGGAGCAAACGACGCATCTTGGGAGAACGCCTCCTGAGTATCTGGCGCCCCGGCTCTCGCCCTCTGCCTCAGCTTCATATGTACCAGCAGGCAACGATGCAGAACCAAATATCCCCAAGTCAACATGACCGGTATCATCTTCCGCATATGTACGAGCGGTAGAATCCGTGATTGCAGAATGTTGCTGGAGCCTCGAAGCCGCGATGGCGTAGTCGGGAAGTTCAGGCGGCTGCATCAATTCATGCAACAAGTCACTCGCTGTGGGAGTCTCCACGAATTCGTCCGAAGAGGCGGCCGGCCGTTCATACTGTGCATACAAATATTGAGGATTCTCTTGTGTTGCAGAAACTGCAGAGCTATTGCTCATTTGAGACATGACGTGACGCGATGGAGGAAGTCGGGTGACGTCGAGAGGATGTTCGTTGCCATTAATGTCGAATAGTCGTAAGAGACCTTGATTGTTGCGCTGGAGCCTTTTCAAATTCTTCGAAGATGGCGCAGGTGCGGGTGCTAGCAGGGCATTCTTGTCTTGCTCAACTGCGATGGGCTCTGCAGATTTAGGTTTCGAGGGGTCGAGTCCTTCAATTACTTCATCCATCCGGCCGAGGTCTGGGATGTGCATGGCTTGAACCGCTCGCAAGATTCGTCCTGTCCCTTCCTGAAGGTGTGTTGAGAGCTGAAGCAGCAAGACGATTGTGGAACGAGAGAATCTTATTGACTTCAGGAGCATTGGACGCGACCAAGACGACGCGGCTATCCTGGACGTTGCTGGACTGGGGGCTGCTTTTTGGGCTCTATCGGAGGGTCAGTGCCATCCTTGTACGTACGTAGAAAAAGCAACTTTTGCAGAGGGCAAATCATACCGATAGGAACTCTTGCTGGAGGTCGAGGCATTTCTGCGTGTCAAATTCCTCTCCGCCTTGGCCATCTAGGGCAGCTTTCTCTGCGGCCGCCCTGGACTTGAACATAGTTGCGACGCATACAGGACAAGCTGTTGTTGTGGGAAAGATAAGATTGGAGGTGGCGAAACGCGAAAAGAAAATGGGTTATCGCGACACGAGATCACATGGGGTTGCTTTAGGTAATCAAGGCAGCGACGCTTCATTCACCCACACCACCTTACCGAGTGTACCACTGCCACCTCCTCATCACCACCTGCCTCAACAATAGCTCACCTTTCATCTTGTCTTTCACCTAGCAATTTCGTAACTTGATAATTTCTACCATGTATCTGTGATGGTTAGATGCGACGCAGTGATCAAAAGGCTAACTAACGTACGAGTACAAGGTGCTGGTGGTACCATACAAAAGGTATCTACGAAAGCCGGAAACGTGCCTTAGGTAAAGAAAGACATGATAAGTCATCCTCTTATGAAGAAGCAGTTGGGTCGTCGTTGTTGCCTGTCCTGTCCTGTCCAGTCAAAAGTTCGGGGTCCCTCAGCCTGCAGTCAGTCAGCACCCACACGGCGCTAAAATCAAGGCTATGGGCGACCCAACAGCCTCCATATCTGATAGGATTTCCGTAATGCATATCCGTTTTCTACTGCGCCCAAAGCCCATTGGATCAGTGCTATGGTTATTCACGCCAGTATTCTCCAGTCAATCAGGCTACGCCTCACTATCAAGCGTTAGTATTTGACAATTGGGCTGGCTAGTGCCTAGTCAAGTCGGCCGTGAGTCAACCTTACCACTGAAGCCTGGACACTTTAAGGCAGACGAGGCTAGCAATAGATATAAGTACCTTCCAACCTACTTTTTCTTCTCAACTCTCTCATTAGCCCATTTCAAGATTAGTATATCGTTGCCATTTGGTGTCAACTTCATCTTACCTAACATCTTCCGTTCATCAACACATGTCTCACGTATTCCCACCTGGGCAAAGGTTTTCTTCTCTTCACAATCCTCCACCACCCATCATGCCTCCCGTCCAACTAGAATTTCCCATTATTCTTGACTCCGAGACCAACGGCGAAATGACAGAAGAGAAAGCCACCAATGGTGAGAAAGTCAAGGTCGGCATGGAGTGCGATATCAAAAACCTCTATCAGAAAGAGGACGAACGTGGCCGCTTCACCTGGACCGACAAGTACCCAGAGCACTTGGATGAGGCTGCTGAGAATGAGATCACAGCTCGTTATGCAATCTTGGTTCGCAACAAGAAGAGTTACGACTCCCGGAAGAAGCTTGAAATTGACAGCATCGTTATTCAAAGCCCTCTATTGAAAGAGGTCTTATGCAAAGTATTGAAAGACTATCCAGGTATGTCTAATGTTTCTTAGTTCTTCCAAAGTATTTGACACATGACAACTTCAATTTCATCCCCCCGCCCTTTCACTTTTTGTTCTTTTCTAACAAATTACACAGGAGTAACCCCAAACCTCAACCGATTCGTTGTTCGTGCACCCTTTGAGCCGTTCGTACACCGCTGGGAGGCATTCAACAAGGCCACCGTTGAGCAGGAAAACGAAGAAACCAAGCGACATCTTGAACTACTCCACAAAGTTCTTCACGAAGAGCTCAAGGACATCATTGCTGCGAAGGAAGATTACGTTGCAAAGAAAGTTATTACATTTGAGCATCTATGGACTATATTCCAGCCCGGATGCACCATCTACAGTATTGAGTGGGGTCGAGACTGTGGTTCCAAATTCAGTCAAGGCAACTACTTTGATCATCCCAAATATGGTAGAGTCTATGGCCTCAATACTCAGAAAGTTGATTGGAATGGTGATAACTTCGGCTACGCAAATGGACAACACCTAGTACCAGCCTTCGCTGGCACCATGCCCATCGGTGATTTGGAGGCCTTTCCTCTAGAGTTCCATCCCAACAATGAAGAGATAACCGCCAAGCTCTTGAAGCGTGGCAAGCTATTTGAGCACTATCATGGCTATCACTACAAAGCATACAAGTCCTTTGCTATCGGGCAGGACATGTGTGGGCGACCTATCAAAGTTACAGTTGACAGTCGAATCATTATGTAAGTTACCAAACCCCCAAATCAGCAACTTTAGCCGCTAACGAAATTTAGTGATACGTTTGCCTTTGGGAAATTTAACCCCAATCGCGTTACTCACCTTGGACCACTCAAGTTGAAGTCCAAAGCAACGCCAACCACCCCTGAAGACTCCGATGAGTCTGATGAGTCCGACGGCTATTACACCAGCGAAGGTGAGGACAGTGAATACGAGGGCGAAGAGGACATTAAGACAGGCCGAAAGCACAAGCGTATTCCTCTTACTGATAATCAACTTATTCATGCAACCCCTCTTCTAAAAGGATATGCCCTCAAGACCAAACAATGGCTCGAGTTCTTTGTGGATGTCGTTGACGAAATCAAGTGGAACACAGAAGCATTCAGCAATCTAGTCCTCCCAGCCGATCAAAAGGAATTGATTCTCGCCTTTGCCGAATCTCAAGTCAAATACAAAGACAGTTTCGATGATGTCATCTCCGGCAAAGGAAAAGGAATCATCCTCCTACTCTCCGGTGGCCCAGGTATTGGCAAGACTCTGACGGCCGAATCCGTTGCCGAGAACATGAAGGTTCCTCTCTACATGATGAGTGCAGGTGACTTAGGCGTTAAATCCTCCGACGTTGAAACAGCTCTTACCACTATCCTCGAAATGGTCGCCAAGTGGAATGCAGTCCTTCTTTTAGACGAATGTGACGTCTTTCTTGAAGCCCGCTCAGCTCACGATCTCGAACGCAACAAAATCGTATCAATCTTCCTTCGAACCCTCGAATATTACGAAGGGATCCTCTTCCTCACCACAAACCGAGTCAATAACATGGATCCAGCCTTCCAATCCCGAATTCACATCTCCATGGAATACCCAGGTCTAGACGTCTCTTCACGCACCCAAGTCTGGAATAACTTCTTACAGAGAGGTATCGACCACGAGCTGAGTGCCGAGGAGATCTCTAAATTAGCCAAGATTGATATCAACGGTAGACAAATTAAGAATGTTTTGAAGACTAGTCAGCTTTTGGCTTGTCATAAGGGCACACCGTTGAGATATGAGCATTTGAAGACGGTTCTTGGGGTTGAGAATAAGGGCTTGGTTCTTGATTGATTGAGCCGTACTTATCTCATTTACGGTTCTTTGTTACTTTGAGGGCTTGCTTTGGTTTGGGCTGGTTTGGGAATTGGGATAAGGAAATCAAGGTCAGGATATCCGAACTGGGGTTCTTGATACACAACCTACCTAGGTAGTTAGGCTCAAATATAACGTTGTTTCATCGATCTGCCTGTGCAATCACCTATCATTTCATAGAATGCTATCCATTTCCTGTCTTTCACATTTTTACTTTAGTTTGTCATCTTTAGACTAAGTTTAAAGTCTTTATATAAGAATCCCTTGCCCTAGGAATCTCAAAAAGCTGAATTCCAGCTAAATTCTCCTCTACTCTAGGTTTTTGTCTACCATGGTAAATAGGTGCATCTGAGCAATAGCCTTTGGTACGTCTCTAGTATAAACAAGACCACATGACTATCGAATTCAACTGTTGTGGGATTGTGGGTGAATGAGGGTAAAACATCTGAAAATTCTAATATGTTTTCATAAATAAAGCTAGGTAGCAAACTTGAAATTCATTGCGGATGTACAATTAATTGTAGTGCTCAAGAGAACAAATATTATTCCCTAGCCGAGCTACCACTCCTTGATTCATCTCTTCTTTATCCTCTTCATCCACCATGAACAAGCAAACCTAAATCGCGAAGCCAATGGCGAATCCATAAATTTCTTACAGCAGCACACTAGCCTTGAATCGCAGAATGAAATGGTGCAATCCACGATTGCGAAATGGCACATGGATCATACTGCTTGTAGCATTAGCTAGTTTCGATCTTTGGCTTTCAAAATAAGCAGCATAGAAATCTATGAGAAGGTAATGATGAGGATGAACTCAATGCTTTTATCATTGGTTAACGCGGTTGCAGTGGTCTCTCAATTAGAGGAACTTTTGATTATCAAAGACGCAGATGGTACGGAGAAGATTGCGAAACATTTGAGCGCTCGTATAAAGTCCAAGTTTTACCATGCGTACCAGTGTAAGAAGTCTGAAGCTGTTACTTGGAAGATTCCTGAGGTTATGGTTGTTACTATGAATGAGTTGATGGCATGAGGTGTTGGTTATTAAAGAATGAAAGCATTAAATGGGGTGGTCATTGGA
This sequence comes from Pezicula neosporulosa, assembly GCA_009805495.1. Classification (NCBI taxonomy): domain Eukaryota; kingdom Fungi; phylum Ascomycota; class Leotiomycetes; order Helotiales; family Dermateaceae; genus Pezicula; species Pezicula neosporulosa. The sequence goes on from SELE01000011.1 coordinate 787,914, forward strand.
TATGACTTCCGATCTTTGAGGGTGAAAATGCATCTGTGTTGATGGGTTCTACGGTCCATTTGCGAAAGAAGGCAATCAATGGAGCATTGGTTTGTCTAGCAGTCATGGCAAGAATGCATTGCACTACATATTACTTTGCATGCTGCGATTTTGATGAGAGCTACTTCTGCTTCTGCTTATAAGAGTAAAATGTCTCCCTCACTCAGAACAAATGGTGATTGAACTAAGTGAGCTACCTAAATCAAGAATTTACTTAAGGATTAAAACCTGTTACATCTCAACATACGATCCAAATTGATATCTTTCGAAGTACTTAACATACCATCCCATCCAAAATTCTGTGCCAAGGTCATAGATGGTGAATTTAATGTGTTGACTCCAATGGCATAATATTACGCTAACCCACTAGCGTCGCCCTCGCCTACTATATAAATCTCAGTGCAAGTTAAATCTTCCACCTTCTCTCTTCCCATCTTCATAAACAACAAACCTTTCAGATCCCAGCGCCCTTAGTTTTCCATCCAAATCCAGCAATAATAAACATCAAACACCAAACCAGTTCACCGCACAACACATAAACATGTCATCAGCCATCGCCAAGATGCCCACAGCCAAGACTAACGCTAGCACTTCTCAACTTCCAGCTAAGTCTCTCAAGACATTCACTCGCTTCCCCGACCTCCCGACAGAGATCCGCTTGAAGATCTGGAACATTCACCTGAAGCGTCCTCAGATCATCACCTTACGGAGCGGTTGTACCTTTGACGAGAACAACGTTTGGAAGCCTACAAAGATATACTTCACTGCCCGTGGCAACGTTGAAGTTGTTTCGCTCATGCAGACAAATCAAGAACGCCGTGCCGAAGCCCAGAAGCTGTACCACCAAAGCCAAGTATCATCAGTTGTCCAGCCAGCTCTCATTAACTACGCGCAAGACACACACTGTTCCTTGATATCAACTGGCGTTGCAGTGACATTTTCTTTCAAGAAACTTACGACTTTCGCACATATCCTCATTGCAAGTATGGTTCAAAGTGCAACATGACAAAGTTCCGATTTGTTGTCTACCGCTTCAAGACCCTGCTAGGCGACACGACATGGGCTCGAGCAGACAGTATAAGAGAACTCAGGATGGAAATGGGTGAGACATTCCTTCAACACTTCAATGCTTTGGAGGCATTGACTTTAATCGATGAACAACGCCATATTCCGGAGCTGGAGGACCTTGCGAAGGCATGGGAGATATATTCAGTGCTTTATAGGGAAAATCGTGGTATGAACTGGGCGGTACCTAAGAAGATTTCGGTTATCACTGAGGAGGATATGAATACACGTATCCAGCCATCGCTCATTAGAAGATACACTAGCACCTGGGAATCTCTTGGACGATGAAATGGCATTCACTTATCTCTGGACAAGTACGCGGGGTGGCGGAGGTCGGGGTTTCTTCTCCTTTTGATTGGACCTAGGCTTTAAAGTATCTAGGCCTACATCATTCTTTCTTTCGCCGTCGACATGGAATTCAAAAATATTTCAGCGTATATGTGTCAATACTCTACATCCCTATGTCTACTTGGCGGCACATAGCCTTGGTCCTTGAAACGTGATACATTCATATCTGCAATTCGCACCTTTCTCCTCGCTTAACTTTCAAGTGTAAGAAGACTTGGAAATTTATCAGTTAAGATCAATGTATATTTCAAGCACACTTATATCCTCTTAAGAACTCCAGATCTACATAGATAGCTACTATTTCTATATGACACTATAGTTTACTCAATGACAGATTTTTTAATTTCGCTTCCAGACTACCTTAAAAGAAAGGCCTAACTTAATTGGAATACTAATTTATATTGTAAAGAGAGAACTTAGGCTCCTTTTTCAATATATCCTAGATAATCTATAGTTGTAAACAATTACAATGTCAAATGTAAGGTTGGGAAAATATTTAACAAGGTAGTAAGTAAAATACTATTCCTTCCAAATAGTTTCCTGTACTAATTTACTTGATTTAACCAAACTCTTATAGCTACTAACCTTTAGTTTACCTAGTTATAAAAACGTGATTTTATTCTGTTGTTGTTTTATATTTAATTGTCACTTAATAACTTTCTAAGTATACACAGCCATTCCTAATTTATTTCCGGTATAGAAGTATAGTGATAATACTCTATAAGTCTATATTTAAATTCACAAGGTCTACTACTAGCTGTGTGTAACATAGACCAAAGATGCCTCTATACAAACCTATTTGAGGATGATGTTAGCAAAGGTTGTTTGCAAAGCAAGATGATGAAAACGATAAGATGTATGAAAAGGCTAAAATGTCGCAAATATCTATAGGATCAGAGCTTACTATCTCCGCAGCCAAAGCAGAACAATCATCAAATAGCTTCTCTAGACCCGAAAATCTGCTTTCTAATACCAAAGATTCAGCTGGTTATCGAGGCTGGACATTGCAAGAGAGATGTCTTCCGTCAAGGCTACTGGAATATCGAATCCAAAACACGCATTGGGTTTGTATACAAGAAGGAGAACTTGATGGTGGTTCGGACAGTCTGTTGTACAGTCATTGCCACGCACTCTATGATAGAAGCAACTGAGGATCCACTAAAGCACAACTTGTTCACGACTACACAGGTCGGCAACTTAGCGGAACGAATAATATATTGGTGGCTATTTCCACTGTGGCATCTGAGTACTCAAGTCGGCTCGGTCACTGGCTGGGATATGGAAGGTTGATTTAAGTAACTACCTGATAATTGTGGTATATCGAAAATCCTACCAAGAGTCGGCACGTAGTAAAACGTGCGCCTACCTGGTCATGGGCGGCAGTGGATAAAGAGGTATACCTTTCAACTCCAAAAAGCTCGAAATCGTCGTATGTGGCTACATTTCATCAAGTTATTGTTGAACTTAAATCGCAAAATATACCTTTCGGTGAAGTAACGTCAGGGCAATTGATTATTCAAGAACATGTTGAAGATGGAGTCTGGCATCAATCGTTTTCTAGGTCACGATCATTCGGAGAGCAATGAAGGCATACGTTTGTTCGAAGTGATCATCCCGAGAAAAAGGAGGTCCATTATCAATTGTCTATGTTTGCAGATTTCTTACCGCCCATGAGAGCAGAAATCAATGTTACCTGCGTTGAGATCTTGCGCTCTCCGTTTATGAAAGGTATGCGGCAACCTATTAGTCTGGTACTTCTTAAGAGAGATTTGGAAATCTGGAAGCATGTTGGTACGTTTGATATTGCGACTCGTTATGTTTGGTGTATAGATGCAAACGCGACTACTAAGAATTTGTATGTCTTTATTGGAGATAATAGGAACGTGATTTTATGTATCTCTATTACAATATCTCGTCTATCAAAATAGATTGTACAAATTGTAAAACTTAAGCCGAGGAGGCGTTGCAAGCTTGTTTATACCGAAAATCCAAGGATAAAACCCAAAAGTTTCTGCGCAGAGATTAAAAAGTTGAATTGGATGTTTTATATACCTAGGTATTCAGGCTAAAGGCCTCTTTCTGCAATTCTGAATGCAAGGTTCATTACACTAGAGTAATATCGCCTACTAGAACTGGAGTTTATATGTAGGAGATACTATTATATTAGGCAGCATCGTTGGTGCACCCTATTTTCTTAGACAGAAGCCCCTTATATATAAAAATGCAATGCTTAAATGTATCTTTTGTAAGACTTACGTCTTCTAAATATACTTAAAATGGCACACAGTCTATAGAATATTGGGATATAGAATAGAACGGTTTGATTTTTCTTTCCTTTTTCTTTTTATATAGCTCACTAATGCTTAAATCAAATTAACGATATCGCTACTAATAATTACAAATATCTAGGTATACAAGTAGATTAATCGAAGCTAGTAAGTGTCACAAATTGTCTTCAAACGATAAACCGCAACTAAGCGGCAGAGACGAAAATCAAAGTTTACACTTGGCTACCACTTGGCAACATGTGATAGATAACAATCCCATCAAATACATAATAAGAATTCGTGTATTCTTTATCTAATTGAAGTCAAAATTTCGGTGACCATTTCAAGATAAGTCTTTAGGTTCCATTCAAAACTAACAATACAGGCAGGCACCAGAGAATAAATCCAAGCCCAGAAACCTCACTAAGTTAGCCCTTATCAACGACAACAACAACAGAAAAAAAAAAAGCCAATATCTAGCCCGACAAACAGCCAAACATTCAGAAATCCTATCACGCGCCACATCTAACCTCAAAGCCCCAAAGCCCTAAAGCCTCAAAGCCTCAAAAACCGAGGAAGCCTATCCTTAACACCGAGCCTTCCCTCAAAGCCGATACCGCAACTCGCCCGATCCCTTGGACCCTATCCCGAAAGCTATGAAAAGGGCTTCGGACTTCCACCACCACCACCACCACCACCATTACAACCACCACTCTATCAAAAAATACAACGCCAATTTCTAGGCTACCATTTCAAGATAGTCATCGCATCACTATAGGATAAATACTATACTAGGGGTTTTTCATACTTACCTAGATACCTAGTTACCCTACTCGGTGAGATAGAAGCAACCGAACCACGCCAGCCACAACTTCGCGCGCTAAGAAGCTAAGGATTCCCCCGCTTTGCATTGTTGATGATGATGTGTGTGTATGTGTGTACCGTTGAGCCGCATGATGCAATATTGTAGTAATTCCGAAAACGTGCTATAGGTTGCGTTACGTGATTTGTGATACCCTTATCTTCCATATGCTGATTCGATTTTGATATTACTCGGCTGTTTTTTTGCCCTTTTCGCCTGGGTGCTTACTTACCTACCTACCTACCTATCGATCGGGTCTGTGGAGTACTACCGACCGATATTGTAGGGCTGTTTGTGTGTAAGCTTTGAGTTGAGTTGAGTGAGTGATTTTAAGCGATGCTCACACAAACCATCTCACTCTCATAGTAGTCGGGCGTGATGGGTTGGGGTATAAGTTTTCGAGGTCCTCTGGATGAGATTTGGGGTTTTTGTGTCGTACAGTACAATACAATACAGTACAGTATACCTTTTGTTACTTTAGATTTTATTGTTCTTTGTTTGTTACCTATTATTCTTATCTGCCTACCTTACTTTATTACTTGTGTTATACCCTATTGCTATATCTCAACTGTTATACTTGAAGCTCGTTGTGTTGTTGGATTGGATATCGACGCAAGAGACTACTTCGTCGACAGGACCCCTGTTTAAAGGAAATAGAAAGGAGGTTGTGGTTCTGTCTAAGGTGTGAGTGAAACTTATTCACCACTTAGTATACCTCACACTAATGATGATTAATAGTTTCGACAACCATCGAATCCGAAGCCTACCTACCTACCCTAGGTAACTCAAGAAAATCCAAACCAAGTCTCTGGAATGAGTCGATCAACCTACTCACCACCTCAATTTCGCACTTATTCCCGATCTGAGCAGCCCTCTATCACACCCAGCAGTGGACGAACCGATCGATCAAGAAGATACCGTGCTCGATCCCCTGAACGAAGACACGAGAAGATGGGAACTCGTAAGGCTGTTGGTGTTGTGTTTATCTTGGCTTTGATGTATAAATTCTGGTCGAGGAAGGAGGAGAAGAGAGAGAGGGAGGCAGAGGAGAGGAGACGGAAGAGTTCTGCTGGTCATCGGCGGGTGAGGAGGGAGAGAAGGGGTGATGAGTGGGATGGTGAGACGGTTGTTGGGGATGGGGGATATGCTTATCATGATTACTAGCGAGGGGGTTGGATGGAGTTGGTGACTGTATTAGGAAGATGATAACGACTTTTATGATTGATGTCGTGGTTGTTTTTTGTAGTGTGCGGGTTGCTATTTTGAGGAGAACTTCTATAGCGTTGTTTGTTAGTAGCGACTTTTGTTTCATGCAAATTTGTAATGTATTTCTTGCTTTGTTGTACTTATCAACACTCGCTATTATTCTTAAGTACAGTTCCTGTAGTACCTGGACGAAGAGCTGTATTGTATAAATCCGTTTATAAGATGCCATTTTAATTATTGTAAGCCCGTTGATTGAATCTAGCTGGTGTAGTAAATTTTAAGTTATTCTAGTCAAGTAAGTTGCTCTAATTAAGTAAGCTACTCGACTTAAGTACGTTACTTAAATCGAACTGCGGAGGTAATATCGTTATAAACTAATTCGTACGGTAATTAATCGATGATGGTATTGCAGGCTTGGTAGTGCTTGAATATCTATTTTGGAGCGGGGAAAGCTTGCTTCCGTTTCATGCGTATCTGTGTTGTGTTTCTTGCTTTCGTATCCTTAACAACATTCGGTCATCTTCTTCTTTAGTACTGTTCCTGATATTGATTTATTCTCGTGATGGAAAGGTGTGTCTGGTGACGACGAGGCGTTTGTGGCGGTGGCTGGGCTAGTAGCTTCCATGCGGGCTTCTTTTTCAGTTTTGAACTTGCTGTAACTCTCTTGCGAGCCTATTTTAGAGTACCAGATATATACCATAGAATAAATGAAAATACTTTCTTCTTCAACGATAACCACAGATTGTGATAACCATAGGGCTGCGTGAGTCGGGCTTCATTGGTCTTTTATTAAGGAGTGCCTCGATAGTGCACTCTCTTGAGTTCCTCGTTACGACTTGACACTGGCGCATCCTCGGAAGAGTCGCCGACAGGTACCGTACGCAGTAATCATCTGGACGTCTGAACTCATAGAGGTAGATCATACAGGGCCAACCCGATTGTTCGGGCTGCTTGTCCTTAATACAAGTTGAATTAAGGTCGTCGTCTCCCGGCTCGGTCGGTTGACGGCGACTATGGCCTTTAAAACTCGCCGTGGCTTAGTTTTGAAGAGAGTTTTTCCATAGCAAGATCTCCATTCTGAAACAAAGGAATTACTAAAAGTGAATCGTTTCCCACATGTTAAACTTTTCTGCGAAAAACGAATCTGCGAGAGCCATGTGCAGTTGGAGGATGCTGTAACAGAAGCAAGTATTGCCCCAGGTTGTACCATATTGACTGTTGCGGAGAAGGGCCCTTCCTGCCTGCGCCATGCTGTGCGTTCCAGCCCCTTGTCGTGCTCTCTGCCCTTGTAAAATAATGTGGTCTGTCAAGATTCAAGCTCAAGGCTGAAGACAGTTGATCGGACAACTTGAATAATAACGGATGTCCGGCGACTTTGCGAGACTGCACCCACCTGAAAGATTGATTTTGCAGTTCAAGATCACGGTCTTGTCCTGCTCCAAAAATAGATGTTCTTTGAGGCTCTGAGGTGTGTGTTCTAACTTCTGAGTTGGCAAGATGATTGCATTCCAACTCGTTGTGGCAGGGCTGAAGATCTCAAGCACTGTCTGATAGGTGGTCTTAGGCGGTGAGGTGGGCTATCATGCCCCCTGTAAGCACCCTAAACAGGGGGGAGGTGGGGAGGTCCGCATTTCCAACAACACCTCCCAAGAATCCTTCGACTTTTCACCAATCTGACCTCTTCTAGCTTCTCTTCAGCCCCCAAGCTCACCTCACCCAAGCTGTCTTGGCTCGACACACCACAGCCAAATTCAATAAGTTTCATGTCGGTCGATCTTTCTGGCTGCAGAGCGCAAACCCAGATGCTACTGTTCTACAGTACGGTAGGTCCCTGGGTACTAAATGGAACCTCCTTGCCTTGCGCTTGAGGCCCACATACTTCTAGTCTTCTGCTGTAAGTTGCTTTTGTCTTTCTTGGTCTTGAATGTCAGTTGCTTCAGAACCGGCGCCTGTTCTGTTTGCGCATCATACATAGATTATCGGAAAGGCTATTCATCGTGCTACTCCAATAGCACAGCTTGTCTCGTATCTTCCGTGCGACACTATTTCTAGTGATTGCTTGATCCGTGGCACAGGCGTGGTCAGCGTCATGAACTGCTAAAACAGCAGCGCATCCCAACATTGCGACAACTCCGTTGAGAGCAGCAATTGAAATATTGGCAACATGTCAGAACATCGGCAGAGCCTCCTAAGGGAAGAGAGCAACGAGCTCTCCGAAACATCGACGGCAATTGGATCAATTGGATCCCCACGATCACCCATAGTCCAGGTCTTTCCTTCGCGTCGACACTCCTACCACCGAATGCCCTCTCAGGGCTCTAATGATTTTCCAGACCTAACCCACGTCGTTTCTCAGCAAGCCAGCATACACTCGGTCAATGATGAGGAAACGGACAGCCTCGATAGCAGAGCACAGGGCCTGGGAATTACAACCGGGAGGCCAATGTCAATTACCCGTGTACCAGTCGGTGCAGAACGAATCAAGTCTCCAAAGCCATCAAGTCCTGCAAAGAAGCGTTTTTCCACAATAACTACAGGTGAAAACTCCCCCTCGACTCCACAAACGCCTGGATCTTCGAAGCCATTGCTATCGCCGGCTTGGGTACGGATGGATTCTGGTAATTACACATATGGGTACGATGGCGGAAAGTTGGGGCCGATGAATGAAGAACAAGACATCTCGAAAGGGAGGTTAACAGCTTTTAATGAAGACCTGCAGGATACATTTCCAGATGACAATGGCTGCACGGGAACTACGAGATCAATGAGGTCTATGGGCTCGAGTGTCAATGATCATGATAGTAAACTTTGCCATGGTATGTCTGTTTATGCTTCCCAAAGGCTGTGCTAACATTACCAGGGCCATCACTGACCCCCTGTCCTACGAAAGACGATATTCACCAGGGTCGAGGAAACTGGCTTTCGATGTCAATTCTAGGGCTCTCAATCTATTCTACAGTGTTTTCCGGTATCTGGCTAGCACTGGCTCTAGCTCGACCACGATATGGCAGAGCAATTCATTCGGGAGGTAATTTGACACCAGCAACGGCCAGCATTGTATTTGCGCTCTTTGCAAAGACTATTGAACTTTCTTTCGTGACGGTTTTTGTCACGTTCCTCGGTCAAGTTCTTAGCCGCCGCTCCCTTGTAAAGTCATCTCGAGGTGTTACGATAGCAGAGATGTCTATGCGAACTTGGGTAATCCAACCTGGTTTCATGATCACCCATTGGAAGCATTTGCAGCATGTTGGGATGACCCTTCTGGGTGGAATCAGTTTAACTGCTGCTCTAGTGGCTATGTTTTACACAACAGCTTCAGACGCTCTTGTTTCTCCGCATTTAAAATTCGGTCGGTGGGAGAATAAGGAAATGTATGGGTGGATTGAAACCAGCTATGCAAATCCCTACTTTATCAAAGACAATTGCCAGACGCCAGTGAGTGTAACTGAGGACCCTGATAACGCAGGCCTTACTTGCCTTGCCATTGAGCATGCTGGTCAAGGTACGCACCCTTAAGTTGTCGTCCTGTGACAATCACTGATGACATTTCCAGCCTATCACAACACCTTGGCATATCTCGAGACGTGGGCTGCGATCGGCGCTTTAGGTGTCGGAGAGTCTACAGATCTTGCCCAGCGTCCAGAGCCTATAGGGATGCTTTTTGATAACACGACTGTCACCGGAAGTTGGGTGCAAACTAATACCAGCAATATGACGGCCAGCTATTCAAAATACAATCGGATCATAAACAACGTCACAGTTTCCATGCCGCACGCTGGAGTCTTTGCTGCAGCGCGAAACCAGATGAATGATATTCTACAGCCAGCCGAATTGGCAGGTGTAGGAGAATATAGCCTGAAGGCCTCCGTTGTCAGTCCTACAGTCAATGTTCTGTGCGCCAACATGAATGCGACTGAAATAGCACCGCTCATCTACGTGACCTGGCCAAATGCTCAAAAGATAAACGGATCCGCTATTCCAGGACAAGAGATGGCATGGGATGGATACGAAAACGATGTTCAATTACAGCCAGGCGAATCTTATCTAAATAGCACCAATACCAATCTAGATGAAATATTCGAATGGGGGGCCAATTATTCCCGGCAGCCGCCGATCTTTCCAATGGTTTGTGCTCTGGACTTCTCTAAATCTTTCGTACTGACATTGCATAGCTCCCAATAGACTATAATACCCTGACCAATGTCTCGGTTGCCAATAGTGACTCGATCTATATCTTAGCGAAAGCCCCAAGCTCCGAAACCACTGACTATACCCTTTGTCAGATGCGTTCTATGCTATCTCCAAATTGCAGTACTCATTACAACGTCTCGGGGACTACCAATGGCCAGCTGATCGCGCACTGCGAGGACCCAGATGATCATCTAGCATACTACAAATCGTCCAAAGACGCTCCGGCATCGACGATAAGTACTGACTGGAGAAACGTGATATCAGAATGGGCATTGTCTCTGTCTCTAAATACTGGCATATCTAATGCCAATTCATCAACATCTAGATTACTAACGCAATTCATTCCATACTACAAGGGCTGGGGAGATGTCACATTGAGCACCCTCAAGCCAAGTATTGCGGAAGCACTGGCTATCATGTCTGGATGTACTCTGCTTCTTAGTACGACAAGTTCAACGTTTTACCACTACTGGGCATACGAATCAATGATCTTAGACCCCGGGATTTACCAACCTTTCAACGCATCAATATCATCGCAGCAATACACTTCGGGATATACTCAAGAGTGGCAGGGCGTTTTTTATATCGTCTTGTTTCTTGTTTTTGCAACCAATGTCTTCTGTCTTGTCTATTTCTTCCTTCGGTCTGGTCTAGTAACAGATTTCACCGAACCGCCCAATCTGTTCGCTCTCGCAATCAACAGTCCACCATCTAACCGCCTGAATGGTAGCTGCGGAGCCGGGCCGGAGGGCCATCAACTGAACGTGGATTGGCACGTTGAGCAGGATCAGCATACGGAACACGTTTATATTCGAGAGGGCGCGGGCGCCAGTGATGACGAGGCCGTTTGAGGATCGTGGAGGTGAGAGGAGTCCTGGAGTCAGAATGAGAAGACAGCAGCAGGATATGAGGAGTGTTAGCTCTTATAGTAAGCTTAGCAATATCAGGAAGACGTGGTTGTAGAATTGCTTGGTATGTAGTAGTAGATAATCTCTAATGAATAATGACTTAGTAACTCTTAGCCGATTGGCACAGCACCATTCATACAGCAATTCAGTCTGCTCGGGTATTCTGACTTGAAACACAAAGTTCTGTATTCTATGCTGCAACTCGGGGCGACTTGGCTCCAAGGACAAGGCCCTGCAAGTGCAGTTTAGTGGCAGTGTCGTGGGCAGCCAAGCTACCAACGAAAAACAGGCTTGAGCTACAGCCCTTGTCAATAAAGATCCGCAAAGAAGACAATTACGTGGCTGGTGTAGTTGATAAGCCCATCGGGACATTAATTTATCGCGGAAGGGCGGATAGTAACCAGTGGTACAATAAGTAGGTAAGCCTGTTAGCTTGTTAGCCTATTCTGTCGTTGTTGTCACAAGCGAGCCTCGGTCCTGCGATGATTCTCCACATAATGCCTCGGTCATTGTTCTATGATTGGTTCACATGTCCCCCCCAATGTCTGCCTGCTTAGACCTGGGGTTTCTCCATCTTGCCTGTTGGCCAGTAATATCTTATAATATACTCGAGCATCTTTCTTAGCATTGTCAGCCTTGTGGGGGGTTTTGTTGGGATTTTCGCCTTGCAGGCTTTAGCTGCTTTATATATCTGTTAAGTCCGGCTATGACTTAGACTTAAGATGTCTTTATCTCTTTTCATTTCTTTTCATTTCTCTCCAACTTCCTCTTATTTTCCTATCAATCTCAAATCACTGGTCTTGCCTCTGCATCTGTTCCTTCCCATTTGTTTCCCTCTGCTTTCCTCTCTAATATTCAGATCGGATTTTCCTTCGTCTTGACTACTTAACACCATACAATAGACACACTTACACACTTAAAATGGCTTCCCAACCCGTGCTTTTACAGGCACGAATGTCAAAGCGTCCACCATTCTCCGTGGAAGTACAAGGAGCTCCGCAAATTCCAGATGAGACAATCCCACGACGCAATGCAGAAGAACCCTCTAAGCTACTCTCACAACCTGAAGAAGGCGTATCTACCGTCTTTGATATTGTGCAACGAGCATCCAAGAAATTCGGAAACGGGAATGCAGTAGGTTGGAGAAAATTGATCAAGAAACACGTTGAGACGAAAAAGATTAAGAAGGTTGTTGATGGGGAAGTTAGGGAAGTGGATAAGAGTTGGAGTTATTTTGAGATGGGTCCGTATCAGTACTTGACTTTTGTCGACTATGAACGTTTGGCTTTGCAGGTTGGGGCTGGGTTTAGGAAGTTGGGGTTGGTGGCTGGGGATAGAGTGAGTGTTTATGCTGGGACGAGGTTTGTGTTTTCCCCTTCTAGAATATCTAAATTACTCTTTTTTCGGGGAGATTTTGAAATGGCTAACTAGAATGGAATCACAGTCCCTACTGGTTAGCAGTAGTAGCTCATGGGGCCGTCTCCCAGTCAATGCCCATAGTAACAGCATACGACACATTAGGAGAATCAGGACTCCGACATTCTCTCATAGCAACAAAAGCAAAAGCCATCTTCGTTGAACCGCATCTTCTCAAAACACTTAGTATTTCCCTTGAATATGCTAAAGAGATAAAATATGTCATTTACAATGATCTTCAAGAAAAAGATGTTGATCTCGATGCAATTGAGAAGTTTAAAGCGAAACATGCTACATGTACCGTTTTGAGCTTTGGAGAATTGAGGAAGCTCGGAGAAGAGAATGAGGTTGAGCTTGTGAGACCTGATAAGGAGGATATTTGTTGTATTATGTATACTTCAGGTTCGACAGGTACACCGAAAGGCGTACCATTAAAGCATAGGAATGTCGTTGCAGCTGGTAAGCACTTTTTCTATCAAAAACAATGTGACCACATCACAATATTAACCAAAGCAGTGGCCGGTGTAAACACAATCCTGCACTCAACACTCGGCCCATCCGACGCACTCCTAACATACCTGCCCCTGGCCCACATCTTCGAATTCGTAGTCGAACACGCCTTCCTCTACTGGGGCGCAACAATGGGCTACGGCAGCATCCGAACCCTCTCCTCAACATCCATGAAAAACAGCGTGGGCGATCTCCAAGAATTCAAACCAACACTTCTCGTAGGAGTCCCCGCAGTATGGGAAACCATCAAGAAAGGAATAGTTTCACAAGTTTCGAAATCTGGTGGTGTGGTTGAGAAATTATTTTGGGGCGCGTTGCATGCGAAGGGATTTTTGAATGGACTGGGAAGGGGTTTTGGGACGGGTATTATTGATCGGGTTGTTTTTGAGAGGGTTAAGCAAGCTACGGGGGGACGGCTGAGGTTGACTATGAATGGGGGGAGTGCTATTGCTCGTGGAACTCAGGAGTTTATTAGTTTGGTTGTTGCGCCTATGATTAATGGGTATGGTATGACGGAGACTACTGCGTATGTTTTCCCCTGGCTCTTCAATATCTCCTCCCATCCCTCCAAAATCTCCTTTTCAATAATTGAGATGGCTAATAATGTGTGTTGTATAGAATGGGAGCACTCTGTAAGTCACCTTCGCCCAGACCCGGCCAGCCACCACTTTTCCTCCACATCAAGAAACAATAATCCCCAATTAATGCCCCGTAAAGCATACTAACTAATAACCCAGGCTCCCCCCAATCCTGGACATCAACCTCCCACGGGGACATCCCGTCCTGCATAGAAATAAAGCTCGTCTCCTACGCCTCGGCCGGATACCTAAGCACCAACAAACCGCATCCACAAGGAGAAATCTGGATCCGAGGAGAAAGTGTCTTTGAACACTATTTTGAGAATGAGAAGGAGACGAGTGAGGCTTTCGTAACTGGTGAAGATGGAGAACGTTGGTTCATGACGGGTGATATTGGAGAATGGGATTCTAATGGCCATTTGAGGGTTATTGATCGGAAGAAGAATCTGGTTAAGACTTTGAATGGGGAGTATATTGCTCTTGAAAAGGTATGCTTTCATATACATTCCCGTCCTCTTCCTGCGTCTCTCTGTTTTACAATTCCTCCTTATCAAAAAATTCTTTTCAAGATGGAAGGTATAAAATGGAATATCTACTAACAGTTCTCTTTGTAACCATTAGTTGGAATCAATCTACCGCTCAGCAGAAACAGTATCAAATATCTGCATCTACGCCTCAATCACCGAATCTAAACCCATCGCTATCATCTACCCTGCCGAACCGGCTCTCAAAAAGTTAGCGAGTGAGATTGGGGTCCAGGGTCATGGGTTAGGTGATCTGGTTCATGATTCTAAAATCAGGAAGGAGGTTTTGAAAAGGTGAGAGAATCTTCTTTTTCCCTAAAAAAAAAGGGAACATTTCTTTGGTTTAATCGAGATGAGATGACATTGATTTCATTACAAAAGAATTGTAGACTGGAAAACTGACTTTTGGGATTTGTTTTTGATTATATCTAGGTTACAGATTATTGGGCAGAAGGCAAGTCTAGCTGGTATGGAAATTATTGAGGGCGTTGTGTTGGCTGATGAGGAGTGGACACCGCAGAATGTAAGTTTTTCTTTTTCGACTCTTGGATCCATGTTTTTCTAATGAGGAATATCATTAGGGACTTGTGACTGCTGTTGGGAAATTGAATAGGAAGGGTCTTTCTGAGAAATATGCCAAGGATATTGAGGTTGCTTATAAGAAGGGGTAGGTAGTTAGGGAGATGTTAAGTCTTTGTGGGATTATGTTTTTGGGGAGTTGGATAGGTGGTTGTGGGATGGGGGGTGGGGGGGGGTGTTGTTGGGTTGGTTTGGGGTCTTTTATGAATAAGTAGTGGTCAGAGATTTTTAATAACAAAACGAATGTGATATTGCAAGTGTTTTAACGTAGTATGGGATGGAAGTGGACATTCTGGTACACTGCTCTGGAGAACAAAGACCTTTTCATGTTTACAGAAAATGCCTACCTACCTACCTAGGTACTTACTAACTAGCTACCATCTCTTGTAGATTACACAAGCAACAGGTCTTATACAAGAAAATACCTAAAGAAAAGATGGGGAGTTGTTGTTATATAAAAGAAGCTTGTTATTTTATAGTTGTATTTCAACTAAGTTATGCAGAGTATATTCTAGTTAGCATTAAATTTAGGTAAGAGAGTTGTTGATGTTAAGTGGTTTTCCTGTGGTTTTTCTTTTCTTACTTTTCTGTGTATTGTCTGGAGAGATGCTCTAGATCTTCATTCTGTTCTGTGTAGTTGAGGATATAGCTGTATTGTGGTTTTGGGTGGAATAGCACTGCTAAGACAACTATACCTAAGTTGTTTCATATAGACTCTCAAGGGCGCAAGAGGTAAGGATCAAGTCAATCATCATCAATAGTATCTACATTGATTTGATAATATCTAACTCCCGAACCACTCCTTTTCGAAAAGCTTCACTACGCCTGCGCCGTCTACTAGAAGAGAAAACCAACTAGAGGATATCACATTGGTACACAAGGAGAACCGGTAGCCATTCTCGCAACATACTCGCATAGCTTTACTCAAGATTTACGACCAGTCACATACCCACTCTGCCTTATATAAGCCGCCCAATTCATCAAATCATGCTGCACCTCAGCCCCAGTACTCTTCTCTTTATAAAACGTCGCCATCTGCCTCAAATCCTTCATCAGGGCTACTAAAAGCAACGCGAGGAATTTGTTTGAAGTCGGTAACTTCTTGCCTCTAGTCTCCTTCCCAAAAATGAGATTGGCCTCTTCGTAAGACAAATTGTCTCCAGCGAGATTGATCTCAGCATTACGGTAGCCTTCCGGTGCTACCATTACTTTTGCAGCTGTGATACCGATGTCCTTGGTTGAGACGAGCGCCATCTTGTTGCCGTCCACACAGTTGCGCCATACACTGGCATACACCTGACCGATGAAGCCAGGGACGAAATTCTCTAGGAAGGCCGCCGGACGGATGATAGTGTATGTGATGTTTTTCTGATTGCGCAGGAACGCTTCAATTTCGTGCTTCGTGTCCCAGATATCGACGCCAGACAACACATTACCACCAGCACCACGGTCAATGCTATTCATGACAATATGTTTAGCACCAGCACGTAAAGCAGCGCTAATGATGTTTTGGCCTAGTTTGACTTCGTCTTTGTCGTCGCTAGGTGTCATGAAGTAGACAACATCGGGAGCAGAGCCGACGGCGCGGAAAATGGCGGTCGAGTTGTTCATGTCGCCTTGAATTGGTTTGATGGATGGGTATTTGGTGAGTAGAGTGGAAGCAGAGGCTGGTTTGCGGTGGATAGCGTAGATGGTGTTGTTGTTGCTTGATGCATCTTGGTGGAGGGCACTGAGAACGGCACTGCCCTGTTCGTAAAGAGTGAATTAGCAATTTCTTCTTTTGTAGAGGATTTGGAGATTTTTCTCCTAAGATATGTCTCGAGAGTAGATGTCTTCAAAGAAGATGTCTTGAAAGGGGAAATCTTAAGAGGAACTCCTCGTAAATTGTTACTAAATAGGATACAGAAGTGAGGATACAGAAGTGTTCCTCAATACGTACCTGAGTGCCTGTAGCGCCGAAAACGACGAGCTTCTTCGACATCGTGAGTGATGTTTGATGTCGCTGATGAGAATCGAATGTGAGATGATGTCAAGCTGGAGAAGACAATACAAAGTATAAATACGTATCATACAAAACTGGTTCCCCCGTGGATTCCTACATCCCACCGGCTAGCGATTTCACTTGATCCCACGGCTACATATTTGCACCGTAGGCAATACTACTTCGTAATTGTGACACGGTATAATATGCCTTCTTTGTTCCTAATTTATCATATGGTGCGGATGAGGTTCAGATAGGATGCATAAAGAAGATTAAAAGGTATAGCTCGGGTTCTCTGATGGTCTCTGACGGATCCATACACCCATCCCACCGGGTAGCCATCCCACTTGCTCCCGCGGCCAAATATACACGCCGTAACCGATGTGACTACTACTGTAAGGTTACGCAACTCCGGCAGGCTTTATCTTACAGTAGTCAATCTCAGTCTATAAATCGAATAGGCCTTCTCCTGAGCAGAATTTTGCTTACGTCAATTGCAGTACCAAGCTAAGAGAAGGATATCGGGGTTTAACAAACTCCGTAAGGTACTACTCACTCGTAAGATTATCGCTAAAGGGTCACTATAAATATAAGGTAGGTAAGCAGGCCTGCCACCCCTCCTCGCTTGATTGATTATTTATTTATTTCAATACTTCGTACAAGAGGAGCTCGAAAATTCTTCTCCGTGCCCATGGAGTCGCAAAAAAAGAGCAAGCCAACAACAACAACAACGACGCAGATCACTGCACCATTTCGATGTTCTTACTCGTCCTGCGAGAAGACATTCTTGCGACGTGAACATCTCACTCGACACGAAAAAAGTCATAGTTCAGATAAACCGTACAAGTGCCATCTCTGCCCGAAAGAATTTACGAGGAGGTAGGTGAAACAGCAATATTTAATTCAGTTTAATTTACTGTAGATAATCCGTTGAGCTGGTGCTGACAGATATAGTGATATTCTCAAGCGACATATCGCATTACACTCGAATCCTACCGAGTCGAAACGTACTCTAGTAGCTTGTAAAAGCTGCAGACGCCGGAAACTGAAATGCGATTCAAATTCACCGTGTGCTACATGCGTCTCGCGTCAGCTAGAATGCGAACGAGAGGAGATTTCGCCTCAGAACCAGTTGTCTAGTACAGATTTGTCGAAGTCGTCTTCTTCGGATGCTGGGATAGCTGGTTGTTCGGCTTCAATGATGGATTTGAGTATTGATAAGTTTGGAGAGGGGGGCTGGTGTCCTGGGAGATCGGTTCAGAAGTTAACTGTTACTATTGGGAGACATTTGTAGTATAGTTATTCATGGATCACAATGAGGCGTTTGGTTTTAATGACTAAATAAATAAATAAATCTGATAAACATACCGAAGGGCATCTTACTAGTATCCTTCGTTAGTCTGCAAGTTATCTTTGATCGAAAGCTCTATTTATCGTATCTAACGTCCTAGATCTAGTTTAGTACTACTCTCTAATTGCTAGCAGCCGAGAAGAGACCTCAAGTCATGGTACCGCGACTTACATGCGTTATAGCGTTTTCTTTCGTATATCAATTCTACAAGAGTGAAGAAGGGAGGAAGAGGCAAGGGCGAAAGATAATATAGAAAGCTGCGAGATCTGTTGCCATCTAGGATACTGTTGTCATTTTGCGATTGCATAAATCTTCCTACTTTTGATAATCTAACTTACAACCCAATTAACTGTATTCGCTTCCTAGTCCTTCGAATTTTTAGAATTTCTTACGGTACCAATTCTCTTGAACCTCTCCATGGACCAAGTATGCCATTCCCATGCTGGACTGCTTCGGACGGCTTGTTTTGGCAAAGATATGGCTTTTAACAAAAGCTATTTGATGAGATCGATTGATATAAGTATCCAGTATCTGTCATTATCTCGAGACTTTAAGAAAGGATCAGTTTAAATTCAGTTTCTTAAGAAACTAGAAACTTAAATTAAAATAGCTAAGTTTGTATATTGTCAATCCCGTAGTCTAGTCATTTCGTTGGTATTCCGCGTTCGAGATGTTTTGTTCAACAATATTTTTAGCTACGAGCTGGCTGTACTTTGTAACTTTTAAGTCATTCTTCTCTGCAACATTTGGTCACTGTCGTCGGCAAAAATTAGATAGAGTTTAGTATCCCTAAAGTAGATAGAAAGCGAGCTAATATATAATAAACTGACTAGTATGTTACTGAACAGGTTATGTTTTGATTCTTGTATGACACGTGACCATATTTTTGGCTACATTCACTAGGGCGCGTCCGGTCCTTTCGAGATACTCCCAATTGCATTTAAAGCGCAGAGACTCTGAAGACTGCCTCGCATCAAATCGCTCTGACTAGTCTCATCTTTCCAGTCCAGTCTTTCCTCATATACCACACGCTGTAAGACAAGGTGATATCCGGGGAAACATCACTCAATCTACTACCTAGTACTTTTCGGGCACAAGAATACGATATCAGGTTAAAATGGGGAAATCAAGACGCAGCTCACTGAGATATACCCCAAAATCTCGACTCTATTGGCATACCGGTAAAGACTCGGTAGATCAACTTCACTCTTTGCTAGATATGGACGCTATTTTCCTCTCTATCGATATTGAAGGGATTTTCACTTGTGGAAAATCAAGAATTAACGAATTTGGACTTTCCGCTCTGGATACTCGTCATCTGCCGCTCGAGGCAAATGATATCGTTTCATCGCGACACATCTACACTCGACTTCGAGATCTTCACAAATCCAAAAGATTTCTCTTCGGAGATGCAGAGCGCGCTCTGCATCGAGATATAAGCAATCTTATTAGAAGCCTATTTTACATCGAGGATCCTCATATGTCTGTAAGTTTGTAATCGCCATTCAAACATTTTCCGATCTAACTCCAAGCAGGCAGCCTCAACACCACCTGTTAGAAGGGCCCTCTTCGAACCATCACAATTCGGATCCAAATGCGGCTGCAACAAACAAACGATACCGAGATATAGTAATAGTTGGTCACGGGATCCGCGTTGATATTGCTGTACCGGGTGAACTTCTTGTAAATGTACAAGAGATCAAACCAATAATTGCCGTAATCGACACAGAGCTCATTGGAGCAGCAGTGTCTGGGAAACACGTAAAGTTGTGGAAATTACTAGAGTGTCTTGGGTGTCCTTACAGCGACCTGCATGTGGCTGGGAATGATGCAACGTTTGCTATGAAAGCTTTACTCTCGCTTGCACTCAAGTCTCAATGGCCGAGTTCACAAAATAGGCTATCGAAGCTTCGACAGATTGCTTCCGCGCCAATTACCGAGATTTTAAATAAAAAACACGAAGAACAATTGGCTTCTCAGCACAATCACGATATGCGCATATCAAACCAGCGGGGTCGAGTGGGTGACTGGGCTGACGAGCCGGGGGGCGTTTTGCCTTGGGACTCGGATTGACACTCTTCTTTAACGGCCACCCTTAACAAACTGTCCAGAAATAAGTGGAGTCTGAAGGTTCAAGAAGAGAACTAAAATAGAGAACCAAGCAATAGGGAGGAACATGATAATAAAAAGACCAGGGTAGAAAACCTAGATATAAGGTCACTATATATCCGTATTCAACAATTAAAGAGCAGCAGAAAAGACTCTTGCAAGCCGATTCGATAATATTGGCAAGCAGAATGACTTACGGTTCTTAATGAAATACGTAATCCTGAGATAAAGTTTAGGGGTGATTCTAGTAGTCTTCTAAGCACTCAAGTTATTTAGTGGTAAAGCGATTCCTAGAAACCAGACTTAGGTATATTATTATCTCATATAGTTGATTATCTTGAGAGATATACTAATTGTTCTTTCTCTCTTACTGTACCTTGGGCTCTTCGTTTGACATTTGCCCCTATTTTCCCTCGCTTACTGGGATACCCTCAACACAATCTCGACCTTTAGTTTCTTCTAAATCTAAATCTTGGTATCTGTTTGTTTGGTTCATTTAGGCTGACCCTTTTGGAATAGTTTATACGTTATAATATGACTTTGAAGGTGTATCTAAAGTAGAACAATCTAATACTTCACTACAATGCAATTGAAGTTCAATAAGTTGAAGAGATAGAGCTGAGGGCTGGAAAGAGTCCTGACAGGTGTGCAATATGAAAAATTAATATTTGAATATTGCTACGTGAATTCTGCCGATGGTTTTTCGCTTTGGATAACTCACTTGAATTACATACCTGACAGTGTAGTATGCACTAAGCATCACTACACGTGTTAAATATCAATCGTGATATTACACATGTAAAAGCCACTTATTATAAGACTTCATAGATAGAGTCCTACCCGAACCAAAGAAGCTGTAACAAGGACGAGCAACCTGTACAAGTCATAGGGATCCGAAGTATGGAATGGGCGAGGAATATCTCTTTCACTTCTCACAACTTGTTACAGATTAATCATTTTTCAGATGGCTTTCTTATTGGATACATAATATTTAACCCTAACATTTAGCTATACCAAACAACATTTGCCGGGCCAGCGTCAGTGTCCAAATGCGCCACAACACTAGCCGTCGTCTCACTTCCAGTAGCATCAATCTTCCACATCTCAATGAAATTCGACGCGCTGTCGGTGATCGCGAAGTAGTCCTCGCTAAAGGCAGCCGGTGACACAGCGTTGGCAGATCCACCACTACCAGTAGTTGGAAGCAGGAACAGCTGCTCGGTAATAGCACCAGTTGTAGCATCGAGAGCAAAGGCCGAAACATAGCCAGAAATGGATGTTGTACGGGATCGAGTGGCGGCTAGGAGGTATTGGGGCGAAGTGCTGCTGGTGGAGTTACTGGACGGGAGGGAGAATAGGACTTCATCGGCCCAGTAGGATGAGCTATTGGTGTATCCTGAAGGGAGAAGAGAAATATGTGGTGTTGGTAAATGTTAACTCGCCAGTGGTTGTGTCCCGAGAGTAGGCAGCAGCAACGGAATTGCCTGCTTCGTAGACAACATAAACCCAGTTACCGTTCGGGTGCACCGCCAAGTGACGTGGGTCTGAGTCGTTGGCTGCTGCGAGATACTGCACTTCCTCTATGGCACCAGTGGCATTGTCATATGAGTGCACCCAGACCGCATTGCCTATGTCATCTGCTGAGTAGATAAATTTATTATCGCGGCTCAACCCAAGACCGTGCACACCAGCCGCATCGTTATATGTAACATTGGCGAAATTAGACTGCAGTGTTCCAGAGTCATCAACAGAGATGGCTAGACTGGAACAGCCGTTGCCGTAAGGTGCCCCGAAGACGGCATAGGGGGTGACGGCGGCGCTGGAGATAAAGTTGGCATTGTTGCCTAGCGAGGTAAATATGTTAGCGATAAATGTTAAGCGACTGACCGATTTTGAAGGAGATGTACATACAGTCAGAAGACAAGCTCACGTTACTCTCGTACGTCAGACTCAAATCATCTGTAATGGCGTAGCTTTGGAAATAACCAGTTGTGGCTACGTATAAATTCTTTTTTTGATCCTAGTTGATATTGTCAGTCATATTCATAGTTTATCAAGCGTGAAAATAGCCTCATACATCGAGCGCAATCCACTTTGAGCCCGAGGACGCAGAAGTAGTTAGTTATGTTGTTAACAAGAGTAAGAGAGTTTGCCGAGTCATCAAATTCAACACCGACAACGTTTGTCCCTGAGAAAAATCCCGAGAAGAAATAATGAGTGTCGCCCAAAACTGGAGCTGCGAGGGCCGCCAGGGAAAATGTAGAAGAAGCGCGCATGGTTGGACTTTAGACTTTTGCTGAATCGAAATGGGATAGATACCGCTAAACGAATGGGTACAGTATTGAACAGAGCGAAAATGAAACGACAGTCCTGATGGTCAATCAGTCAACGTCTGAAGAAACAAAACCAACAGCGCAAATCTATTCTATTTAAGAAATTTGTAGAGTGGACGTTGCGTTGTCAGCGATCATCGCCAAATAATCTCATTCCATGTCAAGTACGTATGCCAATTGTGTGGAGGAAATAAGCGAGGGAGCACGCCAGAAATATTAAGCGACTAATTCGTGGTCTGTGCAAGTAAGTAGAGGATTCCATTGATAATCCGAGTATTTTTATTGGCTCTCTCCGTGTTGGCAGTCGAGTGAGGCGAAGTTTTCTTGAAACAAAGACGAGAGTGAACGCGCGTTAGCGGGGCCGAGTGGTCGTGAGTTGTCAAGACTGACTTGTAGAAATAAAAGAACCCTCATGGCGATGGCTAATAATACGCGTACTGTACTCAGAATGACATCTGTTGGTTTCAAATTATAGAAGTCACGTGAAAATTATATCGAAAGCTTGAAAATTATAAGTTGTACAAAACCGCAGTATGCGTGGTTCTTCTACAATGATAAGCAGCCAGTACCTTGCAGGATCAAGTGTGCAGTTGCTGGGTTAATTGTGGCCGAAATTACCTTTCATTTACAAAGGGCATAACAATTAGAGATAGTAAGCTCTAAAATTATAAGAGTGTACAGGTAGGTACAAGGTCACTTGATTCCTTTGCTCTTAGGGGGTACAAATACAAAGAACCCTCGCTTAAAGAACCTACCCCTATTCTGCCCAGCCTGCGTAGAGCTAAAACTTGCCCGAATCAAATAATCTTAAAAACTTAAAAAGGAGATGGCGATGTGTGCGTCCACTCTACAAAGCTCCGAAGGCTTTCCAAACCTTAATTCACCCTTAATTCAAGGTTATTTTAAGAGGCTTAGCATTATACAACGGTAGGATTTCACGAAGGACTAAGAAGCTTTTTCGTAGCACTCCGTACATCAGAATGGCCTTAGAAAATAACAATAATAGAGAATTTTAGCATTTTTACACTGTTCTAGAAGCCGCCGCCAACTCCCTGCCGGGCTTTCATAGGCACAATGTTCATCTGATATTTAACCTTTTCTAATTTTAGTCCGCAGCCGCAGTTGTGGCTAAAGGATCACCTTCCAAACTACCAGATCAGGGTCTATTTACTATACCTCATTGTTAGCATTACAGAGGTACCAAGCAACCTTGCTTGCTTTTCTAAGCAGGACCCGGTTTCCTATATATCAACATTTGATCAGTGATATTTCGATTTTTATTTGAAGGAATAAGTGGTCACTCGAGCTAAGAGTCTAAAATACGTAACGTGATTGTGAGTCTTCAAGAAATTATCCTAAAACAAATGGCGTAGAAAGCTCTTTAGCCATTGAATTGGCCATCATAACTCAATCAAGCTGCGGACTAGTTGAGTAATCCTAAATCATAAGTGCTAAACCAATGACATACTGGCTAGTCATGCTCCAGAGTGGCTGAAGGCAGCCAAGAACGCATTGCTCATGGTCTGATTTATAGATACCGCTTACTAGCTTTTATAACTCGTTTGGATAATCACCTCCGTTGATAAATTCGCTCTGTACCTACGACCTGATCAATCGCTTAATTCAGAATACCACTTCTAAATTAATAAATTTTGTACTAGGTAACTAAGTCAACTTACTTAACTTCGTAGCTTCTTCTATAAGTCATTTGCTTAACTTAGGTAATTCATAATTCGACAAGAATTTCACTCAAGAAATGTCTCATATTCTCTTGGCAGAAATCGATACGCTACGCTACAAATATTCCTTCTGAAGAAGGCTTCATGGCTAAAGGTTCCACCAACTGCCCACCCCATGTTTTCGGTCCTTCGTAAACCGACGCTGCAGAAATCTCGCCTTCGAAAGCTCTGCTGAAAACCTCCGATCAACGTCAAAAAACTGGAAAGCTTTGAAAGAAGAGCTCATAGCTCCAACAGCCTCAAAGTTGGGTGTCAGCATTCCGAGGCGCACCACCGCTTTTGGTGCTGAGGCAAACGCTCCCAATAATGTCGCCCTCTTGCCTAGTGGTGGTAATACCCGACCTCCGTTTGCGTTACGACAGAAGATATTTGTTCCTGGACAACGTTGAAGTAAAGTACGTCCACTATATCTCAGATCCAATATTCCGTGCTTGCACTCGATCATTGCCGTATCCGATGTAATGCCCATGCTTGAATCAACTCCTGTTAAAAATCGTCGGTGTCTCCGATCAAACGGATGGTCTTTGAGTTGATACAATGGTACAGTCTCCTGGAACTCAAAGTAGTCTCCCCACTGCTCATATCCCTCAAAGAACTCTGTCGTCGCCTCCTCAAATGCACTTTTACTACTCATACCTGCAACTAACGTATACTTCCCTGTCTTGCCATCGAATTTGTAATTCGGGCTCCAGTCTTTGATCATAGAACGAAGGCAAGGTGTGAGGGAAATGACTCCAAATGGGTATCTACGTAAGTTTCCAAGGTTAGTATCAGTATTTTGTATGCATTTGAGACAAGGTCCTGGTTCGCAGAAGAAGAAAAAAACAAGATGGTCTGGTATGGATATGGGGAGTGGTACCGTTTTTGTTCCTCGGCAGTAAGGTAGTTCATGTCTCTTATCCATAACGGCGCTTTGAGGTATTGCTCGGCAATGGTATAGTGGTGTCTATGGATAGCATAAAACCTTCCACATACCAGCCCGAGACAAATCGACGTGAATTGGTCGTCGTTGGCCCATAAATAATCGAATACGGTGAAGACTATCTCGTTTGGCAAATCCAGAAGACTGGTTCGCATGACCTTTGCATTTTCTGGCGATGAACTCATGTTGAAAGGTTTGGATACTGGTAGCATGAAGATGTTAGCTTGGGTATTCTAAAGCGATTTCAGTGCTGGGACCTACGAAGACCTAATTAACCACGGGAAACCACACTGAGTAATGCTGAAGCCGTAATAACCAAATAATTATCGCATAAAGAATGTAGTTGATAAAGGGTGTGAAAGTGTATGGGATTTGGCAGAAAGTCGATGTCGACGCTCAAATGTTGGGAAAGAGCAACGCAGACTTAGAAAGGAAAGAACGAGTGTCATTGAGCATCGGCTTATTCTGCCCTCGAGCTGCAATCTTTATTATGGTTAAGAGACCGAATGCGTTTTCGAGATATCGATAGATGAAATTAGCCCATACCATCAGCACATGCTCGAGACTCAAGCAAATAGGTAGTGATTAAAGCTGCATCACATGACCTATCAGGTTGATTTGAATTCAGTAACATGGAAACCATTTCTCCGATCAAGAGAGATATCAAATCATACAGTCAACTCACATAATATTCGAAAGGTCATATTTGCAACGTTTGAAATGTATTTGCTGGACCATTTTCGCATTAAGTGATGTCTCTGTGAAATCGGATGCTAAGAGAGATAGTTACGAAGAAGTTACCTAAGGAGGCTTATATTTAGTTCCACAAAATTAAATCCAGAGATAAAACATATATCTAGGTAGAGAAGTATTCCGACCATAATAGCTTTGTATCATTCGTGTGCTGTAGCGATTAAATAGCTTCATATAGATACTCTGAGTTTGGTTTCTAATCTTCAAGTATACAACACCGACCAGAATTTGATCCTTGTGGCATTGCTAAGATGCACTTATGTCGTGTCATGGTACTCAAGACTTTCCTTTTCTCTCTCGACGACTTAGTTTGTGTGACCGACATAGTCTAAGCGAGAGAGCTTTCCAATAGTTTTCAATGGTCTCTAATCTACGTTAACTTGGTCTACGGAGGAAGTGATGGCGATTACCGTGGAATTTGGACTTTGGGCTTCTTTAATATGAGATTCGTTTAATATATAAGAGATAGGTTCGAGAAGCTTAAATTATAATCAATGTATCTATAAGATATAGGCTTTCAATTAGATAGAGAAATTAACCGAGTTAACTGCAAATGAAGTTACTTCTAATCTAGATCAATTAAAGGACTTAGGTTAAATATGCCAGTCTAATCAAATGAATTATTTAAATCAGGTGAGGTGAATTGTTATGGTGGTCACGTGCTATAATAAAACGTAACTGGTTAATTTATGGTATCTAATAAATTATCATACCTATATTATAAATCTCCTCCTATACTACGGTGTATAGTTAATGGATAGATTGTCCGCAAGTTCATTAGATATGGCATTACTCTGTATGTGCCCCCTAGCATCCCTAGCCTGACTAAAACTTCCGTTCCTATTTTAAACCCTTCAGCTACTTCAACTTTGAATCTATGGATGGAAATAAGGGTTTTAGTCACTTACCAATTTAGAGACTGCCCTCTGAGCAATAGAACAGTGTATAGAGGACGATATAGTGTGAGGGTTAGAATTGCGATTTAAGCGAGCAAATAAGATCATCTTGACAATTCTAATAATGTCGAAAAAGCACGCCATGCTAGTGGTTGGATATTGTCTTAAACTCCAATTTCAGCGGCATTTCTTCCAGAGTAAATGAAGCGGTCATAGCCATGGTCTTGGCGCTAGTAAGCAACTGATCGTTAAACCCCATAAAGAAGGTCGCATCACGGGCCACAAAGAGTGGCCAGGGCTCGGGTAAAGTCACGCGTCTGCCGAAGACTCAACTAAACTCGGTTTGGCAGGTGCTGCGCTGTGCCCCAGGACCATGACCATAACCCGACAGAGTCTGACATGCAGAGATGGGCCATGCAACGCAGGCACTGCAGACAACGCAGATAATCACGAAAATCACAACAAGACACTGCATAGCGCAAAGCACGCCTCACTACCCCTACACTGAGCCGTTACCTATCTCCCGACTTACCGTGGTTACTTGCCTAAACAAGCTTATCTCTCTCTTGAAAAGATGCAGGTACCTGCCGATTATCTTGTTTGGACCTGGTGCCGACGCGCAATAAGTATTTATACTACAATGGCCCCGTACCTTTTCGACATGAGCAAAGCGACCCATCATGTTGCTTCATTCTCTCGTTGCAGCTCTGGCTAGTGGCCTTGTTCTCGAGACTTTGGCCAGTCCTGTCTCTCACGAGTACACAGGTGCCCGGACAAAACGTGAAGTTCCTTCCTCCCACAGCCTTCACGAGCGTCATCTGCCTCACTGGGAGCAACAATGGACTAAGAGAGACAAAGTATGATAATTTAACTAGGAAAATTTAAACAGATTTACTAAACAAATCATTAGGTGCCAGACACGCAGGTCTTACCCATGCGAATTGGCTTAAAGCAGTCCAATCTTGAGGATGGTCATAACAAACTTATGGACATGTAAGTACTGAAGCTAGCTATCCGAAAAAGCCTCATGAGAATGGGCTGCTGATTCCCATGCAAGCTCCACTCCAGGATCTCCGAATTATGGGAAACACATGACTCCGGAAGAGATTATTGACTTCTTCGCTCCACACCCATCTACCACTACCACTGATGCTGTCATGGAATGGCTTGTCTCATCTGGAATCACCGCTGATCGCGTTGCGGTCTCTGTCAATAAACAGGTGCTATTTCTTCCCTTCCTTCCTATGGGACTTTTACATTCCAGAAGGTCTACTTCATGCTGTGAATACTAACAATTTGAAATTAAGTGGATTCAATTTGACGCAACAACCGCCGAAGTCGAAGAACTACTTATCGCTGATTTCTTTATCTGGGAGCATGTCTCTGGGGCTTCTGATGTTTCGAGTGAAGAGTATCATGTTCCAACCCATATTCAGGAGCATATTGACTACGTGACTCCTGGTACCAGACTTCGATCGAGGAACGTTAAGGCCGCACCAGTTGGGAAACTTGTAGGCGCTCAGCCGCTTATCACTCAGCTCCCCGGATTTCCTTACCCGAATGCCAGCACTTGTGACATCTATGTTACGGCTGAATGCACACGAGGTAAGTTCTACCTAGTGGTGGCTTGGATGTCTAAATCTAATGATGGCATACTTTAGTCCAATACAGCATTCCAAATGCCACGACGGCTGTGGCTGGGAATGAGCTTGGCATTTTTGAGAGTCTTGACGTTCATTATAGTAGAGCCGATCTTGATATCTACTTCAGCACTCTCTATCCGTAAGAAGACCTGACTCCCATGCTCTTTGGTCTTTGTTAACACTACAGTAGTAATATCCCTAATGGCACTTATCCCGAAGAGCGTCTAATCGACGGCGCTATTGGAGCCACCGAAGATACAACGGAGTATGTGCCTATCGATCTTGAGGCTGGCTTAGATTTCGACTCTTCGTGGCCACTTATCTACCCCCAGAAACTCGTTCTTTTCCAGGAAGACGACGAGTACTACGAATCGACTGGGAATTTCAACGGCTTCTGGAATAGTAAGTATCGCCAGTTAAATCTCATAATGGAATTTGAGCTAATTGTCCTAGCTTTTCTTGACGCTATAGATGGTAGTTACTGTACCTACAGTGCCTACGGCGAGACGGGTGATTGTACCGAACCAGCGTGCATTGACCCTGCATATCCCGATCCCAACCCTGGTGGATATAAAGGCCAGCTACAGTGCGTAAATCCGGTTCTTATTTGTTCTACAAGTGTTTGTCTTTGGTGCTATAATATTTCTGATTTCTCTACTACCGAGACATGCCTTACCAGTGATAATCATTCCTTTGTAAAACCATCTTAAAAAAGCACTGCTAATACGGAGTTCTGGCTAGGTGTGGAGTTTATAGTCCCACGAATGTAATCTCTGTGTCATATGAGGCCGACGAGTCGGGGCTGCCCGACTTCTATATCAAACGGCAATGCAACGAATGGATGAAGCTCGCTCTTCAGGGCACGACTACCGTCATGTCGTCCGGTGACTCTGGCGTTGGAGACGCTGTATGCAATGGTGCATCCGGCAAAATCTTCGATATCGACTTTGCTAGTTCGTGCCCCTATGTTCTCTCCATCGGCAGCACAGAATGGGATCGCTTCGACAACGCAACTACTCCAACACCAGGGCAAAAACTTCACGAAGTTGCAACCGCTCGCTTCCCAAGTGGCGGTGGCTTCTCTCAAACGTCTTCCCCATACCGAGCTACCAGGAGGATGCCGTCTCTGCCTATCTTGATCAGGTCGAATCAAGTCTAGGATTCGATTCATACGATCAGTTCGTTGCCAATGGTGATTTCAGTAATATCACCAGCGGTGTGTATCACAAGGGCGGGCGCGCGTATCCGGATGTGGCAGCTGTGGGAGATCGACAGGTCGTCTATTCCAATGGGTCTTGGTGGCTTGTAGGCGGAACTTCTTTGTCTGCACCTGTTTGGGGTGCGGTCTTGACTCTTGTTAACGAAGAGCGCCTTGCTGCAGGCAAGAGCACCGTCGGATTTGTGCACCCAGCACTTGTGAGTTTCCACGCAATTTTTTTGCCCTTCTACTCCGAGCTAGCGAACAGAGACGTACATTTCTTCGTATCTGACACAGAAAAAACCGCTAACTGTGTGACTTCCAAGTACGCCCATCCTGAAGCGTTTACCGACATCACCGTTGGCAGCAACCCTGGATGCAACTCAACTGGTTTCCCTACGGCCAAGGGCTGGGATCCTGTTACTGGACTCGGGTAAGTTTTTGAAGTTCTACATAAAGCTCGAAGTGTGTTCTAACTGTTCATAGCTCCCCGAATTTCCCGGTTCTGCTGGATGTTCTGCTGTCACTGTAGGCGTCAAGATAGAATTTCCAGTTTGGTAGTAGTACCTAGTGTTGCAAGTTTAATATGCTAAGATTCATAATCATCTAATGGTATATTTAAGTATATATAAAACATTTATGACCAGATATACTATTCTATTGAACAGAAAATGGCAACTTCGTCTTTTAATACCTTGAATCTTTAGTGTTGACGAGGTTTTCTCTATAGTTATAGATATTCCACGTCTTTAGTATAAGCAGATAAGGTAAGGACAGTAAGCTGGTTCTTCGCCCCTATAGATAGAAAGGAAATTGTCTCTCTTTGCTTGTAACAGAAAACCACAGAATCGATAATTATTCCTATTAGCTATGTCTTCTATAGTGCTACACAACGAGGCCCTAAATGTTACAGAATCCTCGCTCTAGTTTTGATGGTAGATACTTAGTGCTAGAATTAATAAGAATTTGAGACCAGCACCAAGATAATGGAAGCTAATATACAAATCTACAAAAAAACTTATTCGACGCTTGTAT
The DNA here is from genome assembly GCA_009805495.1 of Pezicula neosporulosa. NCBI lineage: Eukaryota > Fungi > Ascomycota > Leotiomycetes > Helotiales > Dermateaceae > Pezicula > Pezicula neosporulosa. Next base: position 818,367 of record SELE01000011.1, read on the forward strand.
CATTCCTCCCTTTTCACCCGAACACCCCTAACAACAAACAACGGATCTCTTCCCCCTCAGACCCCTTCACCCCATCCTTCAACACAACCTCCTCAACCCCCTCAAATACACACCACTACCACCACCAGCAGCCCAAAAATAACCTCCAACCCATCGTCTCCTCTCCCTGATCACTCATCCTCAACCACCGTCCAATAACCTTCTCCGGAAAACAACGATCACTAAAAACCATATGCGCACACCCACCATCCTTCAAAACCCTCCCAATCTCCCCAAAAACCTCAATTGGCCTAATCAAATAATCAACACTTACATTACAAATCGCTACATCAACATCTCCATCAGAAATTTCTCTCAAACTAGGATCTTCATTTAGATCTCTAACGATATGGCGTGTGAGATGAGGATTCGCTGCCATTTCTACATCGTTCATTCCGTATCCTGTTATTGACTTTGAGTGAAAGGTTGAGGGGAGAGGAAGATGTGATGTCCAACTTGAACAGATGTCGAGGATCTTCTTATCTGATTCTTTGATTTGTGTTTGGTAGTAGGTTTTTAGGGCTGTGATTGCTGTGTTGTCGATGTGTTGGACGAATCGGGGTTGGCTGTACCAGAGGGCGTCTTTGGATTCGTTGAGTCGTTTCAAGTCGGTGGGTGTGTAGGTTATTTGGTTTGGGTAGAGGGAGCGGGGGAGGGGGAGGGGTGTTGGTTGTGGTTGTGGTTGGGTTGAGGGGGTCATTGTTGTTGTTGTTGTGGTTGTGGTTGTTCTAGTATTAGTGAGGAATCCGGATAAGTGTGTGTGTTTTAATGCTTGGTTTTGACGTTTTAGGAGGATGTTTGATGATGTACGGTACATTTCTTTGGTTGTGGTTTCGTTGAAACGCTTCGTCTTGCATTCAGATAAGAGGTCTAAACGTCATTACAGTATTCGGTGCGGGCCGAGAAGGTGGGTTAAGCGAGAGAATAGGGGTAGCTCCGACATCTTGTGCTGTGGTGTCGTAAACTCTTGAATATTCAAGATCTTGAATTGCTATACCTTAAATGCCTAGGGACACTTAAATGGTGATTGTATTAGATATGCTATTTGTCCCCTGGTATTAAACTAATACATCTACACACGTCTAGTAGAATACTGTTAGAACCACGTGATCGGAAGTAAGAGTCGAATAGAAGGGAAAGTCTGTATGTGTCTAAAATCAGGTAGTACGTAACTGAAGTGATCAATTTACTTAAACTTGATTCGAGTAAACTATTTATTTTGAAAGAATCACTTAGTCTAAAGGTAATTCCATATCAATACCTGCATTCTACCTCCTTTGAAGTGAACACTCGATCACACTATTCTCACATCTCTTCTCCCTGTTGACAGACAGCTCATCTCCCACCAACTCCCGACAAATAAACCAAAAACTCACAACCATCAGGCAACTCACCAAACGGCCAAACAATACCCTTCTCCTCCCTAATACACCTTAAAGCCTCATCCGGTTCCGAATGATCAACCCAGAATTTCGTATCAGCACATGAAACACATCCGTTCTTGCTTTCCTCGCTATCCTTACCCACCTCCCCATCCGCATCTCTATCCTCTCCCTTAACCTCCTCGAACAAACTCCCTCTCAACTTCGCCTCCCTCACATACCCAACAGGACAACCCCTTATAACCTCCCTAACCTCCCCCACACTCCTCCTCATCCACTCCAAACCCCCAACACCATTAAAATTCTCAATCCCCCCATCAAAACCCCCTAAAACAGCCTCTATAGCAAAAGGATGAGAACTTAGAATCCCAACACCAAAACCTATCGAGTCTTCATTTCTATGAACTCCATCTTCTTTGAGTGCTTGGAGAAGTTGTTTTGCAGTTCCTTGATTTCGATGATTATAGCTGACGCAGAGTTGTGTTATCCAGATTATTGGATTTCCGTTGTGGAGATAGTAGGTTGCGAAGAGATTTCCTAGTAGTGTGTTATCGTGGGTGGAAATGGAGCGGATATAGATATTTTTTGCTTCCGTTTCTAATGATGGGAAGATTTGTTTTTTTAAGTTTGCAGGAGACATTTTTATTCTGGTGCCTAGGTAGGTGGAGGAGGCTTGTTAGTTTTGTGTAGTATGATCAGGTTAGGTAATTTTTTTTAGAATGGTGATGTAGGAAGGTGGGTAAGTTGGTTGGGTGTAAGCTGAGTGAAACATGCAACTCAACAGTAGTAGCCTACATCTATCAAATCCCTCTTAAATCATTCAGAGAGAAAAAAAGAAGAGGGGGAGGGGGAGGGGGGAGAGGGGCCCTAATCTTCTTTAACCCTCCCACCCATCTTCTCCTCAGCCTTAGGACCCCAAACCCCATAATTATTACTAAAGAACTGAGCCGCACTTATGATCATCTCCTCCGTTATCGAGGCTCCTTCGAATATGTCTACACGAGTAGTTGCCATTTTAAATTAATGCGGGGTGAGGGGTTTCTTGTGAGTTATGCAACTTGAACTTTTTATGTTCACCTTTTTGACCACGCTTTGAGTTGAAGATCATGGGATCGTGGAATCTGGAATGTAAGAGTATAGGAAGGTACAGAGAAGTTGTGGTGGAAGAGACGTTAGGTTGGAATTAAATTTTGGTTCTCTAGACGGGAAGCGACTAGTGTGTGGATATATTACAGTGATTGTTCTTTTTAGCGTCATTTGGTGATTTTAGCCTAAGCGCTATATATGCCTTGAAAATCAATTTATTTCTTTAAGCTACTAAATTCGGTGGGTTTCGTCGTTGTTTTATCCAGCCTTGGCCACGTGCTTGACAGCCTTAACTTGACAAGTTTACACGTGAACTCTTGGCGAAGGATAGGTATAATGTCTTTAGAAGGCCGAGAATATAATGCGGAAAATGACTGCAAGCTTTAAAGACATTAGAATCAAGCTATCTATACAAGCTGTCTTTTAGAGATAGGATCTATACCAAAAGAGAACACATTTCGTGGTAAACTGGCTACCACAGAGATATAGAAACTAAATAAGGAGGATCTTAGAGTAATACTCTAACGCGTCTAGAAGGATTCAGAAAATTAAAGAATATTAAGGAGCTAAAGTAACAGAAAAGTCTATGAATGGATATCATAAACTCAGTAGTAGGATGAATATGTTTAGGAGGCTTGGTTTTGTATAATTTTACTGGTGTATTATTACTTGAGGTGAATTAGCCCTAGGGCGGCCGTTTGTGTAAATTTCTCTGATATTAGACCTAGCGTTGTGTTGCAATGAAACGGTAAGTGAATAACGTATATGATAAGAAGAGGGTTCTAGACAAGTACTTCTATCAAGTTGTTTAGTTACAGTCATGGCTCGATAATAAAAGAGTCCAACATTTAGTACGTTGACTAGAGTAGCATTTGGAGCAGGATGCGACTGCTTTAATGAGCAGGGAGTCATTTGAATTGCCATAATTGAAGCTACATCAGATAGGTGACAGCTTGGTCCTGCTAATTTATACTAAACTCGGAATGAATCTTGCTCTGGTGATGATTGCACTCATCCTGTCGATGTATTTCGGTACACATTCTTGATCAGCAAGTAGATCTTCTTGTATCCACAATGCCTCTAGGCCCAGCCTCAGACAGCTTGTACTCCTCCCGATTGTCCTCTGGACTAGGTCGAGCAACATGATTCTTAGTTCATCAGTCCGCGCCTCATAACCTAAGATTAGCAGAGGAAATTGCAGCTCGCAAGTGCGCATTCTGCGTAAGATAGCAAACGCATCATCTAGCAGCGGCTGCAGGTTCCAAAGCTCACCGGAAATACTTTCAGAAATCCGTGCAAGATAGATCATTGCCACCATCTGAAATAACTTGATCATATCTGTAACAGTCGTGCTTTCCCTAGTTGAGAATCCCTCCTGACTTCGGATGATTTCCTTGACAATGCTGGCTTTGCCTTCTAGTATATTGAGGCTGCGTGTCAAGTTGTCTATCGAGTCTCTCCTCCGTTGGATTGCTTGGAATAGCACGCTGAAAATCTCGGATAAAAATTGCAGTATATAATGAGATGGGCGCACACTACGAACCAACTATTTAGGGAATTGTTAGTTATGGTTTATCAAACATGGCTCGGGATATTTACTAGCGGTCCGCTTGAGCCTAGAATATTATCCCAACTGCCAGCGCCCCGCTGTTCTGGAAAAACGGTTTCAATTGGACTACGTTGCCAGTGAAGAACGCTAAATTGAGCAATTATATCATGATAATACACCCAATCAAGCAATTTAGCTACAAAGCTTTTGCTTAATCCGGAATCGAGGCGGTTTGCCTTAATTATATCTTTTACTCCACGTATATACAATAACCATTGTCCACTGGTTTCTGATGATGTCTCAATCTGAGAAAGGCTTAGCGACATTGTCCTATATTTCGGGCATCATATTCGACAAACCTCAAATGAACATAGAAGCATACCGGCGGCGACATGTTGTATTGCCTCTGTAGTGCTCAAGACACCGTTCTCTGCAGACTTGGCGAGTGCGCTGATGGCAGATGTTTTGAAATGAAGGGCTCGGGATTGCAACCCATCACGGTGCTGCGAAGAGACAGCAAGCAAGGCGAACAAGACTGCCTTGGATGTTATGGTGCCGTTGGAGAGCGCCATTTCAATTAACATATCTCGGAAGCCTACTGCGTCCTGGTCAAAGGCGGCTAGGGAAGAGGAGGCAGTAGATGCAACTATCAGGTATTTCAGCCTGAGTTTCATCTTGAAGCGTGTACATTAATAACAATCTTCGTTCATACTCACAATAATAAAGCAGTTCTGAATCTTCTCCGTTGAGACAGCTGGGTTTCCATGAAGACAGTTGAAGTACAATTAACTTGTCAGGCAGGATCCTCATTGGATCTTCTATACCTGTATGAGGTTTAGCCCCCTGCCCACAGCCACGAATTCCAAAAAGGGGAGACATTACTCCTGTTGCTCTGGTCTACCAAGTAGTTGTGCATTTCCATGTCCCAGTAGGAGGTCTGAATGATATGAAGATGCTCGAGAGACCTTGTCCCAGTTTTGCTTCTCCGTGGCAAGTTCACGAGCTTCACGAGCTTCGCTCGTTTGTGATCATTCTCCCTTGGCCATGAGAGACGGATTCCATAACCCTGGCACTTCCTTCTGACCCGGGCACAGTTCAGGCATCCTGGTAGGTTGCGATCGCATCGAACTCTACGATCTACAGCACATAATCAGTCAGTTTATATTCATGTGACAGCAAAGCACATTGTCTCTCAGACAAACCCACCCTTGCAAGTCCAACAGCCATCAGGGGCCAAGTGTGACCCAAAAGAGTGAGCTCTTATCATGCCGTGGTAACAATTTGCGAGCTCCTTTCTATCTTGATCTTGCATGTAAGTGAATCGGCTGAAAAATATACTGATGAACGAGTCGGAGACAGATCCATTTTGGGGCTTTTTAGAGTCTTTACGTCGGGAGCTATGCTGACAAACACTATATTATGACTTGAGCGACCCAATTGGTTGAAAGGGAGAGAGTCACCTGAATTTGGCCCACTCCTGGTAAGTTCTCGCGATATTTGTGGAGTCTTTCTGAACATTGCTCATTACTAATTGATATAACAGAGAATCATGGGTAAGTTCTCGCGACATTTATGGGGTCTTGCTGAACATTACTAACACAAGAGGCTGTATCACTATGTGATCGCGACACAGAACATTACTCAATATATCAGAGATGAGCCATGTACTGATTTACCTGAGCTCTTTTCAATATAAATATGATGGGACGCACCAGTTATCTTTTATACCAACTCCCAAGGTGTCGCAACCAATTTCCCAGTAATTACTTGTCCATATAAATCTTGTCCTCAAGCAAGCTCTCCCTGTTTGAAAGAAGACCTTCCCCCCAAAGCTTTCCACCATGTCTACCTATCTCATCACCGGCGTATCGCGAGGCATCGGCGTATGTGCTAAGTCTACCAAGATTTCCGTTCCGATTCCTGCAGCCGGGCAAAACGCTTATGACTTTTTCCTAGTTTGAATTTCTCAACCAGATCTCTGCAGACCCAGCCAACACTGTTGTGGGACTCGTTCGTGATAGGGTCACGACCGAAGAAAAGATCAAAAAGGAATTGAACCGACCCAATGTCCACATTATCCAGGCTGATTTGACTGACTTTGACTCGTTGAAGGTAAGCAGACCCTTGGTTTCCTGCTAGGTCATTGGCTTACGCCATCACTAGAAATCTGTGGATAAAGTCTCTACTATACTCAAGGGGTCTCTTGACTATGTAATCGCAAATGCGGGTTATATCTCGCCTTGGTCCGCCTACCATCCTCTTGGTGATTTGTATGTATTCTCAGTTCTGCTACATGCAACCAAATATGAAGGAGACTAAACATTCTATCCAAACATAGGGGTAAGGATCCCAAAAAGTTGGAAGAGGACCTATTGAAATGCTTTCGCGTTAACACCATTGGGAACATTCATCTGTTTAACCTCTACATTCCACTTGTTCTGAAGGGCCGCGTCAAGAAAGTCATTACTCTCTCTTCAGGATTCGCGGATGACGAGCTTACGACCAAGTACGCAATAGATGTCGCCGGCCCATACACAATTAGCAAGGCTGCTATGAACACAGCCGTAGCAAAGTTTAGCGCCCAATATGCAGAGCACGGTGTTCTATTCATGAGTATCGCTCCAGGAGCCGTCGAAGTAGGACAGGATCATGGCGGTCGTAAGAAATTCCCTCCCTACATTGCGTCAATTTGGGCATTTTGCTAACCTTTTTAAAAGTGAGCGAAGACCAGATCAAGAATGCCATCTCTCTCGGGGGCAAGTTCGCTCGCTATGCCCCTCATTTTACTGGTCGAACAACACCAGCAGAGTCAGTCAAAGACATGATGACTGTTATCAACAAAGCCAGCCTTGAAGATGGGTACAGCGGCTGTTTCATCTCACACCTTGGAAATAAACAGTGGCTGTAATGAGAAAGCAATCATCAATCATTTCATTAGAAACTTTTAACGATAACCAAATATAAGACCTAGAGTGAAAATCTATCAATAAAAACTTGGTTTATCACTACAATCTGCACAGAAATCTCGCGCAAATAGATCCGAATGGGTCAATTAAAAATTAGACTTTTATGTAATTTCAACAAGAATTTTTTAAGCACTATATCAGAGATCAGAAATTAAAACTATTCCATGGGCGAATTAATCCTTCCTTAGATCGTTTATAATGTAGATGGTTGAGAGGGAGAAATCAGCGGTAGGGGTTCCAGGTAATGTCCGCGAATACCTACGAGGCTACGCAGCTCTGGATTGTTTATAGAAATACTAAAATGAGTATGATTTGACTTTCCGAAGGCTATTCTACTGGGTGAAGACCCATTGTACACGAAACCAAACAGGAGCAATCGATAGACCCATTGCATTTCTCTTATCTTCAATGGCTCTGCTGGATACAAGATAACAAGGTCACCTCTTGGAGTATCTTAAATCGTCTTGATGATGTGACCATCAGCCTTTTCAAGATGTATACTAGCTATTGAGATTACAAGGTAGTGTACTTCAAAGCCAGTTAATGTCAAGAACAGATTACAGGAATATCATGACAAAGAAGATCCATGTACCGATGACGGGAATTCTATTCAATCAACGATCCAGCGCTGCGGATAGACATTCTGGACGTGTGGCGGTAGAGATGACAGAACAAAACGTCACGTAAGGTTGCCCGTTAGGAAAACATGGACCCATGGAAAGTCCAGAACCTACACTGGAATGGAGGCAGAGAATCGTTATGCAAAATAGATACTTTTCCAATTGCACAAGAGCTACACGATTAAGTAGATTCCTATCTAGTTTCTCCTCGTGTATGCCGCCAGCTGCAAAGCCCGAAGTCAGCTTTCGAAGCATGCGAAAAACAAAAACTATGCGAGTATCCACCAGGCCACCTACCTCAGATGAATGTGCACCTCCTTCCTATAGCAAATCATGGTATCCGAGACAGCAGCTCTTGACGAGGTAAACTGACATATTCACTGTCTTTGACAAACGTCTGCTTCCATCCAATGATCTCTGCGTTGAATCATGTGCTAGCTCTAAATAGAGTGTTGCATGTGCAGCACGCTGAGCCCCGCAAACATTGGGAAACCATCTGAAAGTCGCTGATCGGGGTAATAAAACCTGTACAATGAATAAGTTGCTATTATCATCTGCTGGTATATAATGGGTCTCACTTGTACCGTTTAATGGCACACGCTACCATTGCCAGGTGAATCATATTCCCAGCCGCAGCTTTGCCCATTCTAAAATTCATTATCCTTGGATAGACTGTGTCAAGAGTATTTCCTGTATAGATAAATGTGGTGACCTTAAATATTAGAACTAGGCTAAGAGTATAAATTTAGGTACAGCCGTAGGTAGACTTCAAGTATAACATCTAGTCAATTTGGAGCCCCATTTTCATCCGCCTGAATATGAGCTAGTCTCTGGATTATAAGTATTTTCGTAACCCAATTCCACTACAACAGCCAAAAAGGAAAAAAGAAAGAAAGAAAGAAAGAAAGAAAGAAAGAAAGAAAGAAAATCAGCAATCTTTTTACACTAAAATCCTTAGTTGCAACATGGCTGTTCTTTCTCTGAAGTGTTGAATTGTCGTTGCAGTCCTAGACAAAGTGTATGCGAGGCAGTCAGAGCCCTACATCAAACCGCAATCTAATACAAATTTAAAAGTTCTATTAATGACACCTACAACTGCTCAGTTAACTCAATAACATTAGCCCTCCTCACTCTCTCCTTGCTAATGAGCATCTCTCTAGGCAGCCACTCCATCAATTTCCCCTCAGGTCTCCCTTCCTTAACTGGCAAATTAACCTCATCCCTCCCAAGAACCATTAATGCACAAGCTACACCACATAACCAAGCCTGCGGCATACCTTCTCCTCCATACCCAGCAGAAATCCACTCACCAGGCAAAACACTATCCGCACCATTCGAATTCTGGGTTGGTGAGTTGCGACCTGTCAATGACGTTTCCAGTCTACCGACGAAGGGAAATCCATCTGCGGAAAACCCCATCACACCGGTCCAAAGAGCTTTCACGCGCCCTCCTTCAGCATCAGCTCCCCAATTACTACCAAACATCATTGGGAGTATGCCGCCAAGGTAAGAGCCAACATCCAATCTCATCCCCTCATCTGATGATATACCAATATCATCCATTCCCTTGCCACCAAGCATCAGTCCACCACCGGCCATGATTTCCGCTCCAAGTCCATCATTATCACCATCTATTGATCCAGGACGTTGGGTAATATAATCAAAACCCTTAGCATGTATAAAACTCCAACTTCTTGCCCCGCCTTGACTTGGAAATAGTTTCCCAGGTCTTTGAGCACTCATAGTGCCGCGAACTCCAAAGAGTTTACCCACAAGTCCGGGGATGAGTGTTGCTGAATGAGCTTCTGTCGCGTGGATTACGTGGGTAGTTTTTATAACACCACGAGGAGTTTGAATCATGTATGGGTGTTCCACGTCCGGATCGTTGATTATATTAATAGCTGGCGTTGAGGTTTCAATGTTAAAGGTTGACGGGAAGGTTGTGAGCAGGTAAGAGAGACAGGATGTAACGAGCCGGAAAGGCCAAAGTGCTCCAGCTGTATAAGAAAATGCTCCCACAACATGAGCTCCGGCGCCAAATTTCTAGTTTTGTCAGCTGTATAATTTCGCTTTACGGAGGTTCGAAGCATGAAACCATCATCTGGCGTAGATTAAAGCATTAACTCTGGGCCACCACGACATGGTATTAGTCAATTTGAGTGGCATCCCATTCTTTTCTGCAGTGGAAGAATTTGCCATCCAAGTAGCCCACGCATTTGACCTTGGAAACTCAATTCCCATGAACAACTTTTGCTAGATTGAAGGAGAAATTAACAAAGATTTGAACATACCTCTCGAGCTTCATCAGCTTGCCAGACTTGAACATCCTTACCAAACTCTGGCATCTCCACCTTCAAGTCCTTTACCATCTCCTGTGCCTTGGACCAAATCTTCTCATCGGTAAAAAGATCCACAGTCTCAACCTCTCTCGCCTCTGCTTTCTCCCATTTCTTCTCTCTTGCTAGAGCCGGTAGAATCTTCAATAATCGCATCTGAAACGTAACCATCATCTTCGCTCCCTCAACACCCAATCTAGGTTTTAGCTGCCCAAAGAGCTCATACGGTGCACATTTGATATGGCCACCATTTCTTCCAGTAGCACCACTGGTGATCTGCCTCGCTTCAAGCATCACAACTTTCTTTTCGATCCCCATTGCTTTGCATTCTTCGAGCATGGTGAAGGCAATGCTTGCACCCGTGATACCCGAGCCGATGATGACGATATCAGCTGATGCAGGGAGTGACTTGGATTGAATATTTGTGAGCTCTGGAAACGGAGGTGAAGTGAGCCAGAATGGAAAGGTAGGATTAGAAGCTGGGAGGCCTGGATTGGCGTTGATGCGGCTAAGGAGAGTGCTGAATTCCGTGTTCATTTCTGAGAGGGCGCCGAAGAGACTGCGGAGGCTGAGATAGACATCGCGGATGAGGGATTGTACGGCCCCCATCGTGACAGCGTGATATCAAAAACGCAGTAATAAGGGGTTTTATATTGAGAAATAGGATGTTCTAGTGGTCAAAGTTGAGGTGTGGTCAGTGTGCATGTGAGGTGAAGATATTTGAAAAGAAGAGAGCAATTGGACAACAATGACAGAACTGAGAAGACAAACGAAAGTACTTATGTCTAAATCCACAAAGGAATTAGTTAAGTGGAAGGCTTGAAGCTATCTTATCTTTCGATATGTTTGCCTCTGTAGGTACTTTGTGGAAGTAGCTCGTGGGTAGATGCAGCCCCTGTACATCGAAAGCACGGCGTAATTGTGTCCCATTGGTTGAATGTGCTGACAAAGCAAGGAACCACTCCAGATCGTGCGCCATTTCGTACTTCGTAAGTCCGACGGACTAGCGAATAACCAACCCAGTCCAGTGATGTTACACCTGGAGTAAACATTGCATTGTTGTAAATAATAAACTACTTAGATCACCAAAATCAACCTAATAAGTTAAGTAACCCAATTTACATCAACGAGGTAAGAAGAGGTAAGAAAATTGGTTGTCGCTTTTATGCCCTCTCTACCTACTTTATCTCTTCTACTTCGTACCCCGCATGAATCTGCCCCACCAAAAGCTTAGCTACCTGACTTGAACAGCAGCAGCTATTCATGAAGACATCAACCATCTCCTCTTCTCATCCAATCTCTTTCATCTCATTTCAACGTATCATCATCCAAACAATCAGAACATCTTGCAGGCCCAAGATCTGAATTTTATCACCTAGATTTCCTCAAGTTCCACCACATCCACAAACTTTCTTCGACCCCGCAATGGCATCTACAGACAAACCCCTCAGAGTAGGCTTCGTGCCAGAACACTTCTCAACACCGATCCACTTCGCCCAAAAACACTTTGGGTTGACTGCAGAGCTGATTCCCTTCCCATCCGGCACGGGACATATGATAACCTCGCTGCGAGCTGGAGAAATCGATGTAGGAATCGGGTTGACCGAGGGATGGGTAGCTGGGCTTGGGAAGGATGATTTAGAGGGCGATGGAGGATATCGCATTGTTGGGACCTATGTGGAAACACCTCTCTGTACGGAAATCTTCATTCCTTTCTTCACTGCCCGCAGGACGCTCAGTTGGAAGGTGCAGAGAAGCTAATATGTATGCGTAACATAGGCTGGGCTATTTCCACAGGCGCACAACGGTCCATCAATAGCGTCGCTGACCTCAAAGACAGCAAGATAGGCGTCTCTCGTATTGGCAGCGGATCATATGTAATGGGCTTCGTACTCGCTGATCAACAAGGCTGGCTCTCAACCACCTCATCCAAACCACCATTCGAAAACATACCTCTCCAAACCTTCGAAGCACTCCGCAAAGGTGTAAACGATAGTACCGTTGATTTCTTCATGTGGGAACACTTTACCTCCAAAAGGTACTATGATAACGGAGAAATCAAAAGAATCGGAGAGATTTATACACCATGGAGCAGTTGGAAGATTGTTGCCAGTACAAAAGTAGGGAATGCAGCTCTCGATGATCTATTTGAGAAGTTGGATAAGGGTGTTAAATATTTTGAGGGGAATAAGGAGGAGGCCGTTAAGTATATCAGTACGAGATTGGATTATAGTGAGGCGGATGCGAGGGAGTGGTTGAAAACTGTGAGGTTTGCTTCGAGTACTAAGGGGGTTGACGTGGGTGTTATTGAGAAGACTGTTGCTACGCTACAGAAGGCCGGCGTGCTTACTGAGAAGGGGTTGAAGCCTGCTGAAATGATTGGGGGTCAGACTGGTGCTCAACTTCCTTAATTTATAGGAATTGAATGGTTTCAAAAGAAGAGAAACCTAAATCAACCAAGTTCTTTAAGTCGATTTAAGTGACACTAGTAAAGTGAGTCTCTTGTCAGTAAGTTGCTTAAGAAAAGTCGTTTGTAGTGCTAAATTCAATAGGAGAGATTTTGCTATCTATACGTATTGATCCAAGTTGCTCCGATAATGCCGGAAAGAAGTAGTTGTTTGGCAGTATGTACTTATTCATTTACTTCCAAGCATATTTTCTGTCTATTCAATTCAACTTTCTCTGTGCAATAGCTTTTACAGGGTGATAAATATCTCCTAAAGCAGCGCTGCTCGGGACGGGAAAATGACAGCCGATGATTAACTACAAGTGATGTTCAGAAGACCTCTGCTACTTCTCTCTCCCACCATGTTTACAAACAAGCTAGAGTTCATTGTTCTTTTATTTCTCCTCTCGTATCTCCATTTCTTATTATAGGATGTGTTTTATGAAATCCCATCTGAATTCTACCTCGAAACCGGTTGTATAAAACCTTACGATTGATAACCCTCTTGATGAGGCAAGGACCTCATGAAGATGCTGCAAGATCAGAATATATACCCCTGGTTATCATCCTATATAGTAGAAGAGTAAGTTTTGCATACTATGCCAATGTACAAGGCACAGGCGAAGTTTCTGCGATGTACCTCTAGTACTGTACAACCCTACACTAGATTTGGTGTCAGTTGTGAGGCTGCATAAACAATTAGGTAAGTTACATATCTCAATCGCCATTTTAATATACGCGGAGACTAACAAAATGTTTGACAGATAAATATACGACTCCTTGTATTCTTTGTATAGTCTACAAGCCATTGTGAAGGAGTGCGGCCGTCGTTCCTCAGCCTTGCCACGAAACTACATGGCAATGTGAGACGGTCCATACTGAATTACAGAAGTTCCTACGAGAGCAGTAGTAACAGTATATAGTAGTGGAGGCGATAAGGTCGAAGGACAATGCTGGTAGGGAGCCAGAACAAAGAGGAGACAAGAGGTGGCGCTATCGCGGGACTAAGGTTGGCAGCGCCGAGTACCATTCCGACGTCAGTAAATCGTGCTTTTCATACAAACGACGGCGGCAATGGCGACGAGGAGAAGCGGGACCAGGTATAACCTACAAAATGCCCGAAGCTTCCTCCAACACTCACTCACTAGCCTCTTCCGGCGTGCCATGTTCCTCATACGCCTATCGAGTTAGAGCATTGCTTTAAGTTGAGCAATTTTATTCCACTTAGTGTCATCAATCATTCTTCACCAAGTTGAATCTAGAGTTGACGATGCAAGCCCCAACCTCGGACTCAATTTTCTTCAAACTCCTCAAATAGTTAGCAAGGTAGCCAATCAAGCTCACTTTTGTTTGGTGTCAGCTTTGCTGCATTTATCTGCACATCCTGCTTGCTTGAGAAAGCATAGTTTCTTGTGATCAGCCAGTGGCCATCGTGGAAAATCAGCCGACCAAAGGCTATGCGAGAACCTCAAGTAGTGGTTTGGGATTAGTAAGCTGAAGTCAGCAAGCACTAAAGCATCACCGAAAGATATCCATTATCACGAGTACGAGGTGCAAAATACAGCCAGCATAAGCTAAGATACGCATTGTCATCTTCAGCAGCTTTATTCAAAGCTATTCCAGAGTATATGAGGGCTGCAGCCCAAGTCTTGGCTGCCAACAATAAGCTCCCAAAGCTTTTTGAAAAGCAGTCACGATGTTGACTCTGTGGTAACACAGCTGCATTGAGACACTTATGGCTTGAGTTTTGTGGCTTGCGCATGCTCTTATTCACAATACGGTGGGTAATGTGAGAGTGATATTGGAGAAGACAAATCAACAATTTCAAAGTTGACACGATGGACAGGAGATGAGAGTAGTGAGTAGGCTATCTGATACTTGTTCTATCTATATAAGAGCCTTCTAATGCGTCATTCCTACCAGCTCCAGCACCAACTGAAAACTTCAAAGATTAGAATACTTTCTACATCTGTCAACGGATCCAAGAAAAATTATACTTAATTTATTACCTCTATATACCATGTCACCACCTCCAGCAGAAGCAAAATACAGCCTCGTCTGGTCCGACGACTTTAGCGGGTCCGCGGGCTCAGGCTCTAACACCAGCAAGTGGGATATTATTTCCAAGGGCCCAAATCAAGGTAACAAGGAAGTCCAAACCTATACCACCAGCACCAACAACGCTAGGCTCTCTGGTTCCGGCGCTCTATACATCACGCCTCAAAAGGATGGCGCCGGAAATTGGACCTCAGCCCGACTGGAAGGAAAGTCAGCATTCTCCTGCCCTGCTGGCCACCGTCTCTTACTTCAAGCCGAGATTCGCACCGGCACTTTCCCATACAATGAACAAGCTGGTATCTGGCCCGCCTTTTGGGCGCTAGGAAATGATCATCGTACTGGAACCGAATGGCCTGAATGCGGCGAGTGGGATATCCTTGAGAATGCGCACGGTGTGGATTGGACACTTGCGTCACTGCATTATGGACCACATAGTGGTGGCGAGATCTCCAAAGGTGGCGCAAAGGCAACTTTTGTCGTTGAGGAGTTTCATACCTTTGCCATCAAGGTCAACCGCTCATCTAGTGATTGGCGTCAGGAGACCTTGCAGTGGTATGTCGATGGAAAGAACTTTTGCACCGTTACTGGTGATCAAGTTGGTGATCCTGTTATATGGGGAAATGTGGCGCACAAGGCTTTCTATCCCATCTTAAATGTAGCTGTTGGGAGCAACTTTCCAGAAGTTGGGGATCAGCCGGATGGAAGTACAGTGTCGGGTTTGGGGAGTGGCATGCAGGTGAAATATGTAGCTTTTTATAAGTCGAATTAGCCAGGTGTTGGGTTATGGCGTTATGGCATTTTAGGAGTTGGTTTTGGGAGTTTGCTTTTTTTAAAGGAGTTTTTCTTTTTCAGAAGTTAGATTATTGGTCTTGATGTGCTTGCTTAAGGCTTTTCTTTACATATACGAAGTAGAGAGACGCTCGTTTAAATTTACATATCAAGTCATTCGTTTAAGACCTCTCATTTTTGACTTTTGTCTGGAAATCTAACAGCCTTACAAAACACCCCGTTTTATTATTAGTTACCTACGTAATAACAGCCTGTTGCCGAATTCAATTGCTGTACTCCGTAATGTACAGTAAAGCTGTGATACCTTTGTCGCCAAGCGACTTTGTACGCCCTTCGCGTAAATTTAAAGAGCTCAAGCTCCAAGCTCCAAGCTTCAGCTCCATCGCGTCATCCATCTCCCTATCCTCAATTCGACCAAAACAACCTCATCTTATACCACAACCCACAACACACAACAGCAATGCCTCCACCCCGCCTCCAACCCAACAACATCTTCCACCTCCCTCCACCTCTCCGCCGTTTCCTAACCAGCAAAACACCTCAACCTCGACCACCCAAGCACCCAAATCTCCCAAAAGCTCAATCCTCTCCAACGAATCCCACACAAACACAAATATCATCCTCTTCCTCCTCCTCCTCCTCCTCCTCCTCTTCTTCTTCATCCACAAAACCCCCCAACCGCCTACAAACGCGCCTCCAAGCCCTCCTTTCCCGCCTCCCACCCCGACTACAAACCTACACAAACCCACTCCTCAACGCACCCAAAACCTCAATCGTAACCTTCCTAGCACTACATGAGATAACGGCTATAGTCCCCTTAGTTGGCATAGCGGGGTTTCTGCATTGGACGGGGTTTAATTGGATACCGGGGGATTGGGTTGAGAACGAGTATGTTAGGGAGGGGACGGCTAGGTTTGGGAGGTGGTTTAAGAGGAAGGGGTGGTTTGGTTTTTTGGGGATGGGGATGGAGATGCTTCTGTGGGGGAAGTTGTAGTGGTGGAGGGTGGAGAGCGGTCGGAGGGACGGTTGAACGGAGGGGGAGATGTACGGGTTGGAGGGGATAAAGATAAAGGGGTTGATGTGGGTGTTGGGAGTAATGGGAGTCGGATTTTGATGGAGGTTGCTGTGGCGTATGCTATTACTAAGGTTCTTTTGCCGATTAGGATTATTGGGAGTGTTTGGGCTACACCATATGTGGTGCGGTGGATAAGTCGAGTTAGGGGTCTGGTTAGGAGGTGATGAGAGGATATGAGATTTTGGGGGAATAAAATAATGGATATGGGCGTACGGGCGTATGCAAGGTACAAACTTAAGATCAAGAATGGAGGAGAACGACACGCTTATGTTGTGGGTTGGGAGGACATGAAGGTTTACTCTGGTGCTCACAAGCTAAATGGCTCTCATAGAAGTGATGCTTACAGTGCTCCTTTGGATTCGGCAGAATACTACACGCACTGGGTTGATTCTGTTTCTGGGGTAGCTTGGGGAGAATAACAAATCTACCCGCATGTGGTAGAGGAGAATTTGAGCTGGATCACCTTACTCCTACGAAGAAAAGGTTCATTGGCTATGCCTCATTTGGACACATGTAGCAAATACCACATGGGATATTACCAAACAAAAGTATAGCACATCCATTTGTGTCATCAATTTATTGATTTCATGACGGTTTGTCTGAACTTTTGCTCCTCGCTATATGTCCACCATTCCATTCATCATCTATTCCTTCGATGTCTACTATATCCTAGAAGAGATCATAATCTACTTCTCGTAAACCCAGTCGTGCTGAGCAGACTTCCAGGACTGAACCTCACCCTCCTTGAACCAGAGAGCGATCTCCTTCTTGGCGTTCTCGACGCTGTCGGAACCGTGGCATACGTTTCTTCCGACGTCAATTGCGAAGTCACCTGCATTTGTCAGTTTAAGTTGGATGTGATGGTCAAGGAGACTCACCTCGGATAGTACCTGGCTGGGAGGCAAGAGGGTTGGTGGCACCGAGGAGGGCTGCAGAGAGAAACATCAGTTCGCAATTTTTTCAAAATGAGGGGTAGAGGGGTGCGTACCACGACCAGTCTTGACGGCATCACACGACCTTCCCAGACCATGGCGCAGATTGGTCCAGATCCCATGTCTAATTGTTGTTAGTATGCATTGTGTTGGATAGAAGCGTAGAAGCGTACACTTGATGAGTCCTGGGAAGAATGGCTTGTCGGCGAGATCCTCGTCTGGTTATCAGTCAGCAGATGCAATACAATTGTAGTAGGTAGTTATCTGACAGTGCTTCTCGAGGTGTGCTTGGCTGGCAGACATCAACTTGATAGCTGCGAGCTTGTAACTGTGAAGTTGTCAGCCTGTGTACCTTCCGAGATTATGCTTTTCAACACCTACCCACGCTGCTCGAATCGGCTGATGATTGGGCCAATGAGTCCACGCTGGACGCCATCAGGCTGAATATGAAGTTAGTATGTCTTCGTGTCTTCGTATCTTCGTATAAACACTCTGTTGAGGGTTTGTACCTTGATTGCGATGAAGGCTGTTGAGAGTAGCAAAAGTGTCAGCCATCATCTTCCCGCCAAACTACCCCTCTTCCCCTCATAGTTTACTGGGAGACAGTAAACAAACAAGAGACGATGATGTTACTTACTTTGTTCGTTAGACATGATGGCTTCTCGGTGTGCGTGGGATGCTTTGAGAAGAGCTTGTGTTTTGGGGCTGACGTGTTTGTAGATGGAGGGTTCTGCTTCTGACATTTGGGTTCGAGACTTTTAAGTCGGTGTGTTGTTGTAGTGGGGGCTTTTTGGAGGGGGAATGGTGGAGCTTGGCGATTTCCCTCGTTTCCTAAATAATGCCCGTGCTTCGTGCTTGGCTCACTCTCGCTGCCTTAGGGATCACTTGGGATGCCTTATCTTCTGGACAGCTTGTGAAGCTGGGCATAATTGGCTGCAAGCTTGGCTCCCAGCAGCTTTGTTCGTGTTCGTGAGACAAGACAGGAGACTGGTTCTGGTTCTTGTTGTGCTACTATTTACTTACTTCCCAGCTTCACAGACAGGGCTGATAAGTTCCACATTACTGTCTGCTGCGGGTCTATAAATTATATTGTCCGTCTTTCTGCCATGCGTCTTTTATCCACGGCGTCCTCGCAATGGACAGCCTGTGTAGCCCTCCTGTCCGTATTTAGTCCAGCTGGTATGGTACAACCTCCCATAATCTCCCAATTTACCTAACACGTCTGCAGCTGCTGTCAAGCACGAGAACTTCAAAACCTGCGCTCAATCTGGATTCTGTAACCGCAATCGCGCCTATGCAGACAAAGCTGTAGCAGCAGGCACGTCGTGGCAGTCGCCATACGAAATACTATCCGACTCACTGAATTGGAAGGATGGCCAATTGGTGGGCACGATACTGAAATCTATCAACACAAAGGGTGACACGGTCAGGCTACCAATCACCATTTCGTTTCTAGAGTCCGGATCTGCGAGGGTTACCATTGATGAGGAGAAGCGTCAGAAAGGAGACATTCAACTGCGCCACAACAGTGCTGCGAGAAAGGAGAGGTACAATGAGGCCGAATCCTGGGCAATTGTGGGAGGATTGGACTTAAGCAAAACAGCTACGATCACTAAGGATAAGAAACAAGCCAACGTGAAGTATGGTCCCGACAGCAAGTTCGAGGCAGTCATTACCTACTCACCCTTTGGAATCGACTTCAAGAGAGACGATGCTACCCAAATCAAATTCAACGACCGAGGTCTACTGACTGTGGAGCACTGGCGGCCCAAGATTGATAAGGGAAAGAAAGAGGAACCGGCTAGTGAGGGAGAACAAAAGCCAATCAAGGAGGAAAGAACCCGAAGAGGACGAAAGTACTTGGTGGGACGAATCTTTTGGTGGACACACAGACCCTAAACCAAAGGGCCCCGAAAGTGTTGGTTTGGATATCTCCTTCCCTGGCTACGAGCACGTCTACGGTATTCCAGAGCATGCCGGACCTCTGTCTCTAAAGCAGACCCGAGGTGGAGATGGAAATCATCAGGATCCATACCGACTATACAATGCTGATGTCTTCGAATATATCATGGACAGTCCTATGACCCTCTATGGGGCTATTCCTTTCATGCAGGCCCATCGCAAGGACTCGACAGTCGGAGTGTTTTGGTTGAACGCTGCTGAGACCTGGATTGACATTATCAAGGCTAAGTCTGGCATAATTAACTCGAAAACAGATACCCAAACTCACTGGTTCTCCGAGAGCGGTTTGATCGATGTCTTTGTCTTCCTTGGCCCAACTCCCAAGGATGTCACCAAGGCTTATGGAGAGCTTACTGGATACACTCAACTCCCCCAAGAGTTTGCCATTGCCTACCACCAATGCCGCTGGAACTACGTCACTGATGAAGATGTCAAGGATGTTGACCGCAAGATGAACAAGTTCAACATTCCATATGATGTCATTTGGTTGGATATTGAATACACAGATGAGAAGAAGTATTTCACCTGGGACCCGAACACCTTTGGCAACTCCCTTGGAATGCTGAAACAATTGGATGCTGCTGACCGTAAACTTGTGGCTATTATTGACCCCCACATTAAGAACGACGACAACTACTATGTTGTGGATGAATTAAAGAGCAAGGATTTGGCTGTTCATAACAAGGATGGCAATATCTATGAGGGCTGGTGTTGGCCAGGTTCCTCTCACTGGGTTGATTGTTTCAACCCTGATGCGATCAAGTGGTGGATCAGCCTGTTCAAATACGACAAATTCAAGGGCACCGCTGACAATCTTTTCATCTGGAACGATATGAATGAGCCTTCAGTCTTCAATGGCCCAGAGACCACTATGCCAAAAGACAACCTTCACTACGGAAACTGGGAGCACAGAGATGTTCACAACATCAACGGACTGACTTTCCACAACGCTACCTACCAAGCCCTTCTTGAGCGTAAGAAGGGAGAGCTGCGACGACCTTTCGTTCTTACTCGTTCTTTCTATTCTGGTAGTCAACGTCTAGGAGCAATGTGGACTGGTGACAACGAAGCCAAATGGGATCACCTTGCTGCTGCATTCCCCATGATTCTCAACAATGGTATTGCAGGCTTCCCCTTCGCCGGTGCCGATGTGGGAGGTTTTTTCGGAAATCCCGAGAAGGATCTCCTTACTCGATGGTATCAAGCTGGTGCATTCTATCCATTCTTCCGTGGACATGCCCATATTGATACTAGAAGACGCGAGCCTTACCTTGCTGGCGAGCCATACACTGGCATCATCACACAAGCTCTTCGCCTGAGATACTCCCTTCTTCCATCATGGTATACTGCTTTCCACGAAGCCAGTGTCAATGGTACTCCAATTATCAGACCACATTACTTCGAGTACCCCGGGGATGAGGCTGGTTTTGCCATTGATGATCAATTCTTCATCGGGTCAACTGGCCTCCTCGCTAAGCCAGTTGTGACTGAGAAGGCAGAAAGTGTAGACATCTACCTCCCCGATGACGAAGTGTACTATGATTACTTCGATTACGAGAAGTACACTGGCCAAGGCAAGAAGACTATCGCAGCACCTCTCGAGAAGATCCCTCTTCTTATGCAAGGTGGGCATATCATTCCCCGCAAGGATCGACCACGCCGTAGCAGTGGGCTTATGCGATGGGATCCTTATACACTCGTTGTCGTTCTCAACAAAGCCGGAAGTGCCAAGGGCGAGCTCTATGTCGATGATGGTGAATCTTTCGACTACCAATCCGGGGCTTACATTCACCGTGCTTTTGAGTACTCTCCAGCTGACAAGGAACTCGTTTCCAAGAATATTGGCACCAAGGGTAAATTGACAGACAAGTACTTAAAGTCGATGAAGAATGTCGGTGTGGAGAAGGTAGTCATTATTGGAGCTCCCAAAGAATGGGCTGAGAAAAAGAATGTTAAGGTCGGCGGTAAAGAGGTGCAGGTAGAATACCATGCTGCCGAAGGGAACAAGGCGGCTTGGGCGTTGGTCAAGAACCCTAAGGTGGCCATTGGGGAGGACTGGAGCATCAGCTTCGCATGAGATTTAGAAGCATAGATGTGTAGATTGTAGTTATATATATGTACCTTGTGGCATCTGCCTGCCAATATCCTATCTTGATTTTGACTGAGATGATGCAAATGACAGTCTTCTGGTGCTATCCATTGCGCTGTCTTAGTTCTAGGAGAGCTATAAATGACTCAGTGAAGAGTGTAGTAAACATAATCAACTATTAACGTACCAAGGGGACCCATTTTAGTTTCTGTCACTTCTTTGACTTCTGCATGAGCTCTAGGGAATTGATTTTCTGGAGAGTTCTGGCGCAGAATTCCAACACCTTTATCCTCTTTGCCTGCTTTCATACTAATAGGTAAGGCGGCGGCGACAAGCCATTCCATCACTCGCTATTTTGATGCGGCCGCTAGCATCCTTTCTAGAGCGGCGATGAGGAGACGAGGCTGAATAATTCTGGAGCCTTCGCTGGGATTTTGACATACACTTCAATCCAGAACTGAACTACATACAATATTCACAGCGTGCCATAAAGCGCATTCAAATTGACATATAGTCATCCATTTTCAAATCTCATCAGAATATCAGAACCTCATCACACATACCAGCGATCATGTCCACACAAGCAAATCTGGGCCAAAAGGCTCTTGACATTCGCGACTATCCAGAAGCCATCAGGCAGTACACAGCCGCGCTCTCCACGAACCTTGATAACCCCTCTCCCCTCTGGCTCATTCAACGGGCAACGGCATACCAAAGATCAAGCAAGTTCGACCTTGCGCTCCTTGATGCCGAGGCCGCACTGCTCGCAGCTAGACGCCGTTCAAGACGTGAGTTCATTGCAACTGCTCAATTCCGTCGTGCTGTCGCACTGCATGGTTTGAAGAGATACGGCGATGCAAGATTGTGTTTGGTCTGGTGCAGGGCTGCTAATGAAAAGGAGAAGGCTCTGGGTATCTGGCAGGAGAAGGTCACCAATGACTATGCGAAGGCCGAGAAGGAATTTGGAAAGGATAGCGAGCAGTGTCGGACAACCGTGAAGGAGATCCCGGATAAGGTTGAGGTAGTAGGTGTTAAGGAAGTTGACACAAAGGTGAATACTGCACCAAAGTCTACACCGGCGGCTGTTTTAGCCACTCCAAAGGAGAAGATCCGACACGATTGGTTGCAATCAGGTTCTAAAGTTACTATCACTATCTATGCCAAGGGTGTCCCAAAGGATAAAGCTACGGTGGATATTCAAGCAGATTCTGTGAGTGTAGCACCTTAAACTGGCATAAAGATCCTACTGACACCTGACAGTTGGATATCAGTTTCCCTGTTGGCTCTGGAAGTGAATATTCGTTGAATTTTGAACCTCTCTTCTCACCAGTTGATCCTGCTCAGAGCACTTTCTCAATTTCACCATACAAGATCGAGATCTCTTTGCACAAAGCCACACCTAATCAAAAGTGGTCAGCCCTGGAGGGAGATGCTAAGGTGGCGTCGAAAGTTGATCCAAGCCCTTCGGTCCAACCACAAGTTGTCGAGACGAACAAAACCCCATCTTATCCAACGTCTTCGCGAAGTGGTCCCAAGAACTGGGATGCTGTTGCCACATCTAGTCTTGAGAATGAAGGTGAGGAAGAAGCCAGTGTGGACAGCTTTTTCCAGAAGCTTTACAAAGATGCCGACCCAGACACACGAAAGGCGATGTTGAAGAGTTACCAAGAGAGCAATGGAACTGCTCTAAGTATGAACTGGAATGATGTGAAGAAGGGTCCAGTTCCTACTAGCCCACCTGACGGTGTTGAGGCAAAGCCATGGTAGATAGGCGGTGGTATAATTCGTCGATAGGGATTGTTTAGCCTGGCGTTCACGGGAATTACATAGGGTAGCTGGCCATTTGCAACCACATCTGAGGAGTCCGGGCTGCTTTGGGTGGCAGAAAAGTGCATTTGTAGCATACTCAGGCTTGCTTATCTAAAATTGATAATCGTTAAATTCGTACGCATAGCGTAAAACATCATAGAGTGAGATTTCATCTGAACATTAACGAGCCAGAGGCTTCAAGCCCAGGGGGTCTGTCACACCTCCAATCAAGCATCAACGCTTCTGACCCCTTCCAATACCCTCTTCTCTTCATCAACGCCCTGGACCTGCAGCTTCTTGTCCGTCGCTCTCGCAACACCCTCAATAATCTCGTTCCTAACCTCCTCGCCATCAATAATCGCAGCCATCTCCTCCAACGAACTCCCACTAGTTTCCACAAACAAAAAGTACACAACAACCAACTCAATAAAAAGCCACACATCATACACAACATAATACTTCCACTTAATAGCCGTTACAGCAACCGGGTTCGCATATTGATTAAAGATAAGAGCCAGAGCCACAAACAAATTATAGAGGACTAAACCTCTAGCTCGCAGGTTGTAAGGGAGAATCTCGACGCAGTAGGTTACCTGGAGGGGTCCCCATCCTATTGCGAAGAAGGCGTTGTAGAGGAATATCATTGCCAGGACGCCTTTTGCTACGTCTGGGGAGCCGGATCCGTTTAAGTCTGTTGAGATTTCGTAGGTTGCTTCGAGGGCTGTCCAGACTATAAGAGGAAGAGGAAGGGGGAGTTAGTTTGAATCGGGTGTTGTTGAGTTAGATGAATGAGGAGAGAGAAAGAGATGCAACCATACCAACATAAGTAGCCAACATGCCCACCGTCGAAACCAAAAACATAGTCCGTCTCCTAAACCTATTAACCAACAATGCAAACCCCAACGTCGTAACCAGATTCCAAATAGTCAAAATGCCATTTATCAGAGTCTGGGTATCCTGACTCGTATACCCAATACTATCCAAGATCAAAGTAAGATAATAAGAAATCAACCCATTCCCACTCCACTGAGAAAAGAACCCCACCGCCAAAATAATCCAGAAGCGTCTCCTATTCCCCTTCGTCTTAAAAAACGAAAGGTAAGAAGTCGAAGCAGAAGCTTCTCTCTCAATCCTCATCGCCTCCCTAATCTCCTCCAACTCAACAAGAACAATCGGATCAGCAAGATCCCCATTCGCATGAAAAACACAAATTATATCTCTAGCCTCTTCAATCCTATCTTTCGAGACGAGCCAACGCGGTGATTCGACGATGCAGAATGTTAGGAGGAGTTGCACTATTGAAGAGAGGGCTTGTAGCAGTGATGGGATCCTCCATGCCCAGTCGTTGGGCAATCGGAATGTTCCGTAGGTTGTCCAGGCTGCTACTATGGCTCCTAGAGACCAGAGTGCGTTGTAGATCGATACCATTTGTCCTTTTTGGGTTGGGAATGAGAGTTCCATTAGGAGGAGGGGCGCGGCTGTTATGTTGAAGGCTAGGCCTAGTCCTAGGATTCCACGAGCTGAGATGAACATTCCGTCTTTTTTTTTTAAATGCCTTGTTAGTCTCCTGCTTATTTATCCTTGGAAATAATTATGAAGAAGAGGAGGTTTTTCTAATTTTGAACCGCCATGTGGGAATTGGAAGGGGTTGCTGAGAAGGGACTTGCAAAAAAGGTGTCTCTTACTGTTTTGAGCTGCTCCTTGTAGGACTGTACCTATTAGAATCAGAAATGCTCCGAATAGGAGTGTTGGTTTACGTCCGAAGTAATCGCATGATATGGCGCAGAAGGGGAGTGCTACTAGTTGTCCGACATTCTGAATTGCGTTTAAAAGACCCAATGTACTTGGACTTGGATCATGAAAAAAGGACTGCCATTCTGTGAGGGATTGAAGTCCATCTATTTATTCACTCGAAATTAGTTCTCTGGTTTTCAAATCCTATGGTAGTATATTATTCTATAAAAAAAAAGAAAAAATAATCTTGAGATTGTCGTTTTGCCTATTCTTATATTTCTTCTTCTATATAGGTGTTTGGTCGATTCTCCGGGTGTTTGGTCATTTGGAGTTTGGATGGAAAAGAAACTCTGAAACTTACTCATCATAGATCCATCGTATCCTGTTGCATAACTCGAAATCAAGGAGATACACAATATCAGATTCAACTTGATGATTCCTTTATCTGCAAACCAGCCTGTTTTCCTGCCTGCAAGCGCCGCATCCATTGTTATCGGTGCTGAACTCGACATTTTGTTTCGCTTCTTGTCGACCTTCTGTACCTCGTCCTTCTTCGTACTTCGATCGTTAATAACAATACAGAAGGAGATGTGGTCGCCAAAAAAGAAATGGTAAGTGAGTAAGGATATGGATGGTATAAACATGGATCTCAATTCCTGTACCTCTCACCTCCTCCTCCCCCATGTTTGTTATCACTAAAGACCACCACACTTCCCAATTATCTCCCCATAGTCCACAGCCCACACCGTCCACGTCCACATAAGACGAAAGGAAACGTTATCATACCACAAACCTCACTATCATAAGTACCACCAAGCAAAAAAAGCCCCTCCCCTTCCAACCAACTCCGCAACAGAAATACGGTCCGTAGATCCCCGGACTCTTCATCCCATCTCGAAAAACGCCCTCAGAATTACCGACAACTTGACCGGGTTCACCGGGTACACCTCCACACGAGTTCCTTCCCCAAAAAGTACTCTTCGCCGGTCGAAGCGAGACTCGCGAGACCTAAAAGGGGGAAGATTCCTTGGCGGATATGTCACCCTTTTACCGAGGAGTTTGTTTACAGGGGGTTGGGGAGGGTTCTTTGGTGGTTCAATTTGTTCAAGGATTATTCAAGGGTTAAAGAGGATGTGCGTGTGACAAGAATGGGGTACAGGTCGATTGAACTTAGTACTGTAGTAGTGGTATTCGGCATGGGTGATCCGTCGCGTGGCTCGCGTGGTAGGTAAAACTCTCTCTCTACAGTACTGCTGAGAGTTAACCGATAATCAATTTCTGTTTGCTTTATACCCAAGTGGAGATCTACCTAGTGATGTAGGAGAGGCGAAGTGAGAGGCTGAGGATGTGTCTAGACTCTTATTATTCTCCTATCTACGGAGTACTCGAGTACCAATGATATGGAAACTGTAGATAGGATACGCTCCAGCTATCTGATATCCAACGGAGAAATACTTGATATCAACCACCGGTGTAGTGAATACCTTTTTCTCTAGAATCGCCGGTCCATATTCTGAGTCCATACGATGGGATATGTTCTGTCGTCTCTTTTCGTATTCCCATCCCATCTTCGCAGTACAGTACCTAGTTCATCATGAATTAAGTTAGAGGATCCAACTGACTGGATTGTTACTTGCAAGGTAGTAATTTAATTTAAATGGTCACGCGATGCTAGGTACATACGTACCTACGTTCACATCTTGGTCTAGTTTGTATTTGTTTGGGAAAGCGGGGAAATATCTGCATGCTGTCACTATGTAAGTGCGGCGCCGATACCTTACCGGTAATAATTACCAGGGTATAATAAGAAGTCAGGTACCAGATCTGAATCTTTTATTTTATTTTTTATTTTTGGGTGGCTTATTTATCTTTGGAAAAGTGATCATTCCATTGTTTTGTTTGAATTTCAAGTCGTCTTGTAAATATGCGGTTTTCCAATTTCGCACTCGCAGCGTTGTCGGTCTTCTCAGTCGCTTCTGCGTATCCAAGTAAACGGGATGCTAATACCACGGGTTCTGTGCTCTCGGAATGTTAGTTCATCTTTCTCTAAACACTCAGAAGTAACTTGTTTATTTTAACTGTTTTACTCAGATGCTCAAGAACTTTTCGATTTCTCCATGTCTATCAATGACGATAGATGGGATGATTCATATAAATACGTCTGGTACTTGGACAATGGACCATGGTCGATTCGTTTCACGGCTTGGTATATACCAGGTCTATTACACAGAGCCCAAGGAAATGATATTGCAAATGCAAATGCTGCGTTAAAGAAGATGTGAGTTTTCCCCTCGCTTGTTATTTGAGAGTTAACACTTATTTATTTCTAAATTAGTCTTGCCGTGCAGATGAATTACGACTTCGA
This sequence comes from Pezicula neosporulosa, assembly GCA_009805495.1. NCBI lineage: Eukaryota > Fungi > Ascomycota > Leotiomycetes > Helotiales > Dermateaceae > Pezicula > Pezicula neosporulosa. The sequence goes on from SELE01000011.1 coordinate 845,604, forward strand.
ATCTCCTTGGTATGGAGACTTCAAACTATCTCCAGATGGTAAGATCAAAGGCCAAGCAATAGCATATCCCATCTTTCATTACTTACCTAGGTACTGATATAATATAGAACCCAATCCAACAGGACCAGATGGTCTATACCCCGAAGAAATCTACGCAACCTACGATCCCAACTGGCGCGAATTCATCGGTTCCCAACTAGTCCAAATCGTATCCGAATTCGAACCACTCCTAGAACCCAGCGTGATCAGCGGAATAGAAACAGCCCTCTCCTACGCTGCAGTAGGAGAAATGCGACGAAACGGAACCGCACCAGATAATCTAATCCTAGCATACTCAAATCCACAATATATGCGAACTTTAGTAGTAGGCTGGATCGGAGCCCGATTAAACAATCAAACATTTATAGACTTTGCAAACACGAAAGGAACCGAACTCCTCGAATTGTTCACTGCGAATGGAAGTAATACACTCGGAGAATATAATTGTCCTAATTATTACGGAGAGGATGTTTGGGCTTTGGCTTCGAATATTAAATATGGACCTCCTAACGCTACTTTAACCACGAATGCGGAGTATATCTTGACAGAGGTTTGGAAAGACATTGCCGAGCATTATAATGCTTATTTGGGGAATATTGCTGGTCCATATGATAGGGCGTATGCGAGGGATATGCCTACACATTCAGCCATTCTTGGACAATTCTGGTGGGGACTTTTCGGATACGAAAAAGCTCCTCTGCCATGGAAAAGCAATGATGATTTTCATTACGACGCAGCTCAAGGATCAGCATTTGCTCTTCTCATCTCTACAGTCGAATCTGTACTAAGTAACGATACAATCAACAAACTTATTACGCCTTTCGCCAGCGACGAAGAACGGTTTTTAAATAAGACGATCAGGGATAGTTTGGATACAGATGTTTTACGCGTTGCTACGAGTTGGTTGAGTAAAGATTTAATGATCGGAGGAGAAGAATTAGCAGAGACTGTTAATCGAGGGAAACAATTCGTTCCTGCGATCATTCATTGGGCTTCTGATCCAACACATACACCATTTCCATACGGGGGCTGGTTCTCCCTGTATCCAACAGCATCAACCATCACAGCAACAGCAGGCCCCAAGTCCCTCACCATCACCTACCCAAACGCAACACAAGAAGGAAGCGACAGTTTCCAATTTATGATTGGTGGGATTCCACCTCAGTGGTCACTTGATGGGAATTCTGTTGATGGGTTTACTAATCTGCCTTGTTTGAATGTTAGTATTGATGCTGCTGGTTTGGAAGTCCAGCCTACGAATTATTGGGAGAATGTCATTTATAATCATTATTATTATAATGTTACGTATGTTGTTCCCGAGAACTTTACTGGGATTCCGAGGGTTAGCTTTGCGTTGGAGTATACTTGTTAGGAGGAATATATGCTTGAAAGTTTAGGAATTGAGTGATGATGGGTCTTTTGAGAGAGTGGAAATGTGTGGATTTCTTTGTATATATTTTGGCTTGGGCTTGGTGTAAATATAGTATGTAGAGGAAATAGGTATTCTTGCGCCATCCTTCGTTTCTTGTGCCATACATACCCTCTAAAATTCAACGCTAAAACTAGTCTTCATCTGCAGACTTCATTTCTCAGTAAGTTGAATATTGTAGAATAACGGAGATACGTCGCTTCTAAAAACACCAAGGAATCCCACATGGCATTTTTAACTTTTATATCTAGAACTCAATTTTAGACGAGAAGCTTAGCAAAGCTAAAAATCCAAACGATCCTGGACCCTGTTCTCCGGAACTAAAGTCGAACGCTGAGATAAGTTTGCTTACTCAGTATCTTCCATTAGTAAAGAAAGAAAGAGATAAACTAAATGGAGTAGATGTAGTCCAATAGCTATGTATTGAAATTATCCATAAGTCTTCTACATAATTACGGCTCCGCCCTCGTACACGTGACAAATAGTAAGTTGCAACAGGAATAACACTATCTATTTGGTATCCTGCAAGAAATTTCGCGTTAAGACACTAAGAGGGTAGGGCAGAGCAGCATCGGATTGTTCGGAGTGCGAAAAATCTTTTTGAAACTACTAAGCGACGTGGAGTACAAGCTATAAGCACGAAACTCCGCCGTCGATCTCAATCTCGAAAAGGCGAATTATTTCTTTGCTATAAACTTCACCAATTAATTAAACAAAGATAATCCTTAGCGTTACGTAGGTCTAAGTACATTAAGTGAACATGTAGAGGAAGCCGCTCGATGTCAACCAACTCATTAAATCGCTTAATTCATGAATTAGCCTACTCTGTACTGTAAACAAAATACCTTAACCTACAGTACATAAATTCGATTAATTCTCCAGCCTTAAAAAGAATCCAAATACCTCAAACACCATTATCTTTACCTCCCATCCTAATCAAGACCTCTTATTCCACTGTTTTCCACTCCACAAATTCCCCGTAGTCCACAACCAATAATCCCTACCCTTAACCAACCAGACCAAAAAACTAGGCAACCTAAACCCCATAGCCGCACCAACACCCTTACTCTTCCCAATAGGTACCATCTGCGTCTCCCTCGTATCCTCCTTGAAAACCCGATCTTCACCACTGATAGAACCCTGCTCTTCTTTCCCTGAGGATAGTTGTAAATCGCGTTCTATATTGGCGCAGAGGATGGGGATCGCGTTTAGGATTGTATGAACGGCTGGTCGTGCATATGATGCTACGTCGCCGACTGCATAGATACGTGGTCCTGCTTTTTCGACTCGTAATGTTGAGGCGTTGGTATCGACGCGGCCATCTGCTGTGAGGAGTGTTCCGTTCATGAAAGAAGTGTTTGGTCTCGTTCCAGTCGCCGGTATATATAGGTCGGCATCAAGTGTCTTTTCATCCGAAAGAGTCAATGTCGTCTTGGTCGTAAGACCTTTTTCTGTTCCTGCATCAGGTGGTACTACACTCTTGATCCGAGTGTTCTTGATCACCGTGACGCCAACTTTGGCAAGATATTTCTCTGCTTTGTGAGCGATGGCTGGTCGGAGAGCAGGTAGAATTTCTGCACCGGCTGTCACGACCGTAATGCAGACTTTTGGATTAGCTAATTTTGAGCTGAACCAACCAGCACGACCATTCAGAAATTCCCCGAGTTCACCAGCTGTCTCAACACCTGCGGGCCCTCCACCGCCAATGACGATATTCTTTGCAGTTGGTAATGCTTTTCGGAATTCAGTCCAGTTTGCTCGTAGGAATTCGACGTCGCCGTTTAGACCAAGAAGGGGAGAAGGTGTGGATGCACCGGTAGCGATAACAAGAGCATAGAAATCTAAATCTAACTTCTCAGTGCCATCCTTGCCAACCTTACCAGCCAAATTGATTGACACCGTTCGATTGGTATGGTCAAGTTTCGCAGCGGTGCCATGAATGAAGCGGAAAAACTGTCCTTGGGGTATTGGTCAAAGGCTTTGGCGATATCGACGAAGAGTTTCTCTTGTGGGAACATGTCGTCTGATATTAATGCACGAGGGCATGCTTGTCGACACATAGCCTGGGACGAGGCGCTGACAATGATGACTTGATACGAAGCTTGATCAGGCAAGTCGGGAATAACATGCTTGAGGAGATAATGAGTAGTTGATACGCCGCCGTAGGATCCGCCGAGGATGATGATCTTTTTGTGGGGTACTGGGGAATCTGGGGTAGTGGTTTGCTCCATTTTGACGAGGACACGACTCAAATCGGGTGAATAGGAATCAGTCTAAACTGTTACTTGTATATCAAAGAAAGGGTAGGCAGAGAAAGAAAGAAAAGAAGAGGAAAATGGATACCTAACAATTCTTAATCGAAAGATTACCTGTTGACAAATTGACTAAGGTTAGTTTTGTATATTTCGCTAAGTACCATTTTTGATACTTTTACGAAGGTATCAGGAGAACTCGGGAAACTTAAACAGCCCGATAGAGCCGAGCATTCTTGGGGCTGAGTATGTCTAGCCAATTTTGGCTGTCAAAGCAGGTATAACTAATGAAAAATGTGCGGCGTTGGTGTTCCTGTAGTGCTTTGTGCTACTCTCGGGCTTTCGATCTACACCGACGCCCGAAAAGTCGCAGAAATGTCGCTTACTAATCGGCTGTAGCATTGACGGAGTACTCGGAAAGTTTATTGGTCTTACAGTAATAATGGTGTGCAAATCGCATATCTGAATAGCTTCATTTCGTGAATTCATCATGTTCCTAGTAGAAGTTTGACCGCATAATTGATCACGTGACATATATTGAGCTACTGAGGTGGCCTGGCACCAATTCTCATTGTGACTTTAATCTTGAAGTGTACATTGTAGCTAATTAATATACATCAATAACAGTATTTGAAATTACAAATATAGAACACGTGGAAGGTTCTTTGCAATATGGTTCTTAGCACGTGACTCTCAAGACCCTTAAGAGACAATTATATAGGAGGCGAGCAAGGTATGTAAACATCTTATTTTAGTTTCTAGGTCATCTAATTTACCTTCTCAACTCAAGCAATGGACACAGGGAATAAATCTAAATCTAAATCCTTCAATTGATTTAGGGTACCTGCTTTAACTCAAATATATTAACTCACCACACCTACATATACAAACAAAGGCACCAACTAATAATAACCCATGCTATCCCTCTCCATATTATAAGCATAGCGTTCTATACATTTCCCTGCTTATAACACGATGATCATTTCCTTGTACAGTAGCGGTAAGCATTAGGCGCGAGAAATAATAACTGTATTTTGAAACTAGCACGTAAAGTCGTTAAAGACAAATTTTTTTAATAGGGGCACCATCGCTCTCATACACAAAGAAGAAAAGGCATTGAATAAGGAATTTTCATTATCCATATAGTCTTCATCACCACCATCAAGTCCGATCCCCCAAAAAGGAAAAGTCTATAAAAATTGCCAACCAAAGATCCTTCCACTACAAACGCCCCAAAAAAGACTAACCATCTACCAGCCAAAAAATCCTTCCTTTTGTTCGTTTCTCCGACCACCTATGCCTATGCCACCCAAAACCCTACAGAGCCACTACAGAGCCACAGTAGAAACCTCCAATCACAGATCATGTCTTTTACTTCAATTAAGAAGTCAAAGCGTTGTCAGCGCCAGCAGCCTGGCAATAAGAAGTGATTTGATCACCGCCCATATGTTCAGCATCGCTGTTACAGTATGGAGGAGAACCACCAGTGACCATGTAGCAATCTGGGCAGGAGTCCCATGCGTTTGAGCCGGCTGGTGCTGCTAGGTATGCTGCGCAGGCTGCGGTTGTTGCGTTGGCATTGTAGACGTCCTATTGGGTTGTTAGTTTGTGTTTTGGGGATTTTTTTTTGTAATATAGTGTGTTGTGTAATTGGTTTTGGGTTTGAGAAAGAGAGTTGTAGGAATGGAGGGGAGGAAGAAGGGAAAGGTTTCTGACATAGCCGGAATCAGTGTCTACGCAGATGGCCTTGTAGTGAAGGTCTGCTGTGACGAAGGAAGCGAGGGAGGCGACGAGGACGAGAGCTGAAGAGGTAGAGAATTGCATTTTGAAGTTTAGATGAGATCGGGCGAGAGAGAGTTGATTAAATTGATCAGATGTAGTGAGTTGTGTTGAAAGAATGTGTGTTGATAATGAGTGTGAAGTGAGTGACTTGAGATTACGCGACGATGAGAATTAGCGAGAGTGATGGTGATGAGGATAGGTACTTCAACAATAGACGGAAAACAAGTCCTTTTTGTACCAAGAACCTTTTCCCCTCACAAATATCAAATCCTTCAATAATGCGAAAGGGGCTCATCGTTCACGAGCAAATGTGGGCAGCATGCTTCCGAGTTCTCCGTTCAGAATCCTGTAACGAACTCCCAAGAGGTCAAGAGTTCATCCGAATGTAGTGTGAAGTGCTCGCATCCTACGAATACCCCTTCTCCATTCTCTCGACTAAGATTGCGCATTACGAAAAAAGACAGGAGATAGTGATTCTTTTGCATCAATGCTGTCATTGAAAGTATGGAAAACATGCGCTGTTCAATCAGAGCTTGAGCGCATGGTGGTCGGTGGGGTGACTTTGCAAAGTTTCATCATCGTCCCGGATTTCCACCGTGAGGCTCAAATGACTATCAAACCCAGTCCATATTGAAGATATATAGCCAAGAGATCCAAAGATAAACTCAGCCTCCCCCAATCAGTGGGACCTTTGAATCCTTCGACGGTGGGCTTCCAGAAGTCGAAAAGGTACAAATTGCGTCGGTAAGGGTTCGCTTAATATAGAGGTGAGACTCAGCCTCGTTGCATTGAAGAGGTATGATGAGCGATCTACGGCCCAAACTCAAAAAAAGATGGGTTCTGTGGAGTAGCGAGTGTATTCGAAACAGGTACAGAAAGTCTATTTCGTGGGGTTATGGCGTTATGAGGAGACTTGAGTGGTGATGGTGGTTTGAGTCCGTCAAAGACCGTGGTGATAGCCCAGGTTCTCCTTGTTCCTCGCCAAGTCACCGCACAAGCCCTGAATCGCAGAGCAGTCAAGAAGTTCGTTATTCAGCCTCGCCAAGTCTGCTCCTGGTTTTGTACTTGTAATTGCCAAGGGAGTCCCTTTCACACTTCATGTAGGCTCATGTAAGTTCATGTTGGTAATTATTTTGGCCCTTTTGGGAAGGAAAGGAGGCTATGGGGTCGTATTGATCGACCGTAATCTTCCAATTTTGCAAGGCATTCATCCTTTGGATCTTCTGATCAAAGCCGGCCATCCGAATAGTGGAGAGTACTGTATCTTTTGCCATTGTATTGTATGCAAAGAGAGAACGGTATGTGGATAGGTGCGTGGCCTGAGGACGGACTGACTTGTCGAGTAAGTGATATATAACTCTTCATCTCCAACCTCATAAATTTTCTCACCAGGCTTCCAGACCAACCATCTCAAGCACTCCACAGTCGTTCTCTACCACAATTCTCTCTCTCACACCTAATAATTACTTGTTAATTCTCACAACACACTCGCTCTTTCAGCACTTCACTTCAAACAACTCACTATGTATTCCTCATTCATCCTCTCAACCCTCCTCGCCGGCGCAAGCCTCATCTCAGCGGCAGCACTTCCCTCCGCAGTTCTCCCCCGCGACCTCAGCCAGCTCACTGAGAACGATGTCATCGTCTATGGCAATGGTCGCATTGAGATCCGTGATAAATCGGAAATGGCCGATCTCGCCAAACGATATGCATCTGATAAAGAGATGGCCACTCGCTCGCTTGGACCCCTGCCCTTGGAGAAGAAGGATGCTTCCGCAGAAGCGCCTTCCAAGATTGAGAAAAGATGCTCCAAGGAGACAATCTACGAGCCAAATCCTGTACAGACTTTCCTTGGTTGGGATATCGCCATGAGCCAGGTGATCCACGCCAATGGAGCATCGGCTTCCATTTCCGTGTCAGATGGATACTCCATTTCCAACTCCATCACAACCAGTGTCACTGTTGGTGTCAGTATTGAGTCGTTCCTTACAGAAACTCTCGGAATCTCTTACCAAGAGTCTTGGACTTCAACCTACACATCAACTATCAACTACGGCGTTCCCAACGGTACTTGGGCCGCTATTGTCAGCAACCCTTTCACTACCAGAAACTCAGGCAACGTCTACATTGGATGCATCGGAGAGCCCACCGAGAGCACCTACTACCAGGCCGATAGCTTCACCAGCAAGTCCTACTCCGGTTTAGACTGGGTTGATGGTACGATCTCTCTGTGCACCGGAGATAGCTACCCTCTTAAGATGTGTATCGGCGACGGAACTTTGTAGATCAACTCATTGAAATCGGTATAGAGGTATGGGGGCATGGGGTATAGGGCATGGAAAAAGATGGATGGTGGTCATGGTGTTTCTCTTTGGTCATCGGTTTGGAATGCACGGGTTCGGGTTTTTGGATGATAATGAATATAGACTTTCCTAGAATGAAATATTTTTTGATGAAATTGAAGAGTCTATGGTGAGAACGTACAAGGTAGCTGCTTGGCTTTGTTGCTTTTGTTCTTTGGCAGTCATCGCAAGATCTTCTATCGTGAATTTGCTTCTTCCTGTAGTCTAGAAGCTGCAATTATACACAGAGTGGTGCTTTCCAAACCTGATTGACCCTTCAAATGCTCTCGAGTGCATCCTCTGCACGCCATTTAGCAGAGAAATGTTGATGGTTTGACCGTATTATACTTGTCGGACTTGACGCAAGGCTTCAATCACACACTCGAATAGATAGATATAAAAGAAAAGATTTCCAAATACTGAAAATGAGTTGGAACTTCGGTTGATGAATATCAAGAGCTACAGAAAACAGGGTTCCTAGCTCTTGCCGTTCGAAATAGGATGAGGTTTTCCACTTGGCTGAGCTGCTGAGATAGGTATCAACGAATTAGAGTAAACACATTAACGTGAGGTTCAACATATGAGAACATTCGTCGTGATTCTCGTTGCCACAGGAATTAGGAATCAGGGTATTGATAGCTAATGAGAAGTTATGAATGTAGAGAAGTGAAGTGACGAAGAGCAAGAGATGAGAATGTCAAGAGGTCGCCAAACGGTAAAACCTCGGAAGTGGGGTTCCGGTCCCGAATCGGCCGAGCCCGAAAGCCAGGCCAGCAACAACAGCCTCGACTCTCACAGCATCTCAACAACTTAACATCTCACACAACATCCCCAAAGAGCCTAACCTCGCCTCACCCTACCCTCAAATTTTCCACGAACATGGCGACATCAACAGCCCAACGTCGACTCCTCCAAGAATACCGCGCCCTAACCAACAACCCACCCGAAGGAATAACCGCCGGTCCCGTCTCCGAAGATGATTTGCTGTATTGGGAAGCCTTGATACAAGGACCAGAGGGTACACCATTCGAAGGAGGAATATTCCCTGCTGAATTGAAGTTTCCGAAGGATTACCCGTTGGCACCGCCGAGTATGCGGTTCTTGGGCGAGGTTTGGCATCCAAATGGTATGGCTTTCTTCCTATTTCCTGCATTTGTTCTCACTTCGTTCTGGTTTTCGGGCTGAGGTTTGGGAAATTGGGAAATGGATGGGGAAGAGGAAGGATGTGGGGATTGTATGCTAATTTGAACATGATAGTATACCCATCCGGACTCGTCTGTATCTCTATCCTCCACCCACCAGGAGACGATCCAAATCATTACGAGCATGCATCAGAACGTTGGTCACCTATTCAGAGTGTAGAGAAGATTCTTATTTCGGTTATGAGCATGTTGGCTGAGCCGAATGATGAGTCCCCGGCTAATGTCGAGGCTGCGAAGATGTGGAGGGAGCAGAGGCCGGAGTATGAGAGGAGGGTCAGGGAGGGGTGTCGGAGGATGTTGGGGCTTTGAAATCGTGCAGGTACATTCAATGGGAGTGGGATGATATGGTATGCTTGTGGGGGCTTGGAGAAAGCTCTGCTGGGAGGAGGTTGGTAAGAGATAAGTATGGATTTTGGAGGCACTGCAATTGCTTGTTATGGTGGATAGCAAGACATTTGGAGGGAGTCTGCTTTGGTATCGGAGCTGGAAGTATGAAAGGAGACTTACCTTAGACATTATGATGGTCATGGAAGGCTGTGGTGAAAGAGCTCACTTCTTAACATTACAGGGATTTATGCATATAGGTTTGCAGCGGGCGTTTAGGCTGGCTGGCTGGAAAGATAGTTGTGTTTGCTTTGTAGAACAAGTAGATAGATCAAACTAGTATTTGTACCCTATAGATCAACCTGCAAGTATTGTGATGTACGACAGCCTGAACAAATATCAAAGAAGCGTATTAAATAAGCTAGAATTTAATCAGATCTTAAGGATTTCTTGGCCTATATAATAAAAGTAGGTAGGTATCCCGACCCTTGTATATTAGCCAAAGCTTAGGCTATAGGGATGTGCAATAAAGTACCGACTAAACAGAGCAGTTCTATCTAATAAGTTTCTTGGATTTGGCTCTAAAATGCGTTGATCAACTGTAGACAAGTAGAGTGTCGAATTCTTGCCCATTTGGCCAATATGGCTAATATGAGGGTTAGGATACCTGTCTTGTTACAAACTCTAAAACCAAAGGATCAGAAAGAAAAGGCTACCTAAGTAGTAAAGTAGAAAGGACCAAAAAAAACCAACAAAAAAAGAAGGATCTCTACCAGAGACATTTGTGCTGATTGTGCTGAGGGGGGGAAAGGAAGAACTAACCAAGACTGAACAACAGGTCATCAAGACAACACACACCAGTTGACTCTAAGAAGCGCCGCAGGCAAGCTAGTTTGTCAGGACCAAGCTGAGAAACGTCATGACCACCCGCAGTTCGCTGAAGGAAATATAACAATATTTATTTTTTTGTGGTTTTTTTTTAGTTTTAGTTTTCTTGGTTTTTTAGAGAAGGAAGGGTTACAAGACTGGACAGTATCATGGCCCGGCCCCAGGGCACGCACGTTCGTCCGAATCATCTTCTTCTGCTTCTTCGTCGGCGAAGAAGACGAACGCATTTGGTTACTGGTGACATTGCCACTGCAATCTGGGCCGGGCCATGGATCCTCTTTGAGATCCAGAGGAACTAGATTTTTTTGTTAGCTTTTGCTGACCGAATGAAAGTGTTGTTAGCGACGGGAAGGGGAGGGTGTCTCTGGTAGAGCGTCAGTTTTCACCACTGAGCCGTTGCAGCCGTGGGAGCTTCGTTTGGTTGAAAGGGTTTTTAGTATTAGGATCTATAAAGTAAATTCGGTGGGGGACCGCATATTGGAACTGGAGGACTGCATAGTGATTGCTCGTTACTGCAAGACTAAACCGAAATAGGCGGTATAAACACTAAGGTCCTATGCTACTATCCTACCTATCCTACCTGGAGCTTTGTATCAAGCCAGGTTGTCAATGCTTCTCCATTACCAAGAATCTGAATTTCTGCTTTCACATTCAAGAACAACATTATTTGCAACTCTCTCCGCCACTCTGCTTCTTGTCCATCTTCGAGAAACAGTTCGTTCTCCAGCATCCGTGTTGCAATTCTTCGATCACGAGGTGTCAGCTTGAGGAGACATGGTCCAGAGATTGGTATATCATTGCTGCGGATTCCTAGCCAGCGGATGGAGGGCACAGCGAGATTTGCAGACTCGTGGGCTAGTGCCATGGAACCATGTTTGTAGGTTGACATGATTCCAATACCGTCTGGGTCAAAGTCTACCAGTGCGAAGATAGGGATGTTGGATTTTTGGATTGACAGCATCCTTAGAAACATTCTTGTCTGGATGTCTGGATATCCTTTGGCCTGATCTCAAGTTAGATCTGGTACTCGGAATTGAGCAAGGTTTGTAGTCTTCATACAGTAATGATAATCCCCTTTCCAACTCTTGACTCCTTCCAGTACTGACTTGTGGCCAGGGTTCGAAATGTTGCTTCTTTCTCAATCACCAGTATCCATCGGATTTCTTCAAGTTCAACACCTTCAATATTCTTTGTATCCGGAACGAGCAGACCCTAATACTGTCAGTTTATAAAATTAAATGGTACCAAGGTACTCACTTCGAGCTCCATAGAGAAGTCAGCAGTCGACCCATCCTTCCTCTTTACGTAGAATGCACCAGCAACTAAGCCTTTGGCAGCAGCAACCTATTTAGTCAGAAGGTGTACTAATATCCTCGAGGGACAGAGCACCTACAACGTTCAAAGCATGACGCTCGACCCCAAACGTGTATGCAATATCATCAACAAATCGATCGACTACAGCTTGCTTGAGGAATAATTCTGGGTCTCGATAATACATATCTCTGGGGATTTGTTAGTAAAAGCAACAATGAGAGGCCAAAAATAATAGCGACTGAGTATTGGTGCACGGAAGAGTGTGGAGGATTGCTAAGACAGACGAATGCTGGAGCATGTGTTAGGATGGAGAATGGCAGATTTAACTCTGAGTTTTAAAAGCATATGCTATGTTAGAGAACTGAGGAGGACCTTTTGGTGGTAACAATACCGTTGACAAGCGCTTCATGAGACAGTTCAAGAATACGGAACAGAGCGGCTGTTTTCAATGAGCTGGTATCAAATATTCGACCTTCCGGCACTCACTGAATTTCCAAGCCTCCTGGGATGATTTGCTAGGAAATGTGATACTTCTGAACTGGGTATCTTGGAGACTCTCCAATACACCACTCTCACTGTTCAATGCGTTTGTCGTAGGCCTGGTTCTACTCTTTAGTTGGATCACAAGCTCCTTTCTTTCTCCAAGAATGCAGTCAGCCATAGCTTCGAAGATGTCTTCGATTTTTGATATCACAGCACCAGATTGATTCTGAACTGAAGAGTAAGCAAAGGGACCAGCGTGAGTATTATGCTCATAGGAATCATTGACTTGGTGGGGATCATCTGTTAGTTGCCTGCCTGCGAGTGAGTTGTGTAGCAAAAAGCCTGGTAGGCGTGGCTCTCTCTCGGCTAGAATATCTTGAAGAAGATCCAAATCCATTTGAAAGTTTCTTCATACACGTCACTGAGGTTTGTAGATTTGACGATACCTCTTTTACGTAAGTTTGGGATTATGTTGAAGGAGTCGAGAGAGGAGTGTCTGAGTGTTCAAGCGTCGCTGAATCTAATCTGACATTACTAGCGCCGGGCATAACCGAACCACTTTTCCAGATTAGGTTTGTCCCTGCTTGTCGCTCACGCAGGTTCACCGCCTCAATCTAGATTCAGGAGACGAGTTGATTCTGCCCAACCAGCTTTCGTTTGGAAGGGGATACTCTGCACCTCCTCCATTGCAACACCTCCTTCTGATCCAGCGATTCATCAATTCAACTTGTGAAAGCATCAGTTGCTATCTCAACGGGAATGCCGTCCACAATTGCTCGCAACTCGACACCGAGTTCCAATGGAGCCCCTAGATTTGGTGAGAAGCGCCCAGTGGACGAGGATTCCAAGGAGAATGCGCAGAGTCCCAAGCGACCTAAGCTCCAGGAACGGACTGATTACACTCGATGGCGATTGCTTGATGTGAAGGGGAGGCAAACATGGCATTACCTCGAGGACGATGAAGATGCAGAGGAATGGCCGCAAACCACTGCAGACAAGTACTTCCTGGGACTGCCGACTGTAGGTACTCCTCGTTGAACGGCCAATGCCCTTCTGACGATGCAAAGGAACTCCCTGAACTTCCAATCGCAAAGACTCCTCTCGATTCCGTCAAGAATTGTCTCGAATTCTTCCAACATCTTCAATTGCCACCAGGCAACTGGGCTTGCGAATACGGAGGACCGATGTTTCTGCTGCCTGGTCTGGTCATAACTTGGATAGTAACAGAAACTCGGATTCCAGACGGTCATGCAACCGAGATTAAGAACTATCTCTTTGCGCGTCAGCATCCCGAAGATGGCGGCTGGGGATTGCACATAGAAGGAGATAGTACGGTGTTTGGCACATCGATGAACTACACTGTGCTACGGCTACTTGGCGTCAGCGAAGAAGAGCCACGAATGATCAAAGCAAGAGGACTGCTACACAAGATGGGCGGCGCAGTGAATAATCCTCATTGGGGAAAATTCTGGCTCAGTGTCCTTGGTGTATGTCAGTGGGACATTGTGAATCCTGCACCACCTGAGTTTTGGTTGCTGCCAGATTGGGTGCCAATTGCGCCTTGGAGATGGTGGATTCATATGCGCCAAGTGTTCCTTCCCATGGGCTTTATCTCGTCGAAACGGTGGAGTTACAAACTAACACCACTTACCAAACAATTGCGCGAGGAGCTATTTGTACAGCCGTACGAGACAATTGACTGGGCTGGGAATCGCAACAGCATTCATGCCAAAGATAATTACCATCCAAAGACGTGGGTTCTGAACAGTATTAATTGGGTGCTTGTCAATGTCTACCCTTACTTTCGGACGGAATCTCTGATTAAAAAGGGCGAGGATTGGGCTTTCAAACTAATTCAAATGGAAGATAAAAACACAGATTTCTCTAACCTTGGACCTGTTAATGGACCGATGAATATGATTGCATGTTATATCCAGGAGGGTCCCAGCGCCTACTCGGTGCAGCGCCATCGCGAACGTTTAGAGGACTTCATGTGGGTTAAAGGCGAGGGAATGTTAATGAATGGCACCAACGGAGTTCAATGCTGGGATACTGCCTTTGTTATACAGGCAGTAATGGACGCAGGTCTCGCAGAAGATCCAAAGTGGAAGCCAATGCTCACGAAAGCCCTCGAATTTCTTGAAGATCAGCAAATTCGTGAGAATGTTGATGATCAAGATATATGCTATAGACAGCAACGAAAGGGCGCATGGGCTTTCAGTACCAAGGACCAGGGATACGCAGTCAGTGATTGTATCTCCGAAGCTCTCAAAGCGGTTTTGCTTCTTCAACGAACACCTGGATATCCTTCATTGATTGATGACCAACGAATCTACGATGCTATTGATACTCTACTGACCTACAACAACGCTTCCGGAGGATGCGCATCTTATGAACCTACTCGTGGATCCGAGAAATTGGAGATGTTAAACGCAGCAGAGGTCTTTGGTCGAATAATGATCGAATACGATTACCCTGAATGCACGACAGCTGTAGTTACGGCATTGTCACTATTTGCGAAACACTACCCAGATTACAGGGCCGCGGATATCAAAAAATTCAAAGGTGATGCAATTAGCTATATTCGCAAAGCACAGTACCTAGATGGCAGTTGGTATGGAAGTTGGGGTATTTGTTTTACTTATGCTGGAATGTTCGCGCTCGAAAGTCTTGCTAGCATTGGTGAGACATATGAGAACAGTGAGGCTGTTCGTAAAGGGTGCGACTTCTTCATCTCTAAGCAAAGAGAGGACGGTGGTTGGTCTGAAAGCTACAAGGTTTGTTGTCCCTCAGATCTCTTACAGTCAGTCATTCACTAATTTCGGACATAGTCCTGCGAGCAAGGGAAATACATTGAGCACCCAACCGGCTCTCAAGTGGTTCAGACTGCATGGGCTTGTATAGGTCTCCTCGAGGCCCACTATCCTGACCGCGCACCTATCGAGAAGGCTTTAAGGCTCATCATGAGTAGACAGCAACCCAACGGCGAATGGTTACAGGAGGCAATTGAGGGCGTTTTCAACAAGAGCTGCATGATTTCATATCCGAACTACAAGTTCATATTCCCTATGAAGGCGTTGGGCATATTTGCTAAGCGTTACGGAGACATTAGACTCTTGTGATTCAAATACTCATTTCCTTACGTGGGGATTAGATGAGCCATGAGATTCAAATAGATTTACTGTATGTTCATAATGTATCTCTACGTAATATTAATAATTATGATTGAACTTTGCTGAGACCTACATGTGTCACTATAAAACTCTCTTTAATTTCTACAGTTTACATCTTTGGGTCTATCACGTTTATATCAAGCAAGAGTTTCACGCACATTTTATAGGTCGACACCCTACCTAGAAGAGGGTTTACAGCAACTTTGCCAGCCAAATACTCACTTTTATCACTACCTTACAAGAAAAATATAAAGTAAAGTCCAACCTAAAGAAAGGAGATAAATAAAATCAAAAACCTACCTTCACTTTATCACTTACTTAATCTACCTACAGTACAGTACAGTACGACTAGTCCTCTTCGATTCCGATCGGCTTTCCAAGCCAGGTTTACTTTTTGTACTGTAAACAAGCTTTTGAAGCTTTCATTGAGCCACAATAGCCAAGTCCAAGCCAAGCCAAGCCACACCAGTGACACCACACCATACCACAACACAACATAACTACAATAGAATAGAATACTATATCTCTATCTACAACGTACAAAGGTAAGGTAAGATACAGTACGTATTTCGACCTTGGAGGCGGAATAGCTACAGTAGCTACAGTAGACAAACAGGATTCTACAGTAGGTCTACGAGGTGAATGAGCAGGACACACACGACAGGGGCTTTAGAGCATCAGAATCGAAGAGAAGAGTCCAGTAATGGGGTTTCGGGGACGAAAGGTTTTAATACCCCAGTACACGCAGGACACTTAGGGGCGAGATGATGGTACTAAACTATGTAGCAGATCGAAGACGTTCAAGAGAGTTTCGATAGTTTCTAACTTTCTCACAAGTGAGGGAAATTGGAGTCTAAGAACAACTGGATGAGCCACGAGCGAGTCTAAGGCATTCGTATTGCTACATTTAGAGTATTCTAACTGCAATATATGCTTTCATCTATCACCCACCGACGTGTCGCTATTGGTCATGTCCAGCCACTGACTTTCTAACCACATCTTCATCTACTCATCGTCCTGTACATCGACAACCGTTTCCTTCCACTTGCGAGCCGGGACACGACGCTTGAACAAGATGTCAATCTCACGATAGGATCGACCCTTCATCTCAGGCAAGAAGAAGTATGCCGTGACCAAGCAAAGAAAACCGGTAGCACCCCAGACGTAGCCGCACTTGCCGCCAAGGTTTCCACCCTACAAATATTTCAGTAATTGTCACCAGAAAACTCGGATGGAGAAGAGACCTACCGTCGGGTTGAGCATATAACTTCCTAGGAAGATGCAAGGAATCTCAATGATGTAGTACGAAGCACGTCCTATTCCAGTGGTTAGAGGCCTAAGGCGGATGGCTGACGTTTCTCCAATAATGACCCAGGAGGCGGGCGCAGGTCCCAAGGTGAACAAGACGGAGATGATGAGACCTAAGGACGCCTGCGCTAGAGAGGCAGCGTTCGACTTGCCAACAGAGCCTGCAACACCGAGGGCGACTAGTAGGACGACGTTGAAGCCCGAGCCCCAGAGGTAGATAGTACGTCGGCCAAGGTACGTGGTGAGGATCCAAGAAAGCATAACGAAGATCATCTGTAGGGCCGAAGTGATAAGGCCTAGGGCGAACGCAGTATTCGTCGACACGCCAGCCTCTACGCTTATATCAGCACATAAATTCACCTAAAGCAGCGATGATAACGACTCACGCTCGAAGAAGTAGACGGCCTGGTTGGCAATAAGATTACCCGTGAGATTTTGTGCCAAGTACACACCACACACAATGAGGGTACGGTAGAGATCAGTGCCTTTGAACAGTTCCAAGTGGTTCGGCTCCTTAGTGGACAACTCGAGCTCAACAACACACGGCGCATCATAGCGACAGTCTCGCTAGAATTCAGCCTCGACTTGCGTCCAAGGCGCTCGACCGACCTTGCTGCTGCTTCGAGACGTCCCTTTCGAACTAGCCACCACGGTGATTCGGGTGCACAAAAGATGAGGATAGCAAGTGGCGTGGGAAACATCCATTGAAGCGCAATGGGGATCCTAGGTTCTTTTCGTCAGTGAAAAACTTGTTTGTAATTGGATGAGCACGCACTTGTAGGCGCTTGCGCCCTCCCTAGAGTTGTAACAGTAGGTAACAGCACCAACGATGATACTGCCAATCGCCCAGAACATCTGCAGCATCTGGGTAGCAGGGGCTCGCAGCTTTATTGGTACGATCTCACTGCAGTATGCCGGCGCGTTGGCAATGAAGATGCCCCATGGCATGCCCTCGAGAAGCTGGGCCACGAAAATCACTGGAAGGGATTCGGCAAAGTAAAAGGCGAAGATGAAGACGTTCAAGAGCATCAGGCCGGTCAAGGTCGCGTAACGGTATCCGATACGGCTAGTCAGCGGGCCAGCGAGGAAGACGCCGATGAGCGCACCCAACTGCCCAGACACTTGAAGCGCAGACTGCCATTTGGTCACGATGACCCAAGCGTCGGTTGCCGGGTCATATACACCGTATTTCTTCTGGAACGCAGGTAGGGCGACGAAATTGCCGATGAGGAAGACATCGTAGGACTCCATAATCTGAAGATGTGTGTTAGCTACGATTCTGGTTGGAGGAAAGGTTTAACTGGAAATCTGGAAAATCTGAAAATCTGAAAATCTGGAAATCTGGAAATCTGGAAATCTGGAAATCTGGAAATCTGGAAATCTGGAAAGCTGGAAAGCTGGAAAGCTGGAAAGCTGGAAATCTGGAAATCTGGAAATCTGGAAAGCTGGAAAGGGGAGAAAAGGGAAACGCAGCTTTACAATCGTGAAAGACATGACAAAAGCCCAAAAGGAAGCCATAGGGTAGGCTCGAACGGCCTCCAGCACGCCCATATTATGCTCGGCATTCTCAGCCTCGACAGCATCGGCCTTGTAATCGGCGACGGTCGCCTTTTCGTTAAGGTCGTAGGCATGTTCTACTTGGGATGAGGCCCTCTTGGCCTCGACATCTGGCTCTGAGACGATGCCTTGCGATTTAGAATCGACAGGGTCACTCATGTTGTCGGCTGGTGTTTTTTGCCTGTATCTGAATGAATGAATTGATTGCAGACGTATAGCAGGATGGGAGAAGAGGACAAGGAGGCCAAGGAGGACAAGGAGGACAAGGAAGAGAGCGTTGACAGAGGAAAGGACTGCCAACTTTTTAATGCTCTTCACACTGTGCCGCTTTCCACTATCCACTTTCCATTCTGGGGATTCATATGCGGGGGGGGGGACGGAGCTGGTGGAGGCGAGCTGGGGTAAACTTCGTGCGGGGTAGTAGTACAGCCCGAGCATTTATCCCAGCTCTTCTCCGCCGGGTTAGAAGATACCGACTCAACCGCTCCAATCGTCTTCTCCTCTCAGCAGGACCTCGTAAGGCCAGAAGGAAAAAATATGTTGCACGGATTAATTCCATCCCAATTTCGCTACCCTATCTTCTTAGTCTCTCTTCTACGCGTCGAGCTGTTTACTGGAGTAGGTGGATATTTACTATCAAACAAAGGCAAGCTGAGATATATTACGACCTCGCTCTAACAATGATGGCGCTCAACTCCCATCTAAGACCCCATCATGATCAAATATCAATTCGAGAATGAGTGTTATAAACATAAAAAGCCACAAAGCAAAAACTCACCAACCAGAAGCCGTCACGGCAAAAGAGACCAAGTAGGAAAGACACACACGAGACTCCGTTCGGACCGACTCCGATAATTAGTATAGCGTAGAAAGCGACGCTAGTAATAAATGTACAGTACCTACTTTCAACCATGCATGCCCAAAGACTCGGACTCGGACTACCGTAGGTATGGAAGATTATTAAGGTCAAAAGCCAAGAAGAGTAAAAGAATTTGAAGGGGGGTTGGGCAGGAGGAGGAGGGTGGCGGCTGAATGTTAAATGCGGCCCACTAAGGAGATGAGCTACAGCGGAGGTAGTCCTCGATAGATACTCTATCCTCCGAGGAACGCGATACGTTCAGCGTGGAAGAACAACAAACACTTCTGGGAAAGAAGAGGCTGCGTGCGTACTGTAAAATTATCAAGAGGGTGTTTGTTTGTTCATGACTGTACCTATACCTGTCACCTGTCTTCCGAAGGTGTCCTACTTCGTACAGTACTTGTACTCCGGGATCACTACGGAAAATATTACTAATGCTTTAAAGAAAGGTGTGAAGGTACAATAGCGTCGAAAGAGTTCAAGTATTTTCTAAAGAAAAAAGGTAGGTAGGATTAGTTAGGTAATACGACTTAACATAGGTAGATAGAAACTTAAGAAATTAGGTAGGGACGAGGAAAGTCGTCACTTAGATTTAAGTTAGAGGGAGTGAGTGAATATTACTAATTAGCTCTAGAAGACTAACTCTAGGATTTTTATTTCCTTCTTATTATGTTAGAGACCTAAATATATATATAGCTTTTAGTATACAGGTACAGCTCCTTCGTTATCAAATGTATTTAAACCTAATACAGAGACCATCCTTCTAATGGATCTTTCTCTTCCTTACTTTCCTATAAATCATAAATGCAAAAGACACTTCTCTAAACTTCATCAGGTTATGTAAAGTACCTATGTATAAGCTTTGAGAAACATCGCGCTATTCTAGATTATATATGAAAAGCTAGACATGATTTCGCGGCGGCGCAGACGATGTCTAGATCCTCACAGATCTAACAAGAGATAATTGAAATTATCAACTGCGGTACAGTACATCCATACACATTTTTTTTTTCTTCTAAAAAAAGATCATTGCCATCAGGAATCCCTATCCTGGTAGTGACTGACGTGCGACTTTCCCGGGCCGGGAAGCAGCTTCTCACAGAGAATCTATTCTACCCCCACAAGAAGCTAAAGCATTGTACGTCTGGGGCTAAATTTAATGACAAAGAACAAAGAAACACTTACTCGTATAGCAACCAAAAAAATCTCTTTTTTTATTACTGACTTCAATATCTTAGGACATTACATTGTATTGTAACTCAAATGAAAATGAAAATAAAAAATGTAATTGAAATTGAAAGAGTTTACATACCTACAAAGCGGAAGTCCGGTTCCGGTTTCGAAGCTAACTTTTGACTGTAACTCCCAAAGAAATAAAACTAATAGCAAAAGCAAAAGCAAAAGCGAAAGCAAAAACCCAATAAAATAAACTTACCTACCTACCTAACCTTTCCACCACCCCAATTCAATTCATCCACACCACCCTCTCTCTATCCTACTCTACTCCTCACCACCACCACCACTCCCCCTCTCCCCCTCCTCTCCATCCCTCACACCACCACCACCACCACCACCACCAAAAGAACCACAACAAACATGCCTATTCTTCTGCACCTTATTCCCAAAAGTCTCCCGACAATGTCCACAAAGATGCTGCTTAGTAATATGAACACGTAGATTATACGCATTCTTGAGAGCTCGGTGACACAGGAGACAGATATGTGTTTTTATCTCCTTTTTCTGCTGTTGGCCTCTTCGTCTTGCTAGCGTTTGTGATTGTGATTGTACTGCGAAGGTTTCTTGGTTAATTGGGATTCTTTTTCGGTTTATTACGTTTTGCCGGGTGTGGGGGACGCGGATTTGGAGGGGGAGAGGGGGAGGGGGAGGGGTTGTGTTTGTGTTGTTTGTTTGTATTTGGGTCTGGGTTTGGGGCTGTGTTTGGAGGGAAGAGGGTGAAGATTCGTGGGGATTGTGAGGGGTTTTGAGAGGGTGCTATGGTGTTGATGGTGCTGGGGTTGTAGGGGTTTATGGTTACGGGTATGGGTATGGATTGTGGTGATGAGGGTCCGAAGAATGCATTACGTGACATTACCCAGTTTGTTTCGTTGCATCGAGTGAGTGTTTGTGCGGTTTCGTGTTGAAGTCTCCAGATCATGGTTGTTCTGTGTTGCTCTTCTTCCTCTTTGGAGATGGCTATGCGGTGAAGCAGGTGAGTGATGTAGGTCTCGCGAGCTTCTTCCTCTTCTTCAAAGGGATTGCGGCTGAAGTTGTTGTGGTAGGACATTTTGATGGCTTGTGTTTTTGAGATTTAGGATATAAGTTTTTTTTTTTTTTGAGTTCTTGTTTGATTTTGTTTTGGTTTGGTCCAGTTGAGTGATTGATGGGGGTTTGGAGGTGGGTTTGTGTTGTACTTGTAGGTGAGACAAGGGCATTGTGTTATTTGTTCTTTGCTTTTGGCTTTGAGGTAGGTAGTTTATTGGTTTCTTTTTAAGAAGGTGATATCCAAAGAGCTTGATAATGGGGATTGTAGTCGATGTCCTTTGTTATTTGACTTTCTTTATTATAAATTTCTTAGCGTCTTTAATTGGTTTGGTAATACGTCTTTGTTTTCTTGTCAAACGCCTTTTAAATTCCTTTTTGTAGAAGTTGACAATTGCATTGTTGATTAATGACCTTGACCATATCTTTTATTAGAAAGCCTTTTAGTTCTTTCCTTATTCTTGTTCTTATACCTCTTTATTTCTCCGTTGAGATTGTGAGAGTTATAGCCCTCCAAAATTGTTACGCAGAGCATAAAGCTAAACAGATAATGAAACCTTATTCTTGGTGAGATTCAGACTTTAGTTTACTTAAGTGTAATGGTTAAGATTTTTAGAAGTTAGACTGTTGGAGTAAATTAGAGTTGGAGCACACAAAAAGTATGGTGTATTGAAGTTGAAGACCTTAAGACATAATACAATTCTCTCGCTTAGGAATCGAAATACCCAGCAAATACCTTGTGCAACAAAACCCTAAGATACCTTGAGCGACTCACTCAGGATTCCACTTGGTTTAAACAACTTGTTAATTTAGATGGCCATGGAAATCCAAGTGAGATATTTCATGTAGATAACTCACCTACAGTATCTCTTTAGTACTCCTCTATTTTCGCTTACTCAGTGTCCCACTTTCAATCTCCTCAGCGAGCCAGGGATAGACGGTACATGAGGATGATGCTATGTTATCCTATTTACACCACTTGCCGCCATACCCACAAACTAACAGGACGTGCATCAGGCGAGCTTTCCTCGTCCAACTCACACCTTGTACAACTTCGCTTAACGTGAAATGTTCCTATAAAAAGGGCTCCAGATGGTTCGAGCTTGAAGATCATCCGTTTCCTTCCAGTAAATACATACTATGTAACTTACCTAGCTGTAGCCAACTAGAACTCTGAAGATGTATCTGAAAGTATTTTTCTTATGGAATTAGAGTGCAAATTTTTAATCCGGAATTCTCCCTTCGCTTACGGAGTACACCCTTTGTACCCCAGTACAAAAGTACACATTCTGTACAAAGATGTATAAAATGCTGCACAAGGCTAATTTCTTCATCTTTCTGTCTGCCGGCACAGCTCCATTGGTATTAGCGTAGACTGCTAATTAACGGGACGACCCGTTCCAGGTCCTCGTACATCGCATCAGAGCGCGATCACGAAGTAGAAGCAGTGGGATGAGGAAGAGAACCGACGTCCTGGGCTAGGGTTAACACGATCAATCTGTCAAATTGATCAATTGGATGTTGAACTGATGACGAATACCGTTATCACACCGCTCTATGATACCTTGTATACTTGTTCAAGATTATGAACTCCCACTTTTGTTTGGATTTCTTACCTATCTCAGATTGACTTGGTGGACGGCGGCTTTCCCGGTACCGGGTAAACATCGTACACTGAAGAACTTAAATTTTCTTTGTCCTCATCACTTTCTAGCTGTTCCTGTTGTTCCGTGATGTGAAGTGTTTATCTTTTTTATCTAGTGGATCTCTTTTTCATCCGAGGTAGATGATTTTGTTGGATTTCTTTGGGATTTGATACGGCGGGTGCCTCGTATGCTCCACATACTGTTAATCTAGCTAGTGATGGTTGCTGCTATACATACTTTGATGTTTCCTGGGATGTCTTGAAATTTGCCGCCCATCTTGATCATGCTTTGTTAAACCTCCTTGCATCAATTGTTCCTCTAAAGCTTATATTCAAGATGCATTTTTTTGATGCTACCAAAAGAGCGACAATAGCCTTAGCGCTATTCTTAAGCTTAACCCCGACTCTAGCATCGAGTCTGACCAACAAGGCTCTCTTGTCCTCAGGAAATGGTAAGGGATATTCCTAGGCCCTAAGAATAAGCTATACTCACCACATCTCTTCCTCCAATTAGTTATTCTGAACGACAGATGGTCCTTGGCGTATGAAAAGGCCAAGACTCTCGTTTCTCAAATGACCAATGAAGAAAAGATAAACGTAACAACAAGTCTTGACATAGCTAGCTTCAGTGCAATTCAGAGCAAAGATGGCAGTCAAGGTTTGATAGGCTATTATTATGCTTCTGGATTCTCACAGACTTCAGCTCTTGCTGCGACGTGGGATCGTAATCTCATTTATGAGCAAATGAAAGCTGTTGGAACCGAATTGTAAGATATTTTACTATCTGTTGAATGGTGTTTAAAACTAATATTTGAAGCTATAACAAAGGGTATCAGGTACTGTGTCTTGATAACTCTGACTTTGAAAAGATAGCTGATGTAAATTAGATGATCAATGGTCCAACTTGCGGTCCTTTAGGCCGAGTCGCAGCATCGGGGAGATTAAATGAAGGACTTGGTCAAGACTCATATCTGAGTGGTATTGCCACCGGCCTTGCAGTCTCAGGGTTAGCAGATGCAGGAGTAATTCCTCAAGGAAAGGTACTTATTGCGCGATTTTTAGAACCCAGAACGACTGGCGAAGATTCCAGCTAATATCAGTTAAGCATTTCCTCCTCAATGAACAAGAAACAAATCGGACAGCAGGCGCTGGGAGCTGGATTCCTGGAGTAATTCAACCATATTCCAGTGATGCTGATGACAAGGTTATCCACGAGACATATCTTTGGCCATTTTATGACGCTGTCAAAGCAGGTATTGGAGCTGTTATGTGTGCTATGAATGCAGTGAATGGGACTCAATCATGTGAAAACAGTGCACTACTCAATGGTCTACTGAAGACCGAGCTTGGTTTTCCAGGTATGGTACTCCCAGATGTCTGGTCTCAGTTCACGTCATACGGATCGCTTAATAGCGGCGATGATGTCGGTTCATCCGGTCTCTGGTCTGAGGAAATCATTATGGCCGGTTTGAAGAATGGATCTGTTAGTCAGGATCGGTTGGATGATATGGCGATCCGGAACGTTATTGGTTATTTCTATGTTGGGTTGGATCAAGGTGATCAACCTACTTTGGCAACTCATACACTACATCGTGATGTTAGAGCTAATCATAGCAATATGATTCGTGCTCATGGTTCTGCAGCTATGACGCTATTGAAGAATGTCGATAATGCTCTTCCACTGAAGGCACCTCTTTCGATGGCGATTTTTGGAGCCCACGCAGGCCCAGTTATTGGCGGACCGAAGTAAATATACTCCACTAAAATAGAGAACAATATTCGGAGTGTTAGCTAATGAATCCTACAGCGTCGGGTTCTCAATCAATGGCACGGCCGAGCCCGTATACCCAGGACATCTTGCGGGTTCAACGGGAAGTGGAACCGCTACGTTTCCATACCTTATGACACCTTACGATGCGCTAAACCAGCGCGCAATGACAGATGGTACAATGTTGAGCTGGATAATGAGTGACGACTTCACACCACCAACTGGCAGACTGTACCTCCTCGGGTCGAATCCTGGCGATTACGGTTTTGGAACAGGTACGAATCAAAATGTTAGCATACCCGACTATGCTTCAAATACAGAAGTATGCATTGTTTTCCTCAACGCCTGGTTTGGTGAAGGATCAGACAGGACTGAGCTTCGCAATGTGCAACAAGATAACTTGGTTCTTGAAGTTGCGTCTTATTGCAATAACACTATGGTAGTTGTTAATAGTGGAGGGCCCCGGATTCTATCAAGTTGGAACGATCATGGGAATGTTACTGCTATCTTGTATGGTGGTTTACTAGGTCAAAATTCTGGCCTTAGTATTGTTGATGTTCTTTATGGCGATGTTAATCCATCTGCTCGCTTGATCTACACTATCGCTAAGGACGAATCGGATTATCCTACTAGTATTTGCTACACGGCACAGTGCAATTTCACTGAAGGGAACTATATCGATTATAAGCACTTTGATAAGTATGATATCACGCCGAGTTATGAGTTCGGGTATGGCCTTTCGTATACCAGCTTCAACTACTCTGGCATTAGTGTTGAACAGCTCACTCCTATTAATGAGACTTATGCTAGTGGCGTTATTACCCAAGGTGGCCGGGCTGATCTTTGGAACGATATCTTCACTGTTAGGGCAACAATTCAGAATACGGGAAAGGTCGCAGGCCATGAGGTTGCTCAGTTATATGTTTCATTTCCGGCAGCAGCTGAACAGCCAGTCAGGCAATTACGAGGGTTTGACCGTATCCTCTTGGACGTGGGTGCTATGGCTACTGTAGAGTTTCCTTTGAGAAGACGCGACTTAAGCTACTGGGATGTGGTGGCTCAAGAATGGGCTGTGGTTGAGGGCGTGTACACGTTTAGTGTAGGAGCAAGTTCTAGGGATTTGAAGCTGATTGCAACGTATGAAGTAAAAGTGGTTGAATAGTTGAGAAGCTCGATTATTTTCTAGCTTTCGAAAATGAAGTAAATTTTAGCTATCCACTAGGGATTCGTCAGCTTAGAGAGTCGATAGGAGTTTTGTATAGTGTTTTGGCTTACATACAAAGTGGGTTTCAAAAAAGCTATCTAGTCAGACATGATGTGGGTTTAGGTGTTCCACCTAGTTTGATTTGTTTACTTGGTTTGGACAACTAGTTTTATTTGTCCAACTCAGTTGCATTAATTAAAGTGATCTCTTATGAACCAATTCACCTCATAGCGCACTCTTAATAATGCCCCATTATAGATGTTAGAAGTCTTCAAATTAAGAGTAAATACAAGACGGCATTGCTGCAGTGCTCATTATGAAAGTTTGTTGAGCATGAGAAGTAAGCAAGAGATTAAGGCTGAGGAGGCGCAAATAACCAATCAAGCCCAACATCTCCAAAGGGATCGTCGGGAATTGTGAAGTTGTTAAACGTGTTCGGTTCCATCCACAGATCATTATAATCTACAGCTACCAAAAGATTTGTATCTTGAAACCCTGGATTTGTTATTGTCGGAAGGCTCCGAACCAGTAGGCAACTGGCAAACTAGTGTATATCACGTAGTGTGCTGTGTTGCTTCGTTGATTCGGTGGTTGTATTAAGAGGGTAACTAAGAGTAAGGTCGAAGCCTTAAGTAGTAAATCTAGCTACACGTGACTATGCCTAATCGGGCTAGTAGCGCGCCCAACTACGCCCTCTGATTGGTCCAAACCGGGCCTGGCGCGCGGCGACGCTACTACTACTAGCTCCAGTCAATTACCCTCGAATACAGTGAATACAGGTGTAGCAACAGTTATGCTATTGTCGTAGTTAGTGTTTTGAATGCTGTCGCTGATGTGTGAAGCCAATCCGTGATTCATAACAGGCCCTTTTTGCTGGAGTTGGCTGCTTTGTGCTTCATAAATTGAGTTATTGGGCCCATTAATGTGCGAAACATTACTGAACCTCATAGGTAGAGCGAAAACAACAGACCATCTCTTAGCGAGCTCTTGCAACAGCCCAATGGACTTTTTTGCTCTTGGCCAAGTCAATTGCAACTCTTCTAAAGCCTCCACACAAACTCGAAATCGAGTGACCGATTGCTGTCTTAAGATTTGCTGTGATGATGTTGCGCTCAAAAGGTGCATGATTGCGGCTGTAAGAATATGGTGTACGATGTAAAAAGGGGCGCGTTTGAAACTGTCAAGCTTCCGGTATGCCCGAATGAGACTGGTCATTGTTGAAGCAGCAGCTGTCATTGAACGAAGTGCTAGTCCATAAGAACCACTCTTGGGAGGTTCACGAAGATAAGGCCGGTGTATCAGAAGTAAAGACATCTGATACGACATTTGGAAGCAGGCAACATACCCGGAAGCGACAACTTTGTCGAAGCGCAATCTATCGTCAATATTTTGGTGGAAAGTAACCACTCTGTCTCGTGCATCCATAAGCAGTTTGTTCTTCTCAGTAAAACTGAAAGTGGGAAATTCGAAAGAATATCTGAAAATTTAGTTTTCTGCTGCTGTGCTTTTGCCGGGAATCTTACATCTGGTCCATAAACTGGTCATGTAATAGCCAGAGTTTACACTGGTGATCGAACACTACTTCATCTAAAGACGAGGACTCGTGCAGGATACTCTCGAAAGATAAGGTCCTGACGCGTTTAAAGGGGATTATACATTGTCTACCAAGAATTGATGTGGCCATCCTACAAGGGACGTTAGCAAAGCACGATAATAAGAGCTGATACAAATACCGGTCCATTAAAATGAACTGCCAGAATGTCCTAATTCGCGATTCGTGGGTAGCCATGGAAGATGTGTTAGACTGAGCTTCGGGATTTAAGTATTCCAGGGCTCCAACATGCAAACCCATGTGGATGCATAAGCTACCGGCCATAGCTGAATCATAGTCAACAATAAACCCTTTGGATAAATAACCAGGAAACTTACAATTATACATCCATGCCATATTTTCGTTCTCCAGACTTAATTCTCTCCAGCACATGATCGTAAGGGCTTGAACGACCTTTAGGGAAGGGTAGTCTCGACAACATTTCAGAGCAAGACTCTCCGCATTTGAAGCAAAACAATCCCCGATGTTTTCAGCATCATATCTCGACGATAGTCGAGAACCTGCAGCCAAGATAGCACTTTGAAGAAGAGCTGAAACATGACCGTGAGGATCAAGAGGTACAAGAAATAGAGATGGAGGTTCTACAAACTGGTGGAAGGGGTTAATAAACTCTGTGAAGAGTTCCATCAACTCTAGTCTCATAATCTCATCCTGTGAATAAGAAACAAACAACGAAGTGGTGTCTAGATGGACATCATTAGTCACTCTTGGATCGTTAGTGTCTTTCGAGAGCGGAGGAGAAGAAGTCGAGAAGCAAAAGTTGCCTGATGGTCCAATGAACGACGTATCTCCAGTTTCACAAATGCTCATCTTCCACATCAGTGAGCCAATGTCGTCAACTGCCGAAGGTGATCTATGATCATGATCTAGCGCAGGTTCCAGAATAGGCCCTGTTTCGGGCTGGCTATAGATACTTTTATCCATCCCTTGCTCCAGGACAAATACGTTTCGCGAAGAGTTCAGATTAACTTTGGAGGGTCCTTCAAGTCGACTTTCAAGATCCCTGGCGTAAGCCTTCAAAGCAATTACTTGCTCTTCAAGAGATGAGACGTAATCATGAGTCCATTTACGTCTAAATGCTTGTTAGTTAACTAGCCATGTCTAATCAGTAAACTGTCCAATTCATTCTCACTTGCGACTTCCAGCCTGCAAAGCTTCATAGTGGCACTCTTTGTTTTGGGCTCGGCATGAGGTGCACGCTGGTTGGGCTCCATCGCATTTTCGCTTTCTCTTCCGACAGTTTTCACAGGCAATGCCCACTCTCTTCTGGGGACTTGACGTCTCCATATTCATATTATATCAAATGTCACACTCGGCACCGGTTAACGTGATGAAGTTGAATAAGATTGGAGGAGTTTGTAGAAGGTAAGGGGTCTGTCTGTGGTTTAGACTCGGTGGATGGTAATTAAGGCTTAGTCATCTACACAAGCCCATTGCGATAAGCCAGTCACATGACTAGCTAGTAGCGGTCGCCCCCCTTTTTGTAACTGGCCACTAAGCGAGAATAATAGGACTATGGCAGCCATCGTGTCCCTTACCAAAGACTAGCCCGTGAAGCAGCGGCAAGGGATATGAAATTCCACAAGTACCCAAGATGTGCCGTTTGAATGTACTATAAAACTTGATGTAACAATACTTTACTTTACCGCATAGTGCAGCTTCCTATTCCCATAAAGTATTCCATACTACTACAGATTCTAGACATAGTTTCCCGCTTTTACATGAACCTTCTCACGGTCATCCACTCCCAGCCACAACATATCTGGTCTACTGTAATGACCGGAAGTATCCAGGAGACTCTTGGCCCTCAAAATGGCATCGAAATCCAAGTCCGCATATATGATACCTTCCTCTGTCTCAGGTAGATCTTCTGACAACTTTATGCCATCGGGGCCGAATATCGCTGAACTTCCACCACCTGGAGAATTCATAACCGCACCTGAAGTAGTATTCATAGTCTCGATGCCTTTCTGACTAAGAAGTGCTGTTGTACGGAGGACGAAAGTCTGCGATTCTATGGCATATGTTCGGGAGAGATTTCTGGCGCCTTGTACACATTAGATTTGTGGTAATAGAAATAAGAAAGGGACCTGGAAGCTTACCTTCTCTTGACATCGACCATAAGCCCTGGTCATCCACATGGTGATATACGGGTGGCCATGCTGCCACGTGAATTTCTTCCTTTTGTTGAAATGTATGAAATTTCAACAGAGGTTGTGTATGCTCCCAGCATGCAAGCATACCTATTTTGCCAATATCAGGCATATCCACAACATTCCTCAAACAGTCCCCAGAAGCATCACCAAAAACTGTCCTCTCCATATGTGTAGCTTTAAGCTTTCGCCTCTTCATCTTGATTTCGCCATCAGTCCCAATGAGCGCCTGTGAAATATACAAAGAATTGCCGTGGTTCTCTGCGAATACAAGTGCGACCGCGACCTTGTTATTGGAGGCGGAAGAACAAATTCTTTTCATTTGTGGGGAGTCGATTTTGAGAGAGTCTTTCAGATAGAGGGTTCCCAAAGCAAAATCCACACTACGTGACCTAAGCTAGTTAGCTAATTATATGAAGGGTTCATGACTAGGTTTCTTACCAAATCCAGGCTGGATACCCTGGAATCCAGCATTATGGGAAACTAATTAGCTGAGCATTGTTCTTGGCTGCTTCTTCGATGAGACGGCACGTCTTGTCTACTGTCTTTTCAAGGTCCAGCCACTCTGGCTCGGCTTGCGTTACAGCTATGCGGACATGAGTCGATTGAGTTTCTGCAGACGACATGCTGGATAGATGAATCTAATTAGCAAGTGCAGCTTTATTCAAGAATACTTAAAAGTTGGAAAGTAAGCACGGACATTCAATTGAGAAATGACATGATGCATCACTCAGGTATATATTGAGGGAGCACAGACTACTAAGCACTATCCTACTGCACTCCAGCTACTAGTTCAGACGTAGATCCTGGGAGAGGTGGAGAAAAATTCCGCACCAGATAAGAACGAGATCTCGACACCATTTTACATGTCTGTGTATCATTGCAGCTTACACCAAGAGAGCACACTGTACCCAAGAGTGGTGCTCGCTTAGCATGGTATATCAGAGGCGGGATGAAGTGAGCCGCCGCTATCCCGAAAGCACTCTCGCTTAAGGGTAATGGAAACTAATCTACTTGGTGATTCTATTTCGACAGCATAACATTTTCTTATCTTTCATGATACGAAATCATGTCTAATAAAAAATCTACTTGTTGTTATTTCGTATCTAAAGCGTATGTCTTACACCTGCATTGAAGTTTTATCTTCCATTCCAACAAATAACCCGCTCATTGACTAATGACGGAATCTATAAAGATGGCTTATTTTTTTAAATTTCTCATTCAAGAACGTGTGATGGTAGTATATTCGTAAACTAATTGTTTCTTCTAACACTTAAGGCACAAAAGTCATGGCTTTCGGCGTATTTGAGTCTCCAAACCCTACTCCACGGGGGACAACACTTCTCGAGAACCTCCAAAGCGATGGAAGAGCGGAGATTATACTTGTCCCAAAGCCTTCGGACTCACCAGATGATCCATTGAATATGACGAGAATCCGCAAGGAATTAGCGTTTGCTACCATAATTTTTGGTGCTTGTGCAACTGGAGTCATAGGTCCTCTCCTGGTTCCCGGCTTCTCGATTCTCGCGGCTTCGTTTGACGTTACTCTTACTCATATTACGCTACTTAATGGCTCCTTGGTTATGGCTTTGGGAGTCAGCGCCTATCTATGCTCTTGTTTTGCAGTTGTATACGGCAAACGTTTAGTCTTCCTCTGTACGACTCTCTTACTTATAGCGACGTGTTGCTGGGGTGCAGTTGCGAAAACATACAATTCTCTTCTCGCTGCTCGTATTTTTCAAGGTGGGTTTTATCCGCTTTCTTCATTATCCTAATGGCTTTACTTACAGAACAAAGGGTTGGGAATGGGCGGCTTCTTCGCACTTGCTTGCACTGCTTCGATAAATGACATATTCTTTGTCCATGAACGAGGCTTGAGAGTTGGCCTTTGGAATTTCGCTGTCATCGTCTCCGTAAACATGGCTCCTATTATTAGCGGATACGTTATCGTTGACCTATCCTGGCGTTGGAGTTTTTGGATCCTGGCCCTCACATTCGGCGTTCTGTTCGTGTTAATTGTGTTGTTCTTCCCTGAGACTACCTTTCAGCGTGAGGATGCTGTCGCCAATTCTGCCTCTATTATCGACATAACCAATTCTCCTGTCCCAACAGAAACAAATGAAAAATTACCGAAGCCCACTGAAGCGATATGTGAAAACGAAACAGGAACTATCTCTCAGCCCAACTCACTCTGGCATCGAATCTTGGGACTTCGGAACCTCGAGATAAAGAAACAATCCAGAATTTTCCTTCTTTGTATCAGCCCGTTTATTCTCTTTCGCCATCCAGTTATTATCTGGGGTAGCATGACTTGGGCTGTAACATTCACATGGACCATCATACAAGGAGTAGTAGCAACCCAAATCTTCGGTGCTCCTCCATACAGCCTCTCAGCAACTTCGGTTGGGAACCTTGTCGGAATTGCGCCTCTTATTGGTGCCGCTCTCGGAACATTATTCGGCGGCTGGTTTTGCGATTTTGCCTCTCAGGCACTGGCTCTGCGAAATAAGGGAATATATGAGCCTGAATTTAGACTCCTGGTCATCATTCCTTCTTTAATAACTATGATTATTGGTTCTTTTGGTCTCGGTACGGCTATTGAGAACCAACTCTCTCCTATCATATGCGGCGTATTTCTTGCCTTTATTAATTTTTCCGTTGGTGCTGGTTGTACGGGTATCGTTGCGTATACCAATGATGTATGTCAGCACAAAGCGGGTGAAACCTTTGGTCTTGCTATGGTGAGTCTCCACAATTCTTTCTCGGTTACTCAACTATTAACATATTTCAAGTTGGTAAAAAGTGCTTTTGCTTTTGGACTTACGTTCATGATAAACGATTATTATGGGAATCAGGGCCCAAGGGTTTTCTTTTTCACGTGGGGAGGTCTGACTGTGGGTGTTATGTTCCTTACGATTCCTATGTATATATGGGGAAAGCAGATTCATGCATGGTCTGATAGGATGGATATTATTTGAGAGGATCACTGGTTAAAAGCAATAATGGTGCATATCAATATGCTGTGCTATTTAAGGTTCACGTTGTCTTTAGAAAGTTGTGTAATGTTAGCATTTTTGGAACCAGATATTTTTCTAACTTTTTATCGTGTTACGTCTTTGCTGAGCCCATTTGGTGCAAAAACGCAAAGTATCATAGTTTCATAGTTTCTCACATTCAATGGCAAAAACAATTTCAAGATGTTGTGATTATTGGTTCAATTCAACTATACTAAACCACCGTTTCAAGAGTTCAAAAACAGGCTCTGCTAAAATAAGGTAAACGCCTTACACCTCAACTCCTACCTCTAGAACTATGTCTTTTTTACGTTTAAGAGATTTTCAAATTTTTTTGTGCTTTTGTGTTTTTAGTTCTCTTCGATCACGACTCACCTCTTAATGATGTCCACCCTCCTTTTGATGCCGCTCAAGCTCCTCCACGGAAGGTAACACCTCACCACATGCTTGGCAGATGTATAGGTGATAATATTGTCCGTTTTGATGTTCCGTGGCGAAGTGTTGTTGAGCTGCTTCGACTGTGGTGAAGGTTTTCTGGCAGAGCGGGCCCAATGGACATGGAACTGGAACCAAGTTCCCAGGTTGAGCTTGCTGCGTTGGTTGATTTGATAATTGGGGTTGCGAGGGATAGGGTAAGAAGGTTCCTCCGCTGAGTGACTGGATTTCTTGATCAGCGGCTTGTACTACATTTGCGAAGTTTGAGACTTGAGCTGTTCGTCGCATGTAGGCGTGTTCTGCCTCGTCCATGTTTGCCTGTGCTTGCTGTTCCCGGTGTGCCCGGTCTGCTGCTTTAGATACCCGCTCTAAGTAAGCATGTTCTGCTCGCAAAGACTCTTCTCCGTGGCCTTGCGACATGAGAAGGAGGGCTCGGGCTGCGTCTTGTTCGTCTGCTATTTGGGTTAGTGTTTTGATGGCTTCTTCTTCTTCTGGAGTGAGAGCATCGCGGCGGCCTTGCTGGTTTGCCTGGTTTGATTGATTGGGTTGGTTGGGATCCATGGCTTCTGAGACCGGAGGTTTTGTGAGTTTGAGTTTGAGGTGTTTTGGCTGTCCTTGAGGTTCGGTTTTTCTCTGAATTGCGATGAAGTGATTGGTGATGATGGAAAGACTTGGTTTGAATAGTTCTAGCGATACTTATAAGAATCACAGAGGTATTGTAATTGGATTTGAAACCGTTGTTTAAGCGAGGGTGAAAAAAAAAAACACCCGAAGACAGTGAACAATAACTCTGTTGCGATTTAGTATAGGATTGAGAAGCAAAGCATTAGTAACAATACCATGGTAATGGTCCACTGTGTTTACACAAACAGCATGCCTTTGTCTTTATGACAAAGACTCGTCTTGTCTTTCGTTGCCCTACACTACGCTGCCTGTACAGCGACTGGATAGAATTAATTGTTAGGATTATGTAAAAGAAAACAATGAACAAGCACCAATAGTTAGAGGATAAAGGGGAACAATGGAGGAATAATTGAAAGAGTTCGCTAACGTATAGAAGACAATAAAGAAGCTCGCTTACGCTAGCGACAAGACAAGCTCTTGAACTATAGCGAGTTCATGATCACTAGTATCATGAATTAAAGCGCTAGAAAGAGGCCAGATTCATAAAGAAATACAGCTAGTATCTACAACTAATTCAGACCTCGCTAAAGTCCTTTTCCCGCTGATGAATTAGCTGGATCACTTCGCCACTACAGGCACTTTTGCTTAAGTCTATATGGAACTAGCCTGATAGGATAGGTAACGGAAATATAAAGATGGGAAGGAGGACTCAATTCTTATTGTGGACTTAATTTGGTAATTAAGAGCGACAAGAACAAAAAGGACTGGATAGATTCTGGTTTGCATAATAGACATTATTGGTATTCTAATATTCTCTTGCGGTATGTTAGCAGGCTACAATTTCCCTCGTATATCGTACATAAATAACGCCTAGTTATGGAGTAATACCCCAACCAGTTCAGAACAGCACTCCAATTCAAACGAGCCCTTCTATACCATAATGCCCTCGCTAGCTTCAGATTTAGCACACAGTCTGCTTAGTTTGTAATCGAAGCAATTTTTTTTAGTGTACTTTGCATCGCTTTTTAAAACAAGATTCTCCGCGGCCCATTCTTCAGCGTCTTCAAGAGAGGTGGTGTTCTAGTGGCCTTGGATTCCTAGCTAGCCTTGGGGTCTTCGGTACTAAAGCGGATGGCCATGGTCGACTCGCCGTTAGCCAAGAAGCAGTTCTTCATGATCATCTTGTCCCTATGTGGGACCTTAGCCAAAACGTGATATACAGGAATTGTAGCAAGAGGGAGGTCACGGTTAAAGTGAGAAGTATTCGTAGTAGTACTACAAACGATGATATGCGGATCACTAATGGCATCGTTACATCAGAGCTTAGAAAGGGTCTCGAGGGGGGTAGCCATGCCTCTCCTACAGACCTCTAGATCGTCAATACTTATCTTAGACATGATGAGTTCACCCCCAATGGTGAAGACGACGACGTCAACGAGTTTCCTGTCCTCGGCTTGGAGGCACTCGGACACAGAAGCGATGTTGTGCACGTTGCCTTGAATTGTCTTGAGGCTGGGGGTAGCATTGGACCGAAAATAGTTGTGAGCTTCGAGGCATACAGTAGAGCGCGATGCACTGATAACTAGCAGAAAAAGTGTGTTTGAGTGCGAAGAGGCTAACAACACAACTGGGCTAGCACCAAAGAATGCAAACTTGGAGTTACCGCTCGTTGCGTTAGTTTGAGGAGTTAGTGTAATAGTATATCAAGGTATTGAGGTATTCTTATTCTTGCTGTAAGCTTAAGCTGCGTGGATGATCTCTGTTCCATTTTGAAGGTAGACAGACTAACGCTTTTTATCTTGATCTCATGTTCCTGGTTAGTTCGATTTTGTCTCGCTGTTTTCTCGCAGTCAAGTCAATGACTCGGGGTAGAATTCACCCGGTCTGACAGCGCCTGTAAATAGCTACTGCCAACTCGCGCTATAGCGACCGCCTTAGAAACGACCTTCAGCGTAGAACACTAAGTCTGCAACTCAACTCCCTCCTCATAGAATTAGAGCAGAACAAGCGTTTCATAAGAGTAGAATTTAGACCAAAGTTTAAATAAATATACTCTATTTGTCTTCGTAAGGTACATTGTCATCCTAATTACGTAGTGTTAAGTGGTATTTTGTTATAGGGAGAGGAAGTATGTGTAAAAGTACTTTTGACTATATAGTTTATATCTCGCGTAAAGTCATACTAAGAAGTCTGGGAAAGTTTAATAGATATATTTCTAGTCTATAGAAAATATACCTAAGATAAGTAGTTTTATTTTAAGATGAGTTGAAAAACAATTCTTACTAGGTAGCTCGCTTACCCTGGCTACACTAAAATTTCACTCCCGTTGGTCCTCGAGGCTCAAGGTCGGTTGCTGAGTCATCATTCAGGCTGCTCACCAGCCGCCCTTGTGCCTCACCACTACCTCACTAGCAGAGACATTGGCCAAGATAAAGAACTACTCGTAGAGAGCCGGCGAGGTAGGCAAAGCATCAAGGTCAAGAGCCTATCACCCCGATCCCATCCCATCATGTCGCAGGTGCCGCCGCCCGTGACTATTTCGACGACGTCCGAGAAAAACGCGACGTCGCCAGCGTCCACCCCCGCTTCCACTTCTACCCCAGCATCGAAGCCACGCAGCTGCGTGGTGTGCCGTACCCGAAAGGTCCGTTGTGACAAACTGTCGCCATGTTCTAACTGTCGTCGG
Organism: Pezicula neosporulosa; assembly: GCA_009805495.1. Lineage (NCBI taxonomy): Eukaryota > Fungi > Ascomycota > Leotiomycetes > Helotiales > Dermateaceae > Pezicula > Pezicula neosporulosa. The sequence goes on from SELE01000011.1 coordinate 881,956, forward strand.
GCGAATATTGCTTGCGTCTCCCCATCTACGGACCGGCCGCCAAGATGGGCTCGTCGTATGGAGCGCGTCGCTGCCAATGCAGCATCTACAAGTAACGTGCCTGCTCAGGTTACGGAGAGATTGCGGCATCTTGAGAGCCTTGTTGAGCAGTTAAGCGCTCAGTTAGAGCAAGCAAACGCTGCGCTCAAGGCGGCTGCTGGTGGCCCATCTGGTGTAAACTCTCCCCCTGAGAGCTCTAGCCATGATGGCGACACGGATCTCCACAGGGATGTAGCACCTAATACCACTGCAGCCAATGTACAGAAACAGTTCGGAAGGCTGGTCCTTCAGGATGCTAATCGAAGTCGTTATGTGAGCAGCGGCTTTTGGTCACGGGTCAACGACGAGGTATGCTCCAGCTAGCCGGTTGTGTTCAAGTGGTCATCTTGACTGGATGGCTAGCTAATTTCGACTACAGCTTGATGGGCTTGATTCTGATACCTCTGAGGACGAGGTATCGCCTGGAAAGCCTCCATCTACCCAGGAACTTCTACGGACGCCTGCAGAACGCCATGCATTCTTGTTTCGACACAATTTGAGCCCCTCTGCCCCCGATCTCCGCGAATTTCACCCCCTGCCGTCACAGATACCCTTTCTCCTGGATGTGTTCTCTGAAAATGTCAATTGTATTATCCGTATTGTTCATATTCCGACCGTGACGAAGATGGTCCGCGATTTACGCGGCAGTGACATGACAAGTCTGACACCAGCCAACGAGGCCCTGATGTTCTCGATCTACTACGCAGCTATAACCTCCACGGAAGAAGATGAGGTAAGTTCGTGTTGGAATTTGAATTTGTATCTCCCACGGACATGAGTAGAACCGTACTAACATTTATCCTCTGTTCGGATCATGACCAACTTTGGTTTGACCAAAACCGACCTCAACCTCAAGTACCGTCTCGGATTGGAGCATGCACTTGCCAAGGCTGACTTCCTCAATGTCCCTGACCTGGTTCTAGTCCAGGCACTTACGATCTTTCTTTGTCTTGTGAGATATTACGATAGTCCGAGATTCGTCTGGATGATGACAGGGCTCGTTATCAGAATGGGCCAGGCTCTAGGTTTGCACCGCGATGGAGTCCATTTCGAGCACTTAACTCCTTATGAAGTCGAGATGCGACGAAGGGTTTGGTGGGCATTGTGCGCGGTGGACGTGAGAGCATCTGAAGACCAGGGGACCGATTATACAATCGCACGCGGCAGCTTTGACACGAAACTTCCCCTGAATATCAATGACACAGATATCGAGACTTCAACTACTCAGATGCCAATAGCGCGTGAGGGCATAACCGATATGACGTTTTCGCTCGTCTGGTTTGAGATAACCGGAGTCACGAGGCAGATGATGGCCCAAGGTACTAAGGACGATGCCATAGGCATAGAAGAACAAAGCCGTCTTTTGAACGGAATCTTCCAGAAGCTCGACCGAGGCTATCTTCAATACTCGACAGAATCAGGTAACATTACATACTGGGTTGCAGTTGTTATCGCGCGACTCGTGATGGCTAAGATGACTCTCTTTATCTACTTACCTATCCTCTTCTCTTCCCCAAGCGAACACTTCTCAGATAAGATCAAGACTAAGCTACTAGTCGCAGCAATCGAAACTGCGGAGTATAACCGTAAGCAACGTATCTCTTTATTTCGATCCCTTAAAACACTGTCTCATGACTTCGAGAGCATGTTTTAAGGCCCTTACTCCTCCTCTTTGAGAAAAACATGGTACTAATTCGTTGAAGATGCTCTAAATGCCGAGGAGGGATGCCGCAACTGGCGCTGGGTTTACCAGACCTATACCCATTGGCATGCCATTGTCTATCTCTTGATCGAGATCTCCAGACGTCCATGGTCACCCATTGTTGAGAGGGCCTGGGTGGCACTTCATAGCCAGTGGCTGATCCCGGCTCAGTCCCATATGAACAAGAACCTGCGGGTCTGGATTCCTTTACGGAAGTTGATGGCCAAGGCCGGAAAACATCGTGATTCCGAACTGGAGCGGCTAAGAAGTGATCTACAGGCAGCCAAACGGTTGGAGATGGAGGACCAGAATATCCCCGCTCCGACAAGTCCTGGGCCGTTCATAGCTGGGTCCAACGCTGTCGAGCTCTTTCGCGAGCGATGGCGCCAGCTTCTGGGGATCCCGGAGAGATCTGAGTATGACACAAGGACAGCTGGACAGCCCGGCCCAAGGCTTACAAGTCCATTAACACGTTCTAACTACACAACTCAACCAAGCACAAGCTCCATACCTGTGTATGACGCCGGCGGTTTAGGATCTAATATGACTTTTGAGCCAGTCTATACTGGTGCTAGTGCAGTCCAAATAGGTCAGAATTCGCCGAGCAACACTTCAGCACACATCCAATCAGGGATAACGACAAACAGTCCTAGCGACTTTACCATTGGACAGACTGGAGGCCCATCATATGACTCCGGTTCCACGGGTCTATCAACTTGGTCTATGGGCTTAGTTCCTTGGCTATGGGCTGATGCTGATCCATCTGTCGATGTTTTTGCCAACGTGGACATGGATACAATTGATGTCAATATGGACTTGGATAGTGAGGTAGACTGGTATAATTGGATTGAATCTGCTAAAGGCATGGAGTGGGCTGACTAACCATCAACGCGCTGGAAGCGAAGTCGTTTAGGTCTCGTCGCAGACTTCCCCATTCAAATCATAAAACTAAAATTTACTAAATTAATATCCTATTATACCTAACCAAACCAGCCTAGAGGTCTGCACCATGTAGCAGTAAAGCCTATATAAAAAGCCTAGAAATGAAGTACTAGTAAACCTGTACACTGGTATAATTCTCTGACTGTTAGGTAGCGACTATCGATTCATCGACACAGACCCCCCACACCTCCCCCACTCGAACTTATCGCACGATAAGCCCCGAACTTTAACTTCAAAAAATAAATTTTATCCAAGACCAGATCAACAATCGCACCACGCAAGTCCCAGCATGCCAATCACGCTCTCCGAAGACGAGATCGATGATCTATTGTACTTTGCACGTACGGGTGATTCGGAAGAATTCCACAAGTTGAAGGATGAACTCTTTGCAAGGGAGGGTTTGAAGGGAGAGGGGGCTTTGGCGGGGTTGTTGACCGCAGCGAAGGACGAGGAGAGTGGAAATGGAGTTCTGCATATGGCTGCTGCAAATGGCTATGAAGGTGAGGCAATTTTCTATTTGGATCTTACAAGTATTGAAAAGCAGACTTGCTTCTAGGCTTCATTGCTGCGTAGAACACCATGTGGCTAATCACCACATCTAGGTCTATTGAAAGAACTCTGCAAAGGCCTTTCTCAGCCAACACCACAAAACCCGACTATGCTCTCTATCCTCAACGCGCAAAATAAAGCTGGCAACACACCATTGCACTGGGCTGCTCTGAACGGACATCTCGAGAGCGTAAAGGTTCTGTTGGAAGAAGGCTCAGATCCCACAATTACCAACCAGAGAGGTCACGATGCTGTATATGAGGCCGAGTTGAACGACAAAAAGGAGATTGTGGAATGGGTGTTAAAGGAAGGCGGCGAGGGCCTCGAGTCAGGGTTGGGTGGCGATGCAGGAGAGGGCCCCAGTGGTGGAGATGGAGATAACGAGGCTGAGGAAGACATTGATGTTGTCGATGTGGGTGAGGATGGAAAACTTGAGGACGGTTTAAAGGATCTGAACATTTCTGGCGACAAACCTTGAAAGTGACAGTAGCAAGACCTGGTGGTTTCTTGTATTACAGTACTTGCGAGTCGGGGTTGGAATGGCTCGATTCGATACCTGTTGAGAATATGGGGGAACGCGGACAAAGCCACGACTTTATGAAGGTACAATTATGACTACCCCAACATAAACCAGCTTACCCAACCTCACGAGAATGATCCCTCGTCGATTTCCAACGTTTGAGCGCAATCATGAAGATGCCACTAAGGGCGCTTTGGGGGTTTGAGAGCTTTGAAAATCATTGTATCTAAAAGGCCTGTGATAAACCGGCACAAGCAAACAATCCAAAAGATTACAATTATTATTGCGAGCAATTCTATCCAACGACTACGTTCTTGACACGTCCCCACATACCAGCCTCGTCCTTCTCAGTCTCCTGATTTAGCCAGTCTCTACGTCCACTGACAAGATCAGCTTCACTTGGTTTGACGAATTCGGTTTCTGTGTGTAATAATATTAGTGAAAGGTACTACATGTTTGTGGGGCAACGCTTACTATGATAGAATTTCCAACCGAGATACAAAATGATGAACACAGGTATCACGAGATACGAGAACACAAAGCCTTTGACATCGAAGGGAGTCAATAAGGTCGTATATCCCGAAATGAGGACGAGGAAGATATTCAAGACAAACAGGATCCAAGGAAGATACGGAAATCCTATGGATCTGAATGGCAAAGCCGATGTTGACATCCCTTGGGCTTTCATAGCACCCCTCATTCTAACGTGAGTGATTCCTATAAAAGCCCATGCAATGAAAGCGGCGGCCCCTGAAATATCTAGCAGGTATGTGAATACCTCTCCCGAGGATTCAGAAATGTTCAAAAGAGCTATCAGCCCGAATAGGTTAGTGAAGAGGATTGCGTTAACTGGAACACCACGTTTTGTTGTTTGCGCGAGAAAAGCTGGAGCACGGCCAACCTTTGCCTGTGCACAGATACATCGACTCGCAATATAGATGGCCGAGTTGATCGAGGACAGCAGAGTAACGACAATGATAGCATTAATAAGATTACCAGCGCCTGCCCAGCCAGCCTTCTCAAGAGCGATTGTGAATGGGGATGATGCAGATTTGGAGGTGGCGCTTAGAAGCGCCTCGGAGTTGGAGGGAACGATCAGGCCGACGAAGAAGATCATTCCAACGTAGACGATCAATATACGCCAGAAGGTCTGTTTTAATGCTTTCGGGAGATCACGTTTGGGGTTTCGGCTTTCACCTGCTGTGATTGCTACGGCTTCCTAGAAATTGAAAATGGGGAGTTAGTTTACTTGTGTTGGATAATGGTAGGAGTAACTTAGTTATGGTTTAAGAGGCAAGTTACTCAAAACAAGAGAGTTACTCAAAATAAGAGGGGGGGAGGGGAGGATCGAAAGGGGAAATTTTGCTGTGAGAAATTGGATACGTACAGTTCCCGAGTACATGACGGCTGCGAGGACAAGGACCTTTCCGAATCCATTTATTCCGTTGGCGATTGGGCCTGGGTTCTTCCAGTAGGAGAAACCAATGTAGTCGCCGCCAATTGCTCCAGTGTCCAAAAGTCTAGACAATCAGTCCCCACAAGGCAATTTGAGAATCGAGGAATCTACTTACATGGCCACTAGATACAGTAGAATCACCACAATGAATTTGAAAGTTGCAAGCCTACGCTATGATTAGCAAGTATGCACTTTTATACCGATTATTGACGCACCAAAACTCCATCTCGCCATATACTAAAACTCCTAGCAAGGAAGTTCCGGTGAAAAATGCCCAGCAAATCAAGATCCAAGCATAATTCGGCAACGCTGTAGTCCAGTATCTCAAGATGAGAGCAGCTCCATTATACTCATTTGCCAGAATAGTAACCTAAATGGGACATCAGTTCGGACAAAATGCAAGATTTATTTCGTCGACTACTTACCCACATATACCAATAGTTCCAACCTAGAGCAAAGGATAAAGCCGGATCCACGAATCTCCCAGCAAACTCGTTGAACGAACCAGTTGACGGGAACAACGTAGCCATTTCCCCAAGAGACTGGGTGACGAAAAAGACATCCAATCCAATTATAATGTATCCGATGAGGGCACCAACAGGTCCTGAGTATCGAATCGCATATCCAGTCGCGTAGAATGTACCGGGTCCAATGACACCGCCCAATGCAATCATTTGAAGATGCCGAGACTTGAGAGCTCGACGTACACCATCGTCAATAGCATCTCCTCCAATTACGATGACCTCGCCATCTTGCGACTCATCCTGAGTAACCCCAGACGAGACTCCTGCCTGCTTCGAATCCATGGTTCTGCCGGTGTGGGGAAATCACAACAAAAAGAGAAGATACTATGACAGGTACTGGGCTGCAGTACCAGTACAAGGGGTCAAAAGAGTGGGATATCGTCTGCTTATATGCACTTTGCCTGCACCTCCAACTTGGAGCTGTAGCTGCAATGCTGACGATAAGAAAAGAGAGAAAGAGAGATTTCCAGGCTTGAGAAATTATCCCCAGACTTCAGCCAAGAAGCCCGCAAGGACTGACAAACATTATCATCGGCCATCGTGTGTCCGACAGCAAAGTCAAAACATCTTCAAATTTCTAGCATTTGAGCACGCCCTTTTTCACATTTGGCTGTCGCTAAGATATCGCTCTTCGCCGTCGGGCTACAATGTCCGAAAAGCTGGCAATGATAATGCCAAGGTGCGAACAGGTCCGATATCCAATTAGCATTCGAACAAGTATGCTCCAGGTATGCAACAGATCCCGTGATCACCTCGGCCTAGATGAGGTCGCGTCGAACTCTTTTGCTCCATCTCGGACGCGCTGTTGACGCTGTTTCTGTACTGTACGTAGCACGGAGTACTTAAAAGGTGGGATGCCCCGCCACCGGCAACGAGATAAGGGAAGTCCATCCGAGCTGTGTGAAATTCTGCTGAAGGTAGGATAATATCTTTAAGAGCCAGAAAGCACGATAGTTCCTATTGCTGCACTGTGTAAGGCTATCTTTCTTCTCTTGTTACGGCCCCTTCTTTCGTCTCAGCTCTCTCTACCTGCTATCATGGCATCACAACTTGCAGCGACGAGGCATCCTCTCGACCCATTATCACCCTCCGAGATAACAACGATATCAACTCTCCTCAAGGCATATGCGCCAAATCAGAGTCTTCATTTCAAGGTCATCTCCATAGTTGAACCTCCAAAGTCCCAGCTAAGAGGCTTTCTTCGTGCCGAGAGAAATGGCTTCACCAAGCACCCCAAGCCCACGCGACTTGCCTCCGCTCTGTACTACCACCGGGGAACAGCAGATCTATATCAAGCGACGGTGAATCTAGATACCGAGAAAGTAGAGAGTGTTGAGCTTTTAGACTCGAGGTATCATGCTCAGGCGGATATCAATGAAGTTGTTGAGCTGAGAAATATTTGTTTGGCTGATCCGGAGGTTGTGGCTGCCATTAAGGCCTTAAAACTCCCAGAAACCTACAAGATTGTTTGCGATACTTGGCCGTATGGACGTGATAGTCCTGATCCCACAATACCAAGGATGGTACAGGTACGAAGCTATCTTTTTCGTTCGGAAGCCAATCACTAATTGTTTGCGAACAGTGCTACCTCTTCGCCGAAACAACTGACCATCCCGGAGCGAATCACTACGATTATCCTCTGCCATTCTCACCCGTGTTCGATTTAACCTCCAAGAAACTGGTGGAAATTATCACACTTCCCACAGGTTCAGGAAGCGAACTTAAACCAAACCAAGAACATGTTCCTCACGCCCCAAAAGAATATCATCACGAATTACATGGTCTGCCGATACGAACTGATCTCAAGCCACTTCTTGTGAAGCAGCCGGAAGGAGCTTCATTTAACATTGATGGGCACGTTATTACATGGCAGAAGTGGCGGTTCCGTTTGGGCTACAATTGGCGCGAGGGTATGGTTATTCACGACGTCACATATGATGGCCGTGAGCTATTCCATCGCCTAAGTCTGAGTGAGATGTTCGTCCCTTACGGAGATCCAAGAACTCCCTATTCACGCAAGAGCGTGTTCGATGTTGGTGATATTGGAGCCGGAGTTGCAGCAAACAATCTAGCTCTAGGATGTGACTGCCTGGGTCTTATTAAGTATTTCTCCTTTGTCATCTCAGACTCAACTGGAACTCCCGTGGAGAAACCGAACGCAGTCTGCATGCATGAAATTGACGATGGAATTGGTTGGAAACATACGAATACCAGCACTGGAACCGTCTCAATCGTGCGGTCCAGGGTTCTAGTTTTGCAATCGATTATAACTGTCGGCAATTATGAATACATCTTCCTCTGGCACTTCGACCAAGCAGCAGGTCTACACTACAAGATCCAAGCCACTGGTATCCTCTCTACCGCACCCATTGACCATGGAACCACCGTACCATGGGGAACAAATGTGAATGAGGGCGTAATGGCCCCGTATCACCAGCACGTTTTCTGCCTCCGTATAGATCCTTCTATAGATGGCGACAAAAACACTCTCATCGAAGAAGACTCCGTTGCTATGCCATTTGACTCTACAAATCCATATGGCGTTGGTTATGTCACCGAAAAGAAAGCACTAACATCATCTGGCCATTCTAGCTCTGAGCCAAACCGCGTCCATAAAATCATCAACAAGTCACGTATTAACAAAGCTTCTGGCAACCCCGTCGCATATGCAATTCATAGCCCGGCCAAGCAAATGCTCCTTGCACATCCCGAATCTTGGCATGGAAAGCGCGCGAAGTACGCATTCCATCCTTTCTGGGTAACATCCTACAAAGACGGTGAACTCTATGCCGCTGGCGACTACACTTACCAATCTCTGCCCGACGACGTCTCTGCTCCAACCGATAAACCAGACATAAAACGCAAAGGCGATCTAGGAGCCTGGGCTGCTCGCGGCGACAAAACTGATGACGAAGATATCGTTATCTGGCATTCAATTTCTCTTACGCATAATCCTAGACCGGAGGACTATCCAGTTATGCCATGTGATACCATGACTGTTAGTCTAAAGCCGAGTGGATTCTTCGAGCAGAATCCTGCCTTAGATGTTCCGCAGAGTACGCAGCAGGGGAACCAGAGTGTGCTTATTGAGGATACGGCTCTTGTTAAGGCAATGGGTGAGGATGAGTGTTGTGCTAAGAGAGATGTGAAACTTTGAGGTGTTGGGGGTTTTATTTTGGGCACTATGGAACTTGGTGTTGGTTTATTGATGAGTTATAGATGGCTACAATTCCAATAGAAAAATGAGAGAAATGACTAAATGATAGAACTGAAGAACCTAGTAATTGCTACGAAATTAAATTGGCATGTAGTCAGCTTGTGTATTAATTTTGTTAATTGTGATATTCTATCTAAACCTTTATCAATTCAGATAACTTTGCTGCAGTAGAAGAAAGAAAATACTTCAAGTCATGTGTAAAGCGACTGACTAAGGCTTAACTGGACCTCCTACAGGCCTCACCAGGAAACTAACAACATGCAAACCAACACCCCCATACTTGGTATCATCCCTCGAGTACTCATCCAAAACTTCGAATCCATGCTTCTGATATAACCCCAAGCCATGTGGATAAGCCATAACAAAAATCGGAATGCCAGCAGCATCCGCTACCTTGATGCCACTCTCAAGAAGCAAACCTCCAACACCACGTCGACCATGAGTTGGGATCGTACCAATATGATCAAGTTCTAGAAATTTTCAGTTGTGGCAAAGGAGGACTGGGGTTTGCTAGTGAGTATTTACCGAGCCATGGCTTGCCTTCTGTGATTTTCTTGCAGCGATCTTCTAGGGATGTATCATTTCCTCCCGTCATCTCCTTATTTACACCAAGTGGTTGACCGTCTTCATCAGTGCCTTCTTTAAAAGTCTTCTCATAAACTGTTCATGTTATTTTAGTCCTAAAAACTTTCATCATAATATTACGAGAAAAAAACAAAAATAAAAAACACTTACGCTTAGCCTCCTCAGAAGTAGCTTCACCAACCTGAGCCTCCAACCAAAACCTCGCATTAAACTCATCATCCGTATTCAAAAGTACCCATCTCGCATACCCTACCACCTCTCCAGTCTCACTATCAACAGCCATCTCATGTCTCTTTATATCTCGACCTTTAGTTAATTGTCGCGGTAATCGAAGCCGGTTTCCCTCTACTATTTCTTCTATGGTCATTCCTGGCCAGAGGAGTGCCCAGTGTGGATCTTGGTAGAAGGAGCGCATGTTTGCGTTGGCTATTCCTGCGGCGTCGGATGGGGTACAGGGGGTTATTGTGTAAGGTGGCATGATGGGGAAAATCCGGGGTTACGGCAGTCTATTTTTATTGTATTTTGTTGTATTTTGAGTTGTTCAGTTATTTCGATTTGATTGAGCGGCGATGAGTGTTGTAACGAAGTCTCGTAGATCTGGAATCTGGAGGTGTACAGGTGTCGTTGATTGTGGTACACGGATTTATTTCCTACAGTACAGTACATATCCTTGATTTCTTGAAACGAAATGTGTCTACAGTTGTTTTGAAAGAGGCACAGCACCACTACGCAGTGTTTAATCTGTACGTACTGCGTACTTAGGCTACAGCATTCAAGAGAGTAAAATCTATATAGAGAACATAGCGGCCGCCGATCCCACTCTTCTGAAATAGGAAACTCGGGGCGGTACATCGCTTTTGAGGTTTCGAAGAATACGGAAACGCCTATTTGTCGATGAGATGTACAAAATACAAAGTATATCTTCAAGTTAAACTAGCGAAGATGAAGTTTAATATTTAGTTCATCAAGGTTCAACAAGCCAAGACTCTCTTCCTTGTCGTTTGTGGGGGAGTAAAAGCCAAGCCGATTAGGATAAGTGGATTTCCTCCCACTTTACTGTTCCCTACCTATTATCCTCGTAGCGAGGCTTATCGTTTCGTCAACGACATGTCAACTTCCCCAACCTTCTTGTCGGCCTGAAAAGATACACACAAGCATTCCATTTGAATCGGACCATCCTCCGAATTTACGCAAATCCCAATCAATCTCTTGAGAAGTAGGAAGTAACTATCCGTAAGCGATCGCTTAAACCAGATGCTTTCGAAGCGTGGCTTCACCCCCACCAATAGGACTCATGTCTACAAGTCATAGCAGACAGAGCTCACTTGAAGAAGCATCTGCTTCGGAACCGAAAGCTAAGAAACAGAAGATTCTTGCTTGTGCTCGTTGTCGGCATCGTAAACAGAAGGTAAGTGATCTTCAATTGAATCCGAAGAAGCCGAGGCTCGATGTATAAGTTATTAACTGTCGGTCATAGTGTTCAGATACTAGACCTTGCGAAAATTGTACGAAATCTGGAAATGGTATGCTCTTCTATTTTAGGAAATGTGATGATTTGCTGATGGAAATCTATTAGAATGTGTGCCGTCTGACTCTGCTGCTCTTGGAGGGTCTAGGCCAAATCTAGAATCAAAGTAAGGATTACATTTTTCTACCGTATGAATTAGCCTCTAAGAAATCATTTCAATTTGGGCACGTAAATTTCTCAAGTCAACTGAGTTACTCAAACCAAGGAAATTACCCGAGTCTATCTCTTATATTCGCCTACCTTAAATGATCTCTTGTAAAATCATTCGTACGGTATCGACAATTTCAAGTTGACTCACTCCTCATAGTAGCTAACAAGTTTTCAGTTATATTCAGATATTGGAGCAGAGAGTTGCAGATCTTGAGGCATTGATCCCGCAAGAAAGCCTTGATCACATTGGTGAAACACCCAGAAATCGGGAGACAGAACCTCGAGCAATCTCGAGATCTGCTGAATCGCATCAAGGTTTTCCGCCACCTGTTGGTTCTCATTCAAAAATAAAGAGATAGACTTTTACTGATTATCATGCAGCCAATATCGCAATCGTCGCCCATATCATTCCGGTCACAACCCGTTATCACCAACAATATCCCACCAAGAGCAAATTCCCTGAGCTCTCAAGTATTCGGCAATGAAGAAAAAGACTCAAACTTTGATTCATTAGGATTAGGATTCTTAGCAGTGTTCGTCAACCTCCATGATGGTGACGATCCGTCCGCCACAGAGTTTGCTCGCCAAGCAGCTCTTGGTAATCTTTCGGTTGGAAATAGCGTTGTAAAACAATCACTGGATGAGAGAAGTCTCACACTAAGAGACGAAGATCTTCTTATTCAGACGTATCTCAATATGGCGCATTGCCAATATCCTTTTTTATATAAGCAACGACTGCTTAGTTGGGTTGATGAATGGAGGGTACAGCGTAACCAGAATTTGGTTGATCCCTTGGAATCATGGAAGGGATTTTTTGTCAACATGGTTTTTGCAGTTGCATTACTGCTTTCAAAAAGTCCAATGCATGGGTTTCATACTTCTCAGGTAAGCAATCTCATACCTCATCTTAACAACTCCGCTCACAGTTTACATCCAAGGCCCTGTACACCCTCGCTATTACGAAATACCTCCCCTCTGTATTCTGCCAACCAAACCGTGTTCTTCACGCGCAAGCCTATCTATTACTTTCTATGCATGCGCTACACTCGCCTTCAACAGAGAAAATAATAGCCATATCATCCTCAGCAATAGATACTGTATCATGGCTCAACTCCATCTCGTCGAAACAGAACCAGAACGAAAGGATGCAAAGTCGACAATCGAAATCCAAATTCGACGTCGAGTCTTGTGGTGCGCTTTTGCTCTTGATAGGGCAGTTTGTAGTTCATACGATTTATCATTATCAATAGCTGATGATAACATCACAGCTCCGGTACCAATTACTCATCATTTTAATGCCACCGTGAACTTGTGCTAACCAGATATCAAAGAAATTCGCAAACATAGACGACGATGACCTCCTTACCGTGGCGACAGAAACTCCACTAACGACCGACCTACCTTCAGTACCAGGCTACACTTGTGTCTCGTCTGCTTTACACATAATCCGAGTCCGACAGATAGAATCCGAAATCCTATCCATAACACTACATCAAAACTTCACAGTAACGCCTTCGTCCAACACCTGGCAATCACAGATTCTTAGCAAGCTAAATAACTGGGCTAGTCATTGTAAATCGTTTTCTCGGTCAAGTTTGAAGGGCTATGTAAGTGTGAGATGGTTAGCCATGATCTATAATTATAATCTAGTGATGTTATATCGACCTACGAGGAGTAATGTTACGGGCATGGCGGGAGATTGGTCAGTCCAAGCTTGTAGTCAGGCATTACTTATGTTTCGGAAATTTCAAATGGGGAGAGAGATCTCTCAACCTTGGTTAGGTGTACGTCTTCCTTTCTTTCTCTATGTGAATCCATAAATCAAATCAATCCAATTCTGCTTTTCTTTTCTTACCCGAATAACCTTGTCAACCCAATAACTGACATCAAATAGCTGGTAACCCAATTCCAAATCGGCATAACCCTCCTCTACTGCTTCTATGCAACCCCACCCCATCTCCGCACTTCCTCCTACCGCCAAACAACAATAAGCGACGCCATACGCGCCTGCTCCAACACTCTCGCTGTCCTCGCAGACCGCTGGCCAAAAGCTGATTGTCTCCGTGACGTCTTCGAGATCCTAGCTCGCTCTATTCCTATTTCCGAACATGCTAAAATCCCTGAACGTTTACCTAAAGCTGGTGCTAGTACTATTTTAGAACTTTTAGGTAGTGTTAGGGCTATTGTTGTGCATCGTTGGACTATGGGCATCATTGAAGAGATGGCTAGGGAGGATTTCCCGGCTTGTGTTAGGGATCCAAGGGATGTGACGAGTGGGTTGATGGATACGGGGAATGGAGATGGTGTTGGTGGTGCGTCGGGGTCTAGGACTGGGTCTGCTGTTTGGAATACTAATCCAGAGACTCAGATTGTGGATGCTTCTGGGATCCCGGTGTTTGGAAATCATAGTGTTTTTGATAGTACTTACTTTGAGTTGTATCCTGGTGCTTGGTCGGTTGGAGGGCAAGGAGGATCTATGAATTCGCTGTTGGAGGATGAGTTCCCTAGTGGATTGCAGTATCCGGTTTCTTTCAATGGGCAAGGGCCTTCAACTTAGTCCAGAATTTCTTCTGTGGTACAAAATGGATGATTTGGCGAAAGGAGATGGATGCCTTGAGATATCATCCTGTACAGTAGATATCAGGTGTAGGTCTCTAACTTATGTACTTTGGGTGAATAAATCTATGATTTTAGCTTGAAATTCTAGGTGCTTAAGGCTTAGCGCACTGAATCAGATATCTTTTAATTCACCACTGTTAGCTAAGGTAATATAACAGAACCGCACCATTGTGTGTTGATATTTTCCTACCAACAATAAATTGCCATACAATACAAAGACAGACTCTAGTAAACTTTCCTTTTCCGTCAAGTCTACTCTGTATAAAGCGGGATTCTACAAAGCCCTAATACAGCAAGTAGAAATACAACAGGACTACCTTGAACCCTAAGAGCGCTTTCTCAGCCTAGGAACAACTCTCAAATCAATCGCGCACCATTCAAGCAACTAAAAATATGGCCAAGAAGACAAAAACAAAGATAAAGACTCCCAAGCATCCTAAGACAACAACAAAGCTCAAGACCATTACGCACACACAAAAAACACACAAAGCAACTCAAACAACAACCCTCCCAGCCTTCACCCAAAAAACCACTATCCACGGTTCCCTAACAACCATCACGCATCCCGCACAAACCAAGATGCAAATCCAAACTCAGACACAAGTTCTGGTTTCTACTTCGACTTCTACTATCGTGTCTAAGCATCATGGGCTTTCCACGGGAGGAATTATTGGCATTGTTGTTGTTGTTGGTGTTATTGTTTTGCTGATTTTGGCATTTGTTGGGGTGATTATTGCGAAGTTGTTGAAGGGTAGGAATAAGAAGGGCAGAAGAGAATCTGCTAGTGGTGGGGATGTAGGTGTAGAGATGAGAGGTAGAGGTATGGATGGAGGAGCCGCTGTTCCTGATGTTCCTGCTGTTACTGCTGGTGATCATGATTGTCGGGATAAGGAGAAAGGGGTTAATCATCTATCCTCTTAGTTTGATGTTGAACACAGAAGGGGATGTATCGTCTGGCCTAATATTCTAGGTTACGGTGGACCTGTATGGTACATGGAATTTTCATAGATAATGAGGATTTCTAGTCTTAATAGAAGTTGAATTATTGAAGACCATTCTGCAAGACACCAGCATGGCTTAATCAACTGCATGAAATTGGTCCTGTGATTACGTTTCAATTAGTCCATATTATTGTAGGTAACCTGCCATTGTGAAGAATTCATCTTACAAATTAGACAATGATAGGCATATCACTATGCATTGTTCTTGGTATTTTTGTTATAATTTTGTCATTTTAAGAGATTGTGCTTTCTTATAGGAACAGATCAGACAGATTGCCGCCTCTTTAATGTTCTGCCTTTGTATATGAAAATTAGTAGTTTGTACAGTGCAGAAAGACTTATTTGGTCAAATCAACTCATTCGTGGCTCCTGAGTAAGTAATACAGGTAAGTATACCTTATACCTAATGATTGTATAGCAGAAGGCGTGCTTAGATAAATTCTAGCAGTTACTGTATTATGCTTCGTGCTTTTAGGCTAGAGAGAGGCACCTTACATACTAGGTAAGTGCTTACTACGGCGTTCTCGTACCGGGCGCATCTTTCTTCCTTCTTCTCTCGAGCTTCAATGAGACAAAGCCATTATATATCTGCTACAGCATCTCTGGTATCTCAGATCCAGTTGGGTTGGCTGGCTCTTGGTGCAAACTGATGCGGGAGTCAGTACCTCGGCTTTAGAGCAGCAGCATCAGTGTTGCGCCTACTAATATGTACATTTCTTGACTTTACAGGATCAAAGTCCCCGATATTCAAAAGAAAGGCACTGCTCATTTCCAGATTCAAGCTAAGATAAGATACGAGTAAGGTCTACCTACCATTTTGCCCCCGCCATTCCTCCTTCGATACCCTCCAGCCTCGACATCAACATGTCCGAGTTACCTCAAGAACGCAAACCTTCCTCTTATGTCGTGCTTCTATCCGGAACTCATGTCACAGGCAAAGAAACGCTCGCAGTGTCTCTAGTAAAATTATTGAGTTGCCCATGGTTGAAAGCCGAAATGGTCCATAACTTTGCAACCTTTGGAGCTCGCTCTCAAGCAAAGAAAGGATACAACTATAGTGAAGTCTTCGGACGAATTTGGTTCTCAAAGATGAGACGGATTGGCTTCTTGTCGGATGGGAATGAGTCGGACGGGGAATCTGAGGTCGAAGCTCCCAGGAAGTTCGGAACGGATTGTACGGCGCTCATCACTTGCTATGCAATGCGCAAGCCAGCTCGAGACGCCATTCGGGATGTTATGCTGGCACACTCTATCAAAACGATATTTGTCATCATGCAAATCACGAAAGAGACGCTGTCTGGTAGGACTTTAGGAGCGGAAGAGCCTGAACTGGCTGAGAGGATCATGGGGGAGAAGATAGCGGATATTCAGGAGCCTCTTGAGGATGAAAAGGATGTCATATTGATCGACTCATTGCGGGACGTTGATTCTTTGTTCTTTGAGATCAAGGAGGGAATTAGTCGGCAGCTTGCAGATATGTGAAGGTGAAGTCTGATGGGTAACTTGCAGATATTATCGGGATTGATTTTGATATTTTTATGATGGTATGAAAAATGCGAGGTAAGTCAATGGTTTGGGGATTCCAATATGCACTCAAATTGGCTCGAGTCTTGGAACTCGTTCTGCTCTGCCGTGCATGCTTTTGTTGTTTTATTGCCTAGCTGGTATTGCTATGAACAAAAATGATATCCAACCAGCAATTCGGTGTGAACATTATTCTTGGATATACTTTGGGTTTGCTAGCTATTCTTGGCAATGTATTCCATGATACTCTTCTAAAACTAAGAACTTTGGCGGCGGGTAGTTGGACTCTGAGTCCCAATTGCAGTGAGGGAAAGTCCAACAAGTGCCAGAAACTACTGCTTGCTGGTCACCGATTGATACTGGATGCCTGGCTACTAACAGTGCCAAGCTGACCATCGCTGTTCCTAAGCGACAGAACCTTTACGAAGAGTTTAAACAGTCTATCTAACCTTAACTCGGGAGATACATCCCACTGCATTAACTTCCTGCGTGAAGCCATTCTCTGCGCAGGCAACACCTTTCTCGAAAGCGAGACAAGAGCTTAACTCGCCTCTATTACTTAGGGGCAGAAACATACGTGCAAGGACTATAATGCGCTTGTTGAAATTGCTAATGACAGGGGAATGTGGGATTCAGTGATGTGAGATATCCTGATTTAAGCAAAATAAGTCGAAATCCGAAGGAGACGAATGGGAAGTATGGTAACGATTCATTAATTGGAGCGAGATGAAGCAAACAGGCTTGTCTGTACACAGAGACTTGAGAAGGAACATAGGAGATACGAAAATGCTGAGACTTTCCCTTACCTTTCGTAGTATTTACTAACACATATAACAGGCCTGAAGAAATATGTAAAGGCCGTAATAGAAAATAGATGTAGATCAAAATCTTCGCCGCGAGAGATTGGTAGAGCGGTTGTTTACAAAACACAAGGCTGCTAAAAGTTTCTGAGAAGGTTTTTTATCTTTTCTTTTCACAGCAAGAAATTAAGTCTAATTTGCGCCTCTAAAGGGTTAAGGTTGTATGTTGTACAGCAGTACTTTACTGTCATAAGAGATCTACGTGGCGAGATCCTCAATATCACTTCTGTAACTTAGGTGCTCTTGTTTTGATCACTTAGTCAGTATGAAGCTTCTAGAGTTTAACTTGGGGCTTATGGCTATCGCAATGAAGATATGTCTGTTCTCGGTATTCCTGTTGACCGTAGGTTAAGGTTCATAGTCCAAGAAGTGATAGATATCAACAAAGCTCCTATGAATAAAATGCCTTCAATGAGGTTGGCTAATATCTTAATTTCGGATGGCATCTTACGACCAGACCCAACGTAACCCAACGGACACCAAATAATGTTCACCCGCCGGTTACGATACTGGTGGATTATTCCCGAATTGAAGGACACAATTCGGGAGTACCACAGTACTTCACGGCGATTACTGATCCAGATTTTAGCCGATTTGCTGTCGGACATTTAAATCATCGCCGGTACGATACCTATACTTAACAGAACAAGCCCACGTGTTTGTTTGTTGGTCTTGTTTATAATCCCCAGCCAGTTTCTACGGCCCAGATCTACCATCCTCACCTTTTATACCAGCTCGTTCTCATTGCACTTTAGTATCTAGCACACTCATTCTTCAAATTTCCGACACATTGAATCATCTGTCTATCATGTCCGATATCAACATCTACGACATTAGCGTTGGCGTTTACATTAAGGGTCTCACCATGCTGATTGACATCCTCAAAAAGGCAGCCTTGCAACCCGACGCAGCTACCCTACCGTCCGCCAGATTGATCGACGACATGCAGCCGCTCAGCTTCCAGGTGCAATCGGTCTCCAATACGGTTAGTAAATCACTGAGGCGGCTGATAGGGCCCGATATCCATGGGTGGGAAGACAACGAGACGACTATGGAGCAGCTGATCGTGCGTGCCGAGAAGACGCTCGCGCGCTGCTAGAGAGCATCGACCCTAAGACGCTGGAGGGCAAGGAAACAACCACGGTGCAGATGCCAATGCCAATCGGGCAGCTCACGGGCAAGCAGTTCATTTTTGGCTTTGCACTGCCCAACATCTTCTTTCACCTGCAGACGACATATGCCATCCTTCGTATGAAGGGTGTGCCTCTGGGTAAGGCGGATTACTTGGGACCCTGGAATGGTCCTTGGGACCACTCTTGAGCGGGTGAAGTCTTGACTACAAACAAGGTTATTCCAGGTACAGATTCCTCGCTGCCTATCTTATGCCGTCACTGTTTGGGCTCCTCTTTGGTCTGATATTAAACTGATAGTATATACCTCAAACTAGATTTATATTCATCTAAAGCATTCCTTTTCGCCCTCTTCACACTGTCGATCGAGAATTTTAGCAAGCTCTAAGCTATTGCTCTTCATGCTCCAACTCGTTGAATCTCAACACCTATTCATTTTACTGGCGACACGGGGTCTTCTCGAGAACTCTGATTCTATGTTTCTTTTAGGGTATATGCCTTGGATTAAGAAAGGATACATAAATAGCTTCTTTAAATTAGTAGTTAACAAGGTCTATTCTTAGATTTGTGGTTGTGTAGTTATCGACCCCATATAATGAAGTACAAATATAAAAGCTTTGACTATCTTAGGTGTGAGGTATTGACTTGATTTAAGATAGTTTATATAAATTAGGTTATACCGTGTATAAAAATCCTGCGATCATTGGGTATAGATGCTTAATTAGGTAATTTTAATACAAGACAGTTGATTTACTAGTAATAATTCTCCATAGGAAATTTTATGGCTCATGCATTTAAGAAATATGAGCATTATACTAAGTATGTTAGATATTAGAGCCCAACTAACAGCGATCCAAAAACCCTCCATGAAGGGGTGCCGCACCACGCCATCAACTACAAGAGAGAGTACACTGCCGCTTTACAGTAGTCCTAACCAATAACCCTCCGACTATGCGAGTATCACCAGTACTGAGGCTCTGCATTCTGCATGTGACCATGTCAGTTGTATGTATAGCGGAGATAAACGATGCAACGAAGAAGGCAAATGAAAGGCAACCAGAGCCACGACCTGTCATCACCCAAGCGAGCCAAGAGGTAAGTCAGAGTTGGGCTCCAAGATCGGGTTGCCTTATATTTGAGCAGGTGGATGATGCGTGTCTGTCCAACGTCCAACACAAATATTCCGCAACACATAACATGATTTTCACTGGAAACGCGTTGAAGTAGTGTGCCTTTAACTGGTAGATTCAATGGCCCTGTGGCCCTGTGGCCCTGTCGTATTGACATTAGTCTCTATATGTAATATCTTGCTTGCCCCAAACACCAGACACTGCTGTACTACTGTCACATCTCAGCAACAAACTTTCGCATATTTCAGCCACCCGCTTGGAATCTTGTGTTCAAGTCAAGGTAGGTAGGTTTTCAGGGATTCTCCTATCGAGATGGAAGCTTATACTCCACATAGCACAAGCTTTCTTCGTTTTTCCACGAAACAACAAACGTTCCTCGACAAGCAGTAATGTGCAAGTGGTCTGGCGTTAGGACGACAGCCTCGGAATGCTATTATGCGCCAAATAATCATCTTTTCGATGAGGTGACATACTTTCTCTGCAGAAATGCAGTAGGAAATGAACCTTGTGATGATTTGAGTGGCAAGAATGGCCAAAAAGATATGGATCCAGGTTCTTGCCGAATAAGATCCTGTCCGGTTTGCGATAAGGATGCTGCTGCCTTGGAGAAGTTGCAAGAGGCCGAAAGACAATACCAGATAGCGAGAGCTGAGTATGATGCAGAGATTGAAAAGTCTCTTGTGATTACGAAACATATAAAAGTAAGCTTCAACATGAAGTTTCGGGTACTGTCAATAAGGCTGACATATTTAGCACCGTCGACGTCGGGACGAGACGAGTAGCCTGTGAGTGTATCATGTTGAAAGATTCCTTCACCTTGATGGATGCGTGCGACTTATGCTCTCTATGAGTTTTTCCAAATCCTGGGCTTAAATTTTGTGCCAGTTTTATGAAGTTATTGCGTGCGAGGGAGTTATGGAATGGTTTTATGGTTTTATCTGCTTCTCCTCGAATAGTCTCAGTCTTAAACACTAGTTGGTTTAAAGTAGCGAAATTTGTCTGCACATCTTGATGATAGCAAGTGATGAAAATGAGGATGTTTCGATTCCCATGTTCCACTTGTTCGTGACATCAATAACTGACTGAATCATTGCCCACTAGTTAGTCGCTCCAGTGTCCGTAAATTTCTAGAGATATTCTGAACGTATAGCCCCCCTGTAACAATATCAAGGCAAACTGCTCTACACCAACAAGAAAAGATGAGAACTTTCAAATGTAGTCAGGGATGTCTTCAATGATATTAGACACCTTGCGATAGTTCCCGAACCAGCACTTCTCAATTATACTTCTCATCCTCCTGTCCTCAACTTGCAAGAGAGGGAAGTCTTTCTCCTTGAATCTATTTCTCACTTCGCTGTCCGGCTGCGACGCTAAAGGTGGATCTCCAACAATGATCTCGAAAATAAGCGATCCCAAGGCAAAGATCTCGGTAGCAAGGGTGCAATTTCCGCGCCGGTATGATGGATGCTGGCTCCGAGTCTCATAGCAAACACGAGCATCCTCATCTTCTCTTTTTGACCCAGCAAAGTCACATAGCTTTATATCGTTTGATGACTTATCCATGAGAAAATTGTGGCAACCTATATCCCCATGGAAAACTCCCGCTTCATGTATAAAAGCCAATGCCTGGCACGCTTCCTTCGTCCATCGATACCTGTCAGCTCGCTGTGGCTGCGGTGAAGATTTTCGAAGACGTTGTCGTAGTGTGGTGCCAAGATGCTCCAAGACTAGCCCGTCGTCCCCAAATTGCTCTTTGTATGTGACAATGTACTTGGAATATCCACGGCATTGCAAGTGCTGAAAGATATCGCGTTCTCGCTCAAAGTCCAACATGCCCTCCTCGTCTTCTGAGAATATTTTTACAACTAGGTCCTCATCAATAAGAAGTACGCACCCAGAACTTCCTTGACCAACTTGGACAGCATCATACGAATCGAATGATTCCTTCCTTCCAACTGTCTTTGTAATTGCCAAGGTGGGCGACTTCATGCATTTTCGTCGTGCTTTAGACTTCTAGAAAAGGCGTATGGAGCCAGAAGCTTCTCAGTTATCACCGATAGCATAGGAGACAAACAGATCCAGGGGTGATATGTCATCAACAAATTGGTGAGAGTGAAGTACAAAGTCATTATTTTTTACGAATTCCGTAGATATGATATATGGGTGAGGCTCTGGGCACAGTGAGTAAAGATCTAGATTTCACATTGGAATGATATCTAGAGGGTGGGTGACATGCAAGAGACTCTGTAATGTAACGTCAACGGGGCACGCATAGATTGGATCGCTAAGACTAACATTCATTCTACCCCTGTTACATACCACGAGCTGAACTTCGAGTGCTTCGTAGAAGTGAGGGGTTGTGTAACATCAAGCGCCAGTAAAGAAGCTATTATAAAGCGGCAAGATAGAAAACAGAACGATAAGCACAGAAGCTCTACCTAATTGATAAGAATTACGGAATGCTGTAGGGAGTTGTTGGTCTAAAATTAATATTAGTTACTATATATACAACTCCGGAATCTCTCGGGCACACCCCCCTCTAAGTATTAACTTTATATAAAACCTACTAGTAAATCAGATACTAGGGAAGCTCTACCAGCAGGAAGCTATAGATTATACTATTAGCTAGATTAACTTTAATCTAAAGATATATTCTCTAACAAGCGATTTTAGTCTAAGAAACATATATATATATCTAGGTAGTCTAGTAGTTAAGTAAATAATAATATAATTATAAGGATTAAAAATAAGTAATTAGTTAATCTCTTCTACTAGGTTACTATTTTTTAATTTTTTAATATTTAACGTTTTTAGTAATTTTAACATTTTTAATATTTTTAGTAATTTTAGTAATTTTTAGTTAAGTAAGCTTAACTAGGCTTACTTATATAGAATAAGTAAGGTTATATAATCGACCTTAATATAAGCTCTAAAATAAGCTCTAAAATAAGCTCTAAAATAGGCCTTAATATAAGCCTTAATATAAGCTTTAAAATAAGCTCTAAAATAAGCTCTAAAATAAACCTTAATATAGGCCTTAATATAAGCTCTAAAATAAGCTCTAAAATAAAAAAAAAGATAAAAAAAAAGATAAAAAAAAAAACCTCTAAGAGTCTAATATCTTAAAAAAGATATTAGGCCTCTTAGGATAAGTCTTAGTATTAAAAACTAAGACTTAGAAAGGTTAGTTTTACTTATTTTAGCTTAATAGAGGCTTTATTATTCTAGGGCATCCTTCTAAGAGTAATTTTAAAAAAGATATTAGTTAAATCTTTCTAAAATATATTAATACCCCTTATATTAATAGAGCTAGAAGACCTATAGACGTTTATCTTATTTATTTAGTTAGGAAGGTCTTATTTTAATTAATAAGGTATTACTATAGTATAAAATAAATAAAGTATAGTTAGTTAGTAGAAGAATACTAGTAAGAGTTATTTTCGAGTAAGCCTTAATATAAGCTTTAATATAAGCCTTAATATAAGCCTTAAAATAGGCCTTAATAATATAAGCCTTAATATAGGCCTTAATATAGAATATAGACCTTAATATAAGCCTTAAAATAAGCTTTAAAATAAGCTTTAATATTTAATATAGGCTTTAATATAGGCTTTAAAAATAAACCTTAAATATAAACTTAAATATAGGCTATAAGATAAGCTTTATTTTAAACTTTTAAATAAACTTCTAAATAAGCTTAATAAAGATATACTTTAAACTTTATATAGCTTATTACTTTTATTTCTTTATTAATATTAAGTTTATATTAAGTATACTTTAAGTATACTTTAAGTAGGTTTACTATAACTATTTACCTATAGATAGTAATTAAGTAGAGGTATTAAGAGGCTTTTAAGAGGCCTATAAGAGGCCTAAGAGGTAGTATAAAATTAAAAGTAAGGCTATTTAGAAATTAGTATCTTTTTAATATATAGATAATTAAAGGGAATAAATAAATATAAATAAAGGGAGATATTATCTAATAGTAGCTATTTCTTTAAATTAAACTCTCTACTATTACCTAAAATATACTTATTAGCTATATATATAAAGATATAGAGAGAGAATAAGAGATTACCTTTATATAGCTAATTTTAACTTATTATTACTAAGGTCTTTATTATTACTATTATTTTTATCTCTACTAATATCTATATTTATATTCTTATCTTTATTAATATTAGAAGGCTCTAAACTAGTAGATAACTAGCAACCTAGTGTATATTATATAGTATACTATATTACTTTTGTTATTTAGTAGTTATATTAAAAGTATAACTAAGAGTAAGGTTAAAGCCTTAAGTAGTAAATCTAGCTATATATAACTATACTTAATTAGGCTAGTAGTACGCTTAACTACGCCCTTTAATTAGTTTAAACTAGGCCTAGTGTATAGTAATACTACTACTACTAGCTTTAGTTAATTACCTTTAAATATAATAAATATAGGTATAGTAATACTAAGTAACCTTTATAAAATAAGTTAGGCCTAAATTACCTAAATAAGCTAAATTACCTATATAAAATAATCTATATAACTAGCTCTAATTAATTTTATATTTAGATTATTATTATATTTAAATAATCTTATGTTTCTACTATTTACTATTTTAACTTCCTTTAACTAGACTTTATTTATATTAACTAACTAGCGTAGAGTGTTATATCTCTTACTCTTACTCTTAGTTATAGTATCTACTAGGTTAGTATTACTACTAATCTACTTAATCTCTATAATTTCCCTCTGTTTATAGACTTATTATAAGTATATAATATTAATTATTAAGTGCTTTTCTTAGGTTATACTTAGTTAAATTAGTAAGTTAAATAATAACTTTAAATTAGTGTAGATAATTAGTAGTATTAGTGTAGAGAGAATCTTATTAATTATTAACTTAATTATAATTATAATATTAAAACTATAAACTACTCTATATAACTCTACTACTAGTATAGAGTATATAATGTACTTATACTTTATTAATAACTAATAAATAATATTAGCCTTATTTAACTTATTTACTAAGATTATAATAAAGCTTATTTATAAAGAAAGGTTAGTGTTATTAGTAAAAGAAGAGAGTCTATAAATATAAGTAGTTTTAAACTAGTTAAATTTAACTTAATAAACTTAAGCCCTCTTATAGGGTTATTAATTTACTATTAAAGTTACTAATTAAGTAACTTTACGTCTTTATTTATAAGGTTAATTACCTAGGTAACGAAAGATAAATTAAAAGAATTCTTTAGTTAGTAGATAAAAGCTATATATACCTTATATATATATTATTAGGCTATATACTACTCCTTTGTTATTATACTTAAATAAGTAACTTCTTAAGAGCTAATAAAATCTAACGTTACCTTAGGGTTAATAATCTTAAGGTTTTAGTACTAGTGTTATTATAAGAAAGTAATATTACTATTTTATTATAATTTAATAAAACTATTATTAAACTTTATTAATTTATTAATAAATAATTACTCTTAGTCCTTAGCTATAAAGTAGGCCTTAACTAGCTCTTCTTACTTAATATTATAAAAGGTGTTGTCTATAAGAAATAATATATTATTAGTCTAGATGCTGATAATTCTAAAGGCGTTACTATTTTAGAATAGAAAACAAGGGTTATATATAGATTAATTTATTCTTATCTTATTAATATAATAAGAGTAATATATATAGAACTAGTGATTCCTAGCTTCTAGTACTTTATATAGTAGCTTAATTACTTTTAGAATAGAGTTATATCTAATTCTTAATTTATTATAAAGTTTCTTTAGTACCTTAATAAAGAACTTATAGTTTAGTTCTATTATTAACTAGATATAAGCTTATAAAATATTATATAAGTATAGATTAATGTTATTAAATAAAGTAGTAAGATAAAGAATTAGTCTTTAATTAATATATTAAATAGTTAGTAACTAGGTTAGTACTAGGTCTTTACTATAGTTTTAATAGGCTTAGATAACTAGATGTAATTTTTTAAAGGCTTAAGGTATACCTTTATACTTTATTTTATTAATAAATTATAAATTAAATATATATATATTAGGTAGTATATTATTAATATTAACTAGTTTAAAAACTTCCTTTTTAAGTAAGCTTAGTACTTCCTTCTTTTAGGAATTAATAAATAGTATAGGTACTAGAAGTACTAGTACTTAGTCTTCTTCTTATAGAAATACATAGAGGTTTATAATAAGTAATAGGTTCTTTTATAGTCTCCCTCTATTATACTTTACTAGTTCTACTACTAGATAGTTTAAATTAAGCTTAGGTTTAAGTTATTATAGTTCTTAGGCTTTATTAAGGGTATTTAACTTATTATTAATATCTAAATTAGTACTAGGGTTAGTGCTATAATATAACTTTAGTATAGTACTTTAAAATTATATTAGAGGTCTATAAGGCGTTTAAAACTATATAGGTTTCCTTATCTATAAATAATAAATTATATAGGCCCTCTTAGCTCCTAGCTTATCTAGTATTACCCTTATACTAGATTATAATAAGTAAGTTTAGAGGTAATTTATAAATAGCCTAGGTTATAGGTTTATTTTAAGTTTATAGAGCCTTTTAAACTTATTTATCTACTTAAAGCTTCTAAATTTTAGCTATAGCTTTCTTTATTATATCTACGTATCTAGAGATAGATAGTACTAGTAGATTTAAATTAATTAGTTATAGGTAAGCTTTAAAGACTAGAAGTATAGATATTAAACTATCTAGGCCTACTATATTATTAATAGCTTTAATAGCTATTTAGAGAACTAGTTCCTTACTTATATTAGGTAATTTAGTTATAATAATTTTATAGGTTTATTAAATTAGTTTATAATATTATTTAATAATTTTAATTAAGTTATAGGTTTTAACTAGTATAGACTTAGTTTAAATACCTATTATAGTTTTATATTCCTAAAACTTTTTACTAATAAAGTTCTTACTAGTATTATAGATAATAAGATCTAGTAAGCTTAAATAGGTATCTATTTAGTATACCTATAAAACATCTTAAGTATACTTTATAAAGATGTTTTAGAGTTATCTACTAGCTTAAAATTATATTACTTTATTAATAATATATAATACTAGGTTACTGTTAATATATATAATATCTATAATAATACTATAGTTAAATTTAATATTATTATATAAGGTAAACTAAAATTAACTTAGTAACTTCCTATATTTCTAGTATTAGTAATAATACTTAGTAATCTCCTCTAGTACTTAATATATAATATTATAATTAGTATATTTTAAGACGTAGTAGAATTTATTAATAGATAGGTATTTAAATTATCTATAGAAACGTTATAGTTCTATATTTATTAAGTAATAAGTATTTGTTAGGTAACTTATACTTATATTAATAGATTTAATAATATAGAAATAGGTAGCTTTTAACTTCTATAGTATTATTAGATGTTTATATTATTAGATAATAGGGATTTACTTATCTAAGGAGACTAGTAGGTTCTTAATATTATTAAAATAGATACTTAGTTTATCTATATTTATAAGTAAAAGAAGAAATAAGGTACTAGCTTCTATAATATAAAACTTAACTTTTCCTACTAGTATAAGTACTTATATTAATCTAAGTACTTTAGTAGCACTTATTCTAAATTAAATATAAGCTTTATCCTTATTATTAAGCTTAATAATATCTAGGTTAAGTTTTTGTAGAGCCTAGAATTAGTTTAATCTTATAGTAGATTTAATAATAACTTTAGTATTAATTATAATACCTTTAAAGACCTTAGATAAATATTAGTCTTTTATAATAGTAGCTAAGCTTTTAGATAGAGCCTTAATCTTTTCCTCTAGATAAATTATATAGATAAAGCTTTTATTAATTAACTTTAAAGCTATACTTATAGCTTTATAAGCCTAGAGTTTATTAATTTAAATAATCTATAATGTTATAAAGTTTTATTTATTAATACTATTATTATTATTATTAGTACCCTTAGTATTAATATAAAAACTCTTAGAGGTCTTAACTAAGATCTTTTTTATTAATATTACTTTTATTCTTTATTATATATTATAGAATAGCCTTATATTACTCCTTATTAAAATAGTTAATTAAATAGTAACCTAGTTTCTTATATATAAAGTAACGCTTTAGGTATTTAGTATTAGTGAATTTAATATACTTATTCTACTTATTCTAGCCTTATATATTATATTAGCCTTAATTTTAAGAGTTATTATATTTATTATTATAGTAGGTTTATACTAGCTTCTTATTATTGTTTTAATAGTATTTATAGTTTATAAAGAATATAGTAGTATACTTAAAGTACTCTCTCTTATAATTTAATATAAATACTTAAAGTATATTTATTAATATATTATATCCTTCTAGTAGTACTAGTATACCTTAGCTATAAGCTAGAACTCTATAGTAAGCTATAAGTAATTTATTATATATAATCTTATCTATCTAGAAGTCTAGGTTAAGCTAGTACTTAATACTTTAAATTTTATTTATTTAATAATTATAAATACTTACTTATAGTTTTTATCTTTGTTTTCTATAGTCTTTTAAAGTATAATATTATTCTAAGCTATAAAGTTCTTATTATAATAACCTAAGCCTTTAAAGAACTAATAAAAGTACTTATAGATTATATTAAATAGCTTATTATTAAGCTTATAACTATAGAAGTTATCTAGTATAACTCCTTTTAGTATAATTAGTATAGCTTCCTTAAATCCTTCTATTATATTAAGTATACTATAATATTAATAGTTACTATAGAAGATTATTAACTTATAATTAAAGCTATTATTAATCCTTTTATATTTTTACTCGTTTATATATATCTTAGATAATATAGTTATTTCTCTAATAAGGTTTAATAGTTATAGATTTATATTTAGTTAAGGTTAAGCTTAGTAGTTAATCTACTTAGCTAGGGTATTAGTAACTAAGTAGAGTAGTAGTATAGGCTTAACTTAATATTATATATCTTATATAACCTATAGTATATAAATTACTTTTTATTTTAGTGCTAAGGCTTATTTTAGAGTAAAGTTAGCTATAACTAAGGTTTAATTTAGATATACCTTTTAAAGTTATAATTAAATTATATTTAATTAGATCTAGCTATTTATTTATTCTTTAAGTTTCTTTATTTCTACTATAGTCTATTAATAATAGTCCTCTTCTTATAAAACTATTTATATAATATCTACTAGTATATACTTCTTAGTATTCTTTTAGATAAATATACTATAGCTATATAAATAGCCTTAAAGCTTCTATAGTATTATAGTACTTATAAACTTAAAGTCTTCCTTGCTATAGCCTTTAAAATCTTCTTAGAAGTAGTTCTATAAGTTATTATCTATTATACTATGCTCCTTATATTCTACTAGCTTTAATATAGTATATATATATATATATTATTATCTATAGGTGTATTTAATATATATAAGCCTAAGGATCTATTTCCTCCTTCTAGTATATTTCCTAATATTATATAAATTAATATAATATTAAGGTAAGTTTTTAGAGTAGGTTTAGGGGTTTAGGGAGTTTATATAGTAATGCGTAAGTACTACACAAGTAGTCTAAGAGTTATAAAAGGTTTTATAAGTATTATAGTCAACTAAGTAGTACTTAGTAGCACTTAGTAATATAATAAGAAGATTATAATAAATTAAATAAATTAATAAATAAAGAACTAATCTTTAAAGATTATAAGTATATTCCTAATCTATTTATTAACTAATTAGTATTAGAAGGCTTTAAACTAATAGGTAATTAGTAACCTAGTATATATTATATAGTATACTATATTACTTTTGTTATTTAGTAGTTATATTAAGAATATAACTAAGAGTAAGGTTAAAGCCTTAAGTAGTAAATCTAGCTATATATAACTATGCTTAATTAGGCTAGTAGCGCGCTTAACTACGCCCTCTAATTAGTTTAAACTAGGCCTAGCGCGCGGCGACGCTACTACTACTAGCTCTAGTTAATTACCCTTGAATATAGTAAATATAGGTGTAGTAATAATTAAGTTATTACTTAACTTTCTTATAAGCTTCTCTTATTATCTATACCTAGCCTAAGCCTCCCTTTAGTAGTAGAGGTACTCTAATCTTATATCTATTAAGTTTAAGTTATCTAAGGCTATTTTAAAAGTAGATATATATATAAATATAGGGTTAATTAAGCCTAGGGTTAATTTTATTAAGGTTAAATTCAATACTAAAGTTATTAAAGATTAATCTATAAAGCTTTTTTATTTTAAGGTACTAGTAAAATTTAAAATTAAAGTTAGTAACTTTATTATTAAGCTAGTTAATAAGACTACCTTCTACTAGTTTAGTAGTATAATTATATATATACTAAAGTAATAATAAAGCTTATTAGGTTTATTAGATAGTAGGTAGATAGCTTTATAACCCTAGTAGTAGATTAAATAAATATTATATATACCTTAATAAATTAATAAATATATTCTTATAGTAATAATATATAAAGATACTAGAGTACAATTTTATTATACTTTATATTAAACTATAGTTTATTCTTAGAAAGTACTTTAAAGAAAAGCTTTTATCTATTAGTTTAGTTATTAACTAGTAAACTCTACTATAATTTAATCTTAATATTCTTCTAAGATAAACTATAGTAGAAGGTATTATAGAATAAAAAATCTAGCTTAGTCTTATAGTATAGTATAATCTAGTACTATAAGTTATTAATAATATAGTAGATAACTTTATATATACCTAGTATATTACTATCTAAGTAGTTTCTAACTCTTTATCTAATTTAATAAGTTTAGGTACTCTATATTCGATTATAGTAAGAAGATAATATTTTTATACTATAATAAGTATATAATTAGATATTTCTATAAAGTAACCTAAGATCTTATATAAGTATATATTAATAATCCTATATATTTAAAAGCTAAAGATAGATAGCTTATTATATACTTATCTATTAATTAAACTTAATTTAGGCCCTTAACTTAAAACTAGGTATATTATTTAGTAGTATTCTTACTCTAAGCCTTAACTTCTTTAATATTAATTTTTTAAATAGCCTCTTAGGTATACTTTCTTAGTATAAATAAAGGTATATCTATTTAAAGACTTATATAGCTATAAATATATCCTTATTATATACTTTACCTACTCTTAAAATTCTATTATACCTAAGCCTTTATAGCTTTCTAAGCCTTTATAGATTAATTATTATATTAAAAAAGAAACCTCTAGGTTTATTAAACCTTTTTAATTTACTATAGTTATATATCTAGGAAGCCTTTATAGTTGTAAAGGATTTATAGTATTTCTTTAGGTCTATAATTTAAATACTAAAGTACCCTTACTACTTAAATTAAAGTAAGATCTTTCTAAGTATTCTCTTTTTTAGATACTTACCTCTTATAATCTATACTAGTTTTTTAAATAGTAATTTACTATTTATATAAGCTTTACCTAGCTAAGAATCCTCCTCTATTTATTCTTTATATTACCTTATTAAGACTTACTTTTTATTAGATATAGAGGTTCTATATAGCTTCCTTTTAAGCTTTTTATTTTATAAGATTAATTATTATTTTTATATACTTTATATTTGTTTTCTTTTAGTATAATTAGTAGATTCTATAATTAAGTAATATTAATTTAAATATTAATTAAAGTATATATTTAATTTAATTTAGGTTAGTAGTATTAGTTTTATATTATTTAGAATAGTAAAATTATACTAAAGCTAAGGTAAATTTAGTTTTTAATTAAAGACTAAGTTTAATATAGAAATATATAATATTAAACTTAAAATTAAAACTAAAATTAAGACTAAAATTAAGACTAAAATTAAAACTAATATTAAGCTAAACTAGATAGGTCGAACTTCTCTACTTACTTCTTATTATACTTACTATACCCTTTACTTTAATTGTCTATCTCCTTTTCTTTATATTTAACTACTAACTACTTCTCTTTATTCTTAATTACTAACTCTTTTACCTCCTTCTTAACTACTAGCTCTTTTACCTCCTTCTTTCTTAAGTACTAGCTCCTTCTTTACCTTTGAATTAATTAGTTCTTATTATCTAGCTTATTTAAACTTAGCTTTCTTAGAATATTAATCTTTACTAAAAGAAACTAAATTTACTCGACCCTACCTCTTCTTAAGCTTTTTTTATTTAAGACTTAATCTTCTTATTAGAAAGATAAAAACTAGGTATTTATTCTTAACTTCTATAAGTAAAGCTTTACTAGTATTATAATCTAGAATAATCTTTATAGGGCTCTTCTATATAACTATATATATTAACTAAAAGGTAGTTTTATTATCTTTAATAAAGTCTTCCTCCTTAAGTTAATTAATTTAACTATAATTTTCCCTTACTAACTACTAAATTTATTTCCCCTAGTTTTTAAAAACTTAATCTAGATTAATTTTTATATTTCGTAGACTACTAGGTAGAGAAATAGGTTTAGTACTATACTTAGCTATATAAATCTTATACTTAATTAGTACTTATTAATTATTTTATAGATTAATTCTATATAAAGAAGATACCTTTAAGTAATATAACTTATTATCTTTCTACTTAGCTTTATTTATCTCTACCTTAACTTTCTTTTATACTAATTTAAAGTTAAAGTATAGATAGTTTATTAGTATTAAGAAGTTTTTTAGAGCCTTAGATAAGAACTTAATTTCGAAATTACTACTATCCTTATTATTATAAATAGGTAGTAACTCTATCTAGTAGTAGCTATAGAACTTATTAGTACTTAACTTACTATACTTAATATAATCGTAGATAGAAGGTATTATAAAGAGTCTTAGAATAATATAAACTAGTCTTTATATTACTTTAGGATAATAGGTATTATATAATATAAAAGTTAGTAAAAAAGAATATTATTAAAGCTTTAAATAGCTTTATCTAAAAAGCTATATAGTAGTAGTACTAAGGTAAGCTAATCCCTATATATAAATAAGCTTATAATATCCTTACTATAAGCCTACTATACTAACTCTATATAGAAATTGTACACTTAGTATCCGATAATTCCCTACTAAGTAGGGTCTTTCGAATAAAGCCTAGGCGTTAGTATATACAAATATTAATTTTAGACCAACAACTCCCTACAGCATTCCGTAGAGAATACAAAATAAGGAGGCGTTGAGATTCCAAATCACAATATCAAATATAAGCCTCAAGTCACTCATTTATGCCTGATTTTAACGCAGAATAAATTCCATTCGAGGAACTTTACCAATTGATAATCTATCGTTTTCTTTGTGCAGGAGCGACCTCCGGTCTAGACGCAAGCCCACTTGGTCCCTCTCCGTGATCTCTGACGGCAATGGCATCAAACAAAGCGTCAGCGAAATTGGCGCCACAATAGCTCCCTTTTTCGAACCCATCCGTCATTGGAACAGATGCAAGAGCAGGCTTCTGCACAGTTTCGATGTATCCTTCGATTCCTCTTTCTCTCCAAAGCTTTGCAAATTGTTCCGTAACTAAGTTTAGACCTTGCAAGCACCAGATTGGCTGAACTTGCCAAACCATCCCCAACTTTGCAAGATCGGAAGGTAGGGACTTCACGGCCTCTGCAGAAAAGCCTGCTTTCGGGAAATCGAAGTCTCCAGTGTATCCAAAGCCGAATAGACGGTTTGGAAAGACTTTGCGGACTTGATCATGGAACGACACAAGGTCTCCCCAGTTCGGCATGTCCATACGTGCCCAAGTGACGTCTCCCAAAGGCTACATCAGAGCATGTTAGTATGGCTCCTCGGACTTAGATTGGATGGTAGTAGTAGCTTACAGCTGCAGCAATTGCCCTCTCGACAATGGCTTTAACGCATGATTTGTAGAAATATTGGCCCTCGCGCGACCTTGGTAAGTCCCAATCAAAAAAGACTGGCTTTGCAACGGTCTCCTTGGCTATTTCTCTTCTTGACTTCAAAGACACAGTGCTTGTTCCAAGCTTGGAAATATAAGCGGAGTATTCAGCCTCATCTGCAACCTTCTTAACAGCCTCGTCGAAAGTTGCGAGACCAGATTCTTTCATCCAATTGGCACGTACTTGAAGGAGAGATGAGCCGCTACCAGCTTCAGCAGCTTCCTTCAATGTATCTACCAGACTTTTTATCGGTACAGTAGCTCCTTGAACAAACTCATGGTCTCGAGGATCGATTACGTCTGTGATGAATTCTGAATGATCAACATCACAGCGGCAAAGAATCATGGTTTCAGCTCTACAAGAGGTCAATATCATATCCTATAAAATCGAGACCGACGGAGACCACATACCCCATAATATCAATTTGCAGTCTTGCCGCAGTCAAACGGTCAAGATACTCGCTAAATGGGACAACCGTTCGACCTTGGCCGATTGTAAACTTCTTCTTACCTGAAGCCAGATCATCAAGATGGAACATAGCAACTCCAGCTTCAACAAATGACTTTGTCATCTTAATTGTGGACGTCAATCCTCCAAAACCCATATCTCCATCAGCAACAATGGGCGTCAGGTAGTCCCAATGTTCCAACTGATCTCGTGTCTCTTTGGGATGTAGCATCCGGAAGTGGTGCTGTCTCTGATCGTGCCATTGTTGGGATTTGAATATCTTCTCGACGGTCTTAGGCACAGTGTCCCATGGGTAATCGGCGTGATCCATGCCGACCTCCGCAACTTGTGACAGGCCACAAAGAGCTCCAGAAACGTAGACAGTTTGTTGATGCTTTGCCATCTGGGACGCGACAACTGGGTCCGTAGCCCCAAAGGTCATCTCGTATGTGCCATTCTTCAAATGTTCGTTCAAAAGATTCCATAGTTTCAAAGCCTGAGTACTGGATGCATAGGTCTGTCGAAGATTGGAGCGGAGAGTTGCGATTCGAGTAGCAGAATAAGGACTGAAGAATATAAATAAACGAGAGTCTACAATGTAATAGCAAGAATCTTACCGTTTAATATGTGCCTGTCTCGGCGTCTTCCACCACTCCTCGATCTCCTTCACGGTAGCATCGAAGGCAGCCTGCTCCTCGTCGACTGAGATGGTTATTCTAGGCATATTGGGGGTTAATATGTTCGCAAGTGATGGATAGCAAAGAGCAAGAGTTTCCCGTCTGCTTTAAGGACCTTAAGAACAACTGCAATACAGACTCATGGTACCCAGAAACTGCGTTCATATGTGGTCCAAGTTGATCTGATTACCTTACCCCTCATAGCGTCCATTGATAACATGCTTCGCCTATATCCGACAGCTTCATTAATAGGACATCTTCCCGACGACCCAATACAGCTACTCACATACAGCCTTAGTACTAAGATCTAGAAAGTGGGCGTGGGAGGACGAGCAAGGAAGGGCCCTTCTCACACAGAGCAATGTTGGAGATCGTAACTTTGCAATCATGTGATCTGTTTTTTTTTTTAGCGACGACAACTTCCGCTCTCCCCCCATCT
Organism: Pezicula neosporulosa; assembly: GCA_009805495.1. Classification (NCBI taxonomy): domain Eukaryota; kingdom Fungi; phylum Ascomycota; class Leotiomycetes; order Helotiales; family Dermateaceae; genus Pezicula; species Pezicula neosporulosa. The sequence goes on from SELE01000011.1 coordinate 916,946, forward strand.
TTCGCAAGTTGCCCGATTGCCACCACTTTTGCTTCGGACGATAGCCCGATGCCAAATTACAGGTCCAATCATCACCATGTTGGGCTGTAAGATAAATGTAGCCAATCATGGCCGCAATATGGGTACGATGTTGGCCGTTACCCGTTGTGTCACCACGACGAAAAGCTTGGGCTAGGTGGGAGGCTTTGGTGGTATTTACTAGAGGCAACACATAAGTAAGAAGAAGCGCCAATACAAGAACATGATGCCTGAGAGAAGTTGAAGATTCTCAATTTCCACGAAATACATTCTTCAGCATGCCTCATGTTATCAGTCCTTCAGAGCCGGTGCCGCCCGTAGTGCAAGGCATTCAAATTGCAATAGACCGAGGAGGTACTTTTACCGATTGCATTGGTACAAACATCCCTGGGAAAGATGATGTAGTTGTGAAGCTTCTTAGTGTAGATCCTTCGAATTACAAAGATGCCCCAACTGTGAGTTGTTCATGGTTATCAAGCGAGTCTGATCACTAATTCTGAGTAGGAAGGAATAAGAAGAATCTTAGAGTATGCCACAGGCCAGAAGTTGGGACGGGGTGAGCTAATAGATACCACTCCGATTGCTTCAATCAAAATGGGAACTACAGTCGCTACAAATGCATTGCTGGAGCGATCGTCGGAACCTTGCGGCTTGGTCGTATCACGGGGATTCAAGGATCTTCTCAGAATCGGGGACCAGACAAGGCCTAAGTTGTTTGACTTGAACATTAGACGAGCTGCTCCTCTGTTCTCAAAAGTCCTGGAGATTGATGAAAGGGTTACCCAAGAGGAATATTCTGAAAACCCATACCCAAAGGCCGCCTCGGAACTTGACCAATTAGTTGACGATGTTAATGTTGTCAAAGGCGTTGGTGGAGAATTGATTCGGATATTGGAACTATTAGGTGAGTTACATGATATGATATTATTACCTTTGCCAGCTGACTTTTACCAGATGCCGAAAGAGCACGCATTGGGCTTCAAGCTCTATTCGATGATGGAGTTCGATCTTTGGCTGTCATCCTGCTTCATTCTTATACATTTCCACAACACGAGCTTGAGATTGGAAGATTAGCAAGAGAAATTGGTTTCACACAAATCTCTTTGTCGTCACAATTATTACCTATGATCAAAGCTGTTTCTCGAGGCCACTCAGCTGCAGCTGACGCATACCTCACTCCAGTAGTCCAAAACTACATTGAAAGTTTTCGTTCAGGGTTTGTCGGTAAATTAGAAGATGATAGTACGAGTACACGTTGCGAATTCATGCAATCAGATGGTGGCCTCGTTGGATGGCAGAGGTTCAATGGGCTTAGAGCCATCCTCAGCGGCCCTGCAGGTTAGTCGATTCCTGTGACCGAAATGTTAACTATATACTGATAATTTTGAACAGGTGGAGTTGTAGGCTTCAGCCGAACATGTTATGACGAAGATACTAAAACTCCGGTTATAGGATTTGACATGGGCGGCACTAGCACAGATTGCACACGATACGACGGCATCCTGACGCATACCCTTGAAACGGTTATATCAGGAGTGACTATTCAATCTCCACAGTTAGAGATCAACACTGTTGCGGCAGGTGGTGGAAGTATTCTAACATATCGCAATGGATTGTTCAAGGCCGGTCCACACAGAGTGCAGGTGCTCATCCTGGCCCTTGTTGCTACAGGAAAGGGGGCCCACTGTGCGTAACAGATGCAAATCTCATTCTTGGACGTCTTTCTCCAGATCATTTCCCTAAAATCTTTGGTCCCAATGAAGATGCGCCACTTGATCTTGCAGCATCACGGGCGGCATTTGAGAAGATGACTGAAGAAATCAATGCGGATCTTGAGAAAACTGGCGGTAAAAAACTGAGTGTCGAAGAGGTTGCTCTTGGGTTCTTAGATGTTGCAAACGAGAGTATGTGTCGGCCAATTAGGCAACTTACGGAATCAAAAGGTTTCAATTCGGGAGACCACAATCTAGCTAGTTTTGGCGGAGCTGGTGGCCAACATGCTTGTGTAAGATACGACGTTATAATTTTTTGCAATGCTATTGGTTTACTAATGGAAACTATCATAGGCCATCGCGGATCGGCTCAAGATAAAACGCGTTATCATCCACAAACACGCTTCAATTCTGAGTGCATATGGGATGGGTCTTGCTGATACCGTTCAGGAAGCTCATTCTCCATTTTCTGGAGTTTACGCTTCATCTATCAAGGAAATTGCTCAACGTCTCGATGCACTTCAGGTAAGAACTACTATCTTTGTTCAGAGCGGGCTCATCTTGGGTCACTTTAGTATCTTGATGAGCTGACTACTAGTTTTAAATCCTCTGATTAAATCGGTGGCAAAGATAACAAAACAAGACTAACAATTTACTCTAGGATCAAGTTGAAAGCCAGTTAAAGTCGGAAGGCTTTGGAAACGAGGATATAGAATTCGAACGCTATGTGAACCTCCGCTACGCAGGTTCAGATACAGTCATAATGATCCTAAAACCAGCAGACGAAGACTACGCGAAAGCCTTCATAAAAGAACACCAGAGAGAGTTCTCATTTACCTTAAATAGGGAAGTTCTAGTTGAGAACCTGAGGGTTCGAGGCCGTGCGAACAAGGGCATCGAAGCAATGAGGCAAGCAAAGACAATCACAACCGAGCTTTCAGAGCTAGTTAAAAAACCGATTTCTATCTCTAGCGATCTCGAGCATCTTCGTGTTTATTTCGAGGGCGGGTGGCAGGAATCTCCTTTATTCTTGCTGAAAGATCAGACGCCTGGAGATGTCATCTCCGGGCCTGCCATGATACATGATGCTACACAGATGATCGTTGTCCAGCCTGGAGCTAAAGCAACAATTCTCAAGGATCATATCATTATCGACTTGAAGGATGAGGCGCCACGGAGTGATGCGATTGTAACAGACGCCAGCACTATCGTTGAAGATCCAGTTCAACTATCAATCATGTCCAACAGGTTCATGGGAATTGCCGAGCAAATGGGCTTGACATTGCAGCGTACGAGTGTTTCGGTGAATATCAAGGAGCGACTTGACTTCAGCTGCGCTTTATTTGGACCTACTGGTGGTCTTGTCGCAAATGCACCACATGTGCCGGTTCACTTGGGAAGTATGGAACATGCTGTACGATTTCAGATTTCAGCATGAGCTACACCACAAGGAGCTTCGCCCTGGCGATGTCCTTGTCTCCAACACGTGAGTCTTCTCTACATTAATATGGTCGCATATCAAGGCCTCATACCCCGTGATTGGGCTACTTAGTCAACTCAACACATCGAAATCTCCACGCCCAATGGCTCAATGGTCATCTCTATTTCTTCAGACGCTTTCAGTTGCTCAACGCAGACATTGGTCAGGAAACTTAGATTTAATTCAAAACTAACGCAAATTACAGACCTTTAGCTGGTGGCACTCATCTTCCAGATATTACTGTCATCACACCGATCACACACCGATTTTTGATGCCGAAGGCAAGAATATCGAATTTTACACCGCATCTCGTGGCCATCATTCCGAAGTTGGCGGTATTCTGCCAGGCTCCATGCCAGCAAGCAGTACGAAGCTATACGAAGAAGGGGCCCAGATTACTTCTATGTTTTTAGTTCGTGATGGAGTCTTCAATGAAGCAGAAATCTCCAAAATACTCGTCGATGACACTGGTGCTCATCCCGGCTGTAGTGGATCTCGAAAGTTAAGCGATAACCTCAATGACTTGAAGGCTCAGATCGCATCGAATTACAAAGGTGCCAATCTCGTACAGGCATTGATTGAAGAATGTGGGATAGCTGAGGTAACTCCATGTCATGAAAAAGTGTTGCGTGAGCATTATTAGCTGATTCTACTACAGGTTCACTTCTATATGAATGCCATCAAAGAGAATGCGGCGAAATCTGTTCGAGCACTGTTGAAACGGACTTACCATCAATTCAACGGTCAACCATTGCGAGCCACAGATCACATGGATGATGGGACACCTATTAGTGTTAGTCCCCCAATGACTACTGACATGGTATTAACTAACGCTCATCCAGGTGACCATCACTATCAATCCAGATGATGGATCCGCTAAGTTCGATTTCACCGGTACAGGACTTGAGGTACTCAACTGTTTCAATGCACCACATGCGATCACACGCTCTGCTACTATGTATGTCTTACGTTGTCTTATCAACGAGGATATACCGCTGAATGAAGGCTGCCTGATCCCAATCACTTTCGATATTCCATACGGCACTATACTTAACCCAAGCGGGACTGCAGCAGTCTGTGCAGGTAATCCAATTACGAGTCAGCGTATCACAGATGTTTTGATAAAGGCCTTCCAGGCCTGTGCTGCTAGTCAGGGAGATTGCAATGTATTTTCGTTCGGTTTCGGCGGGAAGAACCAAGAAACTGGGGAAGTCACGCCTGGTGTAAGTATTTCTTGATCACTTGACATAAGTCCCAAAGTTGCTAACTTGATTTCAGGTCGGATTTGGAGAGACGGTTTGTGGAGGATCTGGGGCTGGAGAAAACTGGCATGGCACAAGCGGTGTTCATATTCATATGACAAATACCCGTAAAGTCACCCAATTTACACTCATTTTATCTCAACTAACTTGAAAAATGTAGGTATCACGGATCCCGAAGTTCTTGAAAAGCGCTATCCTGTGATCCTTCGCCAATTCACAATCCGTGACAATAGCGGTGGTCTCGGTCTTTACAATGGCGGAAACGGTGTGATCCGTGAATACGAGTTCCTACGGCCACTCAGCTGTTCAGTGGTATCCGAGAGACGCGTGTATCAACCCTTCGGCATGCACGGAGGTGGCTTTGGGAAGAGCGGACTTAATACGCTTGTGGAGCAGACCAAAGATGGCGAGAGACGTGTCAATGTTGGTGGACGAAAAGACTTTACCGTTCAGAAAGGAGACAGGTTTATTTTTGAAACTCCTGGTGGTGGTGGGTGGGGGGAGTACAAGGGACTTCCGGGGCGAAAGAAGCCATGACAGGGCCGGAGGAACAGTTCATGTTGCCACCTGGATATGTGAATTCGCTCCAGCTAATGCAGGAACAGAGCAATTAAGCTTATTATTATTCGAGGGAAGTTTCAATAATGGAAAACGAGACTCAATATACTACTCGACTATTATCTGGCATAATCGTCTCTGATTGATGGCAGTGCAATCTTCTGGATCCGCACCTTCTTTCCCAACTAAACAAACCAACATCTCAGCTCCAGTCCCAATCATTCCTCAAAATATTACTCCCTGAACGATCATCCTCCAGTCCTACTAACATACTGCTACAAAACGTCACATCACACAAGTCTTCGTTGATCAACCCTAGGCTTTGTATTAAAAACCAACTCCGGCTTCTGAACCATATCTCCCAACCCCGTCACATCTCCCTCCTTGTTCTTCTTTATCAAATATTCCTCCCCCAAGTATCCCAACCGTCCCAAATTCAACAACACCTCCTCATCCCTCTTCTGCCTCTTCAAAACCTCCTGTAAGTCCTCTTCGGCAACCTTGGCTTCAAATTGAGCTCTCTTCCACTTAAACCACCAGAACTCAGCTTCTCGAACGAAGAACTTGTAGCCACCGCAGCAGAAGAGCATGGAGAGGAGGAGGGAATATGCTTAGTAGTGCGAACATTGCTAAGATTGCTGCTATTGCGCGGGGAAAGGTGAAGTCGGCGGGGAGGGGTTGCTTGGGGTGAATATTTGTGGAGTTTGTAGGGTTGGTGGAGATTAAATCTCGGGCGTTAATGGTTGTGCTTTGAACGATGGTGGGGATGAAAGGCAGGTTGTTGCTGGCGCCGTGGTGTGTTAACTTCTCGATAGTTTTGGCATGCTCAAAGTCCTGTAGATAACGCAGTCTGGAGTTAGTCACAGCTTATTTCCATGCCTCATGGATTAGATTGTGTCCGTAGTGAGGGATTCTTACTTACAGCAACATTATTGTTGATCTGCTTCATGATCTCGAGATTGGCGTTTCCGCTGACTCTCGACGTATGAGTATGAACAGGTGCCATGCTTGGTTGCAGGTGCGCCTTGTGCTTTGTGCCGTGGTATTGATCTGTGCTGCAGCTATGAAAGTTGCGCCTTTGTCTTAGCTTGCTTTTAGAGATAGGACGTAAAGAGATTCGAGAGAAGTTCCAAAGTCCACAGTGTTGAAGAAACTTTCCGTTATATTGAGGGCGCAATGCTGTGTCTAGAGTCACCTAAAGCTTTGCTTGATAACGTCACAGATAATAGTGAAGCAGAAATGAAAGTGAAAGCGAATAGAGCAGCCTTCTCCCACCTCAACCTGAAATGGCTTTGCAAGATCACGTGTAAACCTAGCTAGTTTCAGGGGTTAAGTAAACAAAAACTCCGAGTTAACTTTATAAATTCATCTACACGCAATTTGCTCAACAAACAGAAAAGGCATGCCACAGTGGGTAAGTGGTTCTGGTCAAATACTGTTTCAAGAGGTGGACTAAAGACTGAAAATGGTTCGCCAATCCCGCACACGAATACGCATACGGAAAAAGCAAAACAAACTTGTTTGTCCCTAGACGGATGGTTTAAAATACTGGGTTTGTTATCGTGAGGTGCAAGAAAGTCGCCGAGGATCGAGTTTCTTTGTCCTTTTGCTGATTTTTCCTTTTTTTGGGGGGGTGATGTGCATCTTCTATACCTTTTCTATTTTTTTAAGCAAATTTCTAATAGCGAGGTCGAGTCAGAGATGCAAGGCAGCTAGGGCCTGCCAGGTGTAAATGCCTAGGAATAAATGAATAAAATAAATATTTCTTGTCATTTTCTCAAGTGTTATAATCAGATTAGCTCTTATTCAGTGCTACGCTCCGAATAATAGGCCGTAGGATCCATGGATATGCATTTTCAAAAGCATACACATGAATCACTGAACAGCTCTTACTCAATCAACAATTTTGAAGAATATACCACTTGACGTAGAGGGCGTCATCATAATATTGAGTCAAATTTGATGCCCACAAATAGCAGTTAACCTCTTATACTCAATGTTCAATTCAATGAATCAACCCGGTGTAACTTCAAATACATATAAAGTCTTCCCCAACTCCTCATCTGCTCAGTTCAACACAACAGAACACAACACGAATACAACATTACTCTCTTCGACACCAATAACGCCTATAAAGCAGTCTAATATCACATCAACAAAAGCTCCAAACAATCCAACTGTTCAAAAATAACCGACCACAATTTCTAAATTAAGCGAGAAGGATCCCCCGAAACCATGGCACCTCAGCTAGACAAGAACGAACTGCAATCCGCTCAACCAAAGCCAGATAACGATTCAATGGAAGTCAAAGAACAAAATGACAAGAATGAGAAAGAGGGGAAATCCGATATCGGAATGAGAGGTGGTTCTATTCTTAAGGAACACCCTGTAACAGGATTACTATTCTTCCCCTGTGCCATCGCTATTCCATGTTGTTGGCCAGTTTGGTGTTGCGATGATGATTGATTGTTGCTGAGAGGCAATAGATGTAAAGATGTATTTGGGATCGGGTATTGGGAAGTGGTATTTCTTAGGACATATTCAGATGGTGCGGAGGGTGGTCGGATAGGTCGTACTTGGAGTTTAATGCAACTTACATTGGTTTTCATGCGAACATCTCAGGATTCGCTTGTGGAAGATGTGCGATATACCTTCAATATTGACAGCGCTTACACAATCTTGTACTTGAGCTTGAATTCGCGTATTAAATAAGGTGAACGAACATCAAGACATTAATAAAATCAGATTCACAAATAGTTAGTGAGAATAATTTCCTGATTACCAAATCTATCACAATCTAGAAATCATGCAATAATACAGAGTATCACTCCCCTCCCATCATACAATAAAACTTAGGATAAAAAGTTTTAGACGTCAACCAAGACATCCAAGCCATAACCCATAGATATCCAATCCCTCTCTTAGCCCAACTTAACATAACAACCTGGCACTTCCCCAACAACAACCTCCTCTCAAACATAGCCCATATCCTCTGTACAACTTCCTCAGCCACAATACCAACAAACTGCATACTAAACCAAACAGCAACACCCCAACATCCACACTCAGAGCCCGAAAGTACACCCCGCTCAACAAGAGCATGCATAAGACCCGATAACACAAAAACAAGTGCATTGTTAATATATCTCGCTAATAAACTTCCTTTTCGAAGCCTCAGAACTCGATTAGAGAATAGCGAAGCATGTGCGCTAAAGGAACGGTATATAAGATGATGCCAGAATCGAGACCAGTAATTGCGTATATTATAAGCTTTTGTGATGTCCCCGAATAAAGGAGGCCATTCTTCTGGAGAGTCTAAGCTTGTTGCTACTGCTATGATAGCAAGGATGTCGTGGAGGGATGATAGAACGAGGTAGTCTGGAATGACTTGTTGGAGGAGAAGGTGAAAGCGGACTAAGAGCATTCGTTTGACCTCGATGGTATTGCTAAAGTTGGCGGATATGATATATCTGAAGAAGACCTTTTTCTCGGGGCTAAAATCGATAGGTTTCCAAGGTTTTTTGTCCGCCATGCGATGATGAAATATAGGATCGTAGTATATGCAGAGAATTATGTATCGAAAAAGTAGAGTAAGAGCTTGGCGTCTAATGAAAGAAGACCTGGAATGGACCAAGTTTCTCTTATTATTATCTTCTCGTTGAAGTAACTCATTTTGAGAATTAATTCTCATATTATCATCTCTCAAAGATGCTCTAGCTTGAAGCTTCTCGCGTTTTGTCACTGATGGTGTTGCCCATGGAGTATTGACACCCCTAGCATCGAACAATAATTTGTAAGCAAACCTCCAGTTCCGAATATCTCCTTGAAAGCTACTGGAAGACTTTTGCTGTTTCCTAGCCGTGACATCTTTTCCTAGAACATCTTCTTGCTCTTCGGAAGTAGAATTCGCAATTCTCAGCCTGTTGAGCTCCGTAGCAGGAACCAAGAAGTGAATAAAGGACATATGTGACAACCATATCAGAAGAAATCGAGCAAATATCTCGTTAATTTCGTAGTAGGGTGTGAAGGTCATGGCGGAAGAGAAGGCAATGAGTGTCAAAGTTGACATTAGTATGAATGTGACTCCCGTGTACGTCGAACGTCCAGATAATGAGTTAAGACCTAACCATAATGCAAGACCCGTAGCACAAATTGGTTTCAATACCGTGAGACTCCATTCCATCTGATCTTGTGCCATAGTATTCTGAGGGAAATGGTCGCGAAGACTCGAATATTCAATGTAAAGAATTTACGGCTGCTTTGTTTTCTAATACATTCCGAGGAACTTTCATACGTTATTAACGTCAGAGCGGTGTGCCAACAACAAGCAACATCGAGCAACATCACGCACCCTAATACTACCTCACCGTAACCGTGCACCAATTCATTGGTACACACAGATTGGTTCGTAAGACGCGGGAAATTCTAGCTAATCATCTTCCACTTCTCTGGAAGAAGTTCTTTTGGGAATTAGGTGGCGGCTAGGATTTCCCCACAGATCGCTCGCAAATAAGAAAGATGAGAACTAAAAAAAAGGGGGCGGGGAGTGGCCCCCAAGCGAATTAGTTAGGTATTGGGACCTCAATCACTCTGCTCCAATACCGATGCACTGCACGCCAACTTAGAAGTTCTCTGACACGTTTTGGCTAAGAATGAAACACGACAGAACTCGGCATTGATATGGGAAAGTTCATCAAGCCAATCGATTGAATTCATGCATCTTTGGTGCAAGTACATAAAATTATATATCTTCAAACCATCATACAGCTTCCACCACAGACAAGGCACATCCCTCCTCCAGAAAAAAGCACAATACAACTCTCAGCATAGACTCTACCCTTCAAAAACTATATAAACCATAGAACAAGACCGCTAGCAATCTCCATTCTTCTATTTGTCCAATAAGCCTCGTCTAAAATCACAGGACAGAGCAAATTACGCTCACTATTCATAAGTGATATTTAAACAATCTCGATATGTCCAGTAGACACAATATCCTTCTCAGTCAATAAACTGCTTATCCAACGTCGAGGCAGAGTTGTAAATCCTAAGCTTCGTTTGCAATTTGTTGCAGAGGGGTTCTCGCCACAGCTTGGTATGCTAAGACCGTTGGCATTTACTGCCACTGCGAAGGCAAGGATTAATAGAGAGAGTGATGCCTGAGAATATTAGATGTCAGATGTGAATTGAATGGGTTCCTGTGTATCACCTTCATGATGTATGTAGACTTTGATTACTTTAAAAGAACGGCTGGAGGTGGAATTTATGACTTTTGGTGTTGATGGTAGTAGTGAACGAAGGAGATAAATGAATGACACTAGTGAAAAGCTAGAGAATTTCGGAGCTGAATTGTAGGCATCTCGTATTTATTTATTCAGTAGATCCAGAGTACGTACCATGAGTAGGTACTTACCTGCTATACGACCATTAGAAGTGCCCCAGCAAATCTGAAGCTTCTCGCGATCATGCACTAGGCATAGACTGTACCCGTTTAGGAAAGCTTCGTGGAACAGGAGACGCTTTATTATTCGTGTCGCAACTTGAATTTATCGAAGACAAATCAGCATCAATGATGAAGCGCTCAAAGTGAGCACAAGCACACTGATGATCAGGTATTCGTCCATTCCGTCAACAGCGGGACACTTGCACATCGTGGTGGCAACCAATCTACACTGAATCAGTCTCGCCTATATCAGCCCTATTACTTGGAAGACAAACACAATTAGTGGGGAATCAAAAGAGCCAATACGTTGCTGATCTTGAGATCAGCTAAGGCGTGTCAACATGTTTCATGCTAAGTTGGCTGTCATATGTGGCGTTGAAGTGACAGCGGCACGGAGGTAGTGAAAGTGATCAATTTCTAGCGTTTATATATGATTTTTGCCAAATCGATTGGTCGAGGTCTTAATATCGTGTGAACAAAGAGAACCATCCACAAATGTACACACCTAAATACCACAAGCATAAAATTGACCAAGAATACTAAAGGCCTCTTCGAGATATAGACAAATAACTAAAAAAAATTGGGCGAATCTCAAAGATAGGCTAAATTCTAGAATTGATTGTGCGAGATGGCAGAAGGAGAATAAACGGCTCCCGATTTGCTAAGCGAGCATACAAATAGGGAGGCCTAATCAAACACAAGAATTAAAATTCGACGTAAGATTTCTGCAGTATCAAACACTATACAAAAATAAGGAGTTTTCGTCTCATCCGGCTGAATTCATGTCCGGTAGTACTATCATATCCACGATCCTGAAATACTACCCTATCCTCGCACGACACGCACGGTGCGCACCACAGATCAACAAGCTTCGATTCGGATTCGACAAGTCTTATGTTCACCGTCGAGATTCCATGATATCGCGCGGCTAATTTGAAATTCTCACAATGCGTAGATAGCAAGCCACGTAGTTCTTCGAGATCTTGACAGGCTGGCTGTCAGCAGCCACTTACAGGGGTAAAGCTCAGATATCGCGCTAATCAGCCCTATCAAGTGGTGGCACGAATGAGAACTCCAACACTGTATCCAACCAGAAGTTTGCTTGAAATCAGGCACGGAAGAACAAGTTCTTCATTGGAGACTTGGTTAGGTCGTAATCAGTATCCACGAAACATTGTGGGTAAAGGAAATCGAGGGGTAAGAAATACAATTCGAAGTAGTTTTCGTCAAAAATTTCAGGTCAACCTGACAAGCTGACCAAAAATTCCCACACCGACTTTTCAGCCCTTTTCAACTTAAGTCCACCAGATTCGTATGTACGAAACACCTTACTAAGGCTAGACATCTACTCAACTCTGTAGATAAATAGTGCAGCTGATAGTCCCATCTTTTGCATGTTTGTAGCTAGTCGCCTAATAATATGAACTTTTTTTGGTAATCTATCGCCGCAATATGTTATCTTTCATCAAGTAAAATTTAACATCTTCCTTGCCTGCTTTACTAATCATATCTTCACCAAGTCGTAGAAAACACCCAAAGTTCAGCCAAAATGATTCGCTAAACCAAACCCCTTAACAACAAGCTGATGGGCAATCCTCTGACACCACTCTAGCTGTTGCGCATTCTGAGAAGTATCGAGTCTTAATGTCTCATATGATGTCATGAAGGGGAATAACGTGCTAAGTGGACCGTGTAACTTCATTTCGTCTTGGATCAAATACTTCATACTTTTGCAAATCCATGTCGATAACTCAAATACGCTTCGGTATGCGGATTTTGACGATGATTCGGTGTCCATTGGAATTCCCCTGATCAGATCGGAGAATGAGGGTTCGAGCTGTGCCCGGTGTACTAGACAGATAATCCGGAAAGCCCATACATGGGTGAAAGCAATCGCCACCAATACATTTGGGTACCAGAATGATTCTTCATTAAAAGTCATGCTTTGAGTATTTCTAGGCCAGTAAGAAGGTACCTTGATGTGCAGTCGATATGATTGTTCCCATTTGTAAAGTATTGTAAGCGCTTGGCCAAAATCGAGCCATAATTCCTGGGCTGCTCGTGGATCCAAGTTCGCTGAAGATTCCATCAGGATATCGAATCTTTCCAGTAGCGGCGGAATGGTGGCTGCAAGATTCAAAAGAGAATGTATAGCTAGTGGGGGGTAGATGGTGTATGGGACAGTTTGCCACTCGTCCAGAGCAAGAAAGGAAGAAGTCCTAGAATGGAATGCCTCGAAGAGCTGAAGGACTGTTAGTAAACTGCTAAATCTATACGGACTTCGACTTACAAGAAGAGGTCTTATTCCCATAAAAATCTGGTAGGATACTCCGGCGCAATATCTACTAGGGCCTTGAAGTTGTAAGATTTTCCCGATTCCCTTAAGATGAGCCATCCATCCTTCTTTGCAAGTTGGAAGCATTAACTGGGATCAATTTCAATTAGCCATAATTCCAATACTGCTATAAGCTTTTTTGTAGACCATTTAATACCTCAGCCATGCTTAAGCACATACTTGCAGCGATCAGCTCTGCCCCATGGGATCCATCTGCTTGGAGAAGGCCTTGTCTTAGATGATTCAAGGCCAAGTCATATGCTTGGGGATATGCTGAGACTGGTGGCCTGGGTTGGGTATCTTTGCACCTAATTGAGAGCCCGAGACTGCGCATTGCTGAAGATAGGATGCTATAAATACTTCCTCCATCGAGTAACTTTGGAAGCACCCCAACCCAAGAACTGCATACTTGAAAGGGCTCTGTACCCAATATAAGGTGTACAGCAGATCGCTGCAGCCAGGGAGCATATTTGCAGATAATCAGAGCGGAACATTGCTCTAACGGAAACCTTTTGGTTGGCATGGAAGGAGGTAGCATTTCTTGTATGATGGCAAATTCTCTCTCAGTGCTTCCTACTTTTTGCATGACTGGAGGCACAACAACCCCTCGTTCACCCTTGTCATGATTAGGAGATTCTACTGCTTTCTTACGGGGTGGCTTCTTTCTTGACGAGTGCTGGTGTTGTTTGAAAATCAAATCATGTTGATAACCTGCGCATGTTCGACCGGTCAAAAGACATTGGGTGCAGGCGGGAAGCCTTCCATCACACTATACATTCGACCACCATTAAAATAAACCCATTGAAGGTGCCATAGAACACACAAAAATGGAGTTCAGTACTTACACCCAGCTTGCGAGTCCTGCATGTATGACAAGTAGTCATCTGCCTAATCTTCATCTTCCTAGTTATGAATATCTAGGTACCTGAAGTGATTTAGAAAGTCTTCTCAGACAGCCAGCCTTATTGAGTTGCCGTTTTCGTTAGATGGCTCTTGTAGATTCTGATGCTAAATCACATTTTCTATCATTAATAATAGATGCGAAGAAAAGAGATCGGATGGAATTGAAGTCAAGACTCGTTCCCAAAATGGGAAGGTGTGTGGCGTAGGATGTCAGATTGTCTTGGCGGGTAATGATGCCAAAGACAGTTAGACTGAGATCAAAGTAAACGAAGTTGTGCCCATGGGCTTTTGTATCCTGCTGCATGAATAAAAGATCAAAAGATCAATATACAAATCGAGAAATTCTCGAGAAATTCTATCTGCTCTAGAATCGACCGGTTTGTAATCATGGACATCTACCAATATCACTTACTCACTTGGTAGTAGGTTAAGCAGTCTTGGCGGATATTCCTTCTAATCATGGTTAGAAGATCCAAGATGCAAGCCTATGAAAGACTTGCAGTTTTCTCGTCAGATACTTAAAGAAGAAGAAATGGAACGGTGGATATCTCTTAATAATATACTTGATTGGTCATCACTTGATTGCCGTAAGCCCTTGTTACATCTTCATCGCCTACTACATACACATTAATTCACACACACAATGCCTCTCAATATCAATTACTTACTAACTACCTATTATACTTACACTATTACATTCATCTTATATATGCTGTTAGAGTCTCTGGATAGCTCTAAATTTGAGGTCTAATATCTCTAAATTAGGTTCTATATAGACTCTAGTTTACGGCTTTGGTTGGCTGTAGTTTATTAACTTTGTAGGCTCCTATCCATACATTATTAGGACTGTTATAGGGGATGTAGGAATTACCTTTCTACTTCTGTAAATGTACGTAGCCTAGTGTCGGAGGGTGCGCACTTATCCCGGAGATATAAGAAACGACGTCGGAGATACAGTAAAAGGCGATGAAAATGTAGTGACGATCTTACTGCTGATATTACATGCATTTGAATTATATTTCTTGTAAAGTGATATCACGGTCTAGTGTAGTCTTGCCTGTATAAATACGGAGGTCCCATGGTCTAAGAAAGTGATTCGAATTATCAGCGACCTCAATTCTACCGAAACTCTCCAGTCTCTGATTTTTTTATTCTATGCCAGGAAAAATTTAGACGCCGAAAAGATACGACTTGTTACAAGTGGTATACCACGAGTCACTTCAGCTAGCGACACAGAACGACAAGATGCCTAGGATACAATTTTACTACGCACCTGGTGCATGTTCTTTGGCACCACATATCCTCCTGCGAGAAGCTGGACTTGAGTTCGAAACCATCGCGGCATCAGTTACCATGGCTCCTGCCGTATTCCCAGAAGGCTTCTCTAAGATCAATCCAAAGATGCGTGTTCCTGTGATCACGATAGATGGAGAAACGATTACTGAAGTTCCCGCCATCGCGACGGCAATTTCAAACCTCGCTCCTGACATGCACCTAATGGGTCAGATGCCATTGGATACAGTCAGAGTATATGAATGGATGAACTGGTTGTCTGGGTCCTTGCATGCTTCTGTATTCGGATCTTTTATCAGGCCGCAACGGTTCTCTGACGATGCTGCCGTGTATGATGGAATTAAGGCAAAAGCACTCAAGTCGGTTAAGGACTGCTTTGAATTTATTGAAGAGAGACTGGTTGGTGTGCATGCAGTCGGAGGTGCTCTGACAGCGGTGGATCCATATCTTTTTGTGTTCTATAGGTGGGGCAATACTACTGGCATCGAGATGAAAGAGAACTACCCAAAGTATACAGCATTGGTGTCAAATCTGGTGCAACGAGAAGCAGTCAAGGCTACTTTGGATTTTGAAGATATCAAATCAACTTTGTAGGCTTGCTTCGAATATATTTTAGTCTTCAACCTATATGTTAGTCTCGTTTTTATTGCCTTTTTAGGTAGTAGGAAATATTGAAACATTTTTATTACTGTTTTGGGGTTTGTTTCCTCAATTCACAATCCTTGCTTGCAAGATTCGTTGTAGGCCGATTAGCAAACGACTTCTATTTATTCATATCGTACGAAATACTCTATAAGATGTCATTTCGAGTTCTTTCGAGTCATAGTATCAATAGCTATAGAATTGAAAATACATTTATACAATCGTCGGCATTGCTTATAGCCAGGAGAGTATGAATTACCCAGATATACAGGTAGAAATATTTGACATGGACTTCTATTCTACTATAAGATAGAGACACATAAAAGCCTGTCAATAGAACCGCATTAGAAGGATTCGATATACACTTCTACTATGAATATCGCCAGATCTTTATAGGAGGCGAGTGACCACCGTACATTAGCACTGTCTTGCAAGCAAACTTGCTAGCAGAAAGTGCAACATGTAGATGCTTAATGGGTTTAGGAGGCTCAAATTATACAAAAGACTTTACGAGCAGACGTAGTTTGATCTCAACGATGGGGTATAATTCATTGACTCATACATATATCATACACAAAAGCCAGGATGCTAATTTTAGTCCCGGCTACGATTTGATGCCCAGCGCTTGAGCACAATCTCTCTAACTTTATACCTACCCAAAACCACATCAATGCTTATGTCCTGTTCATTCACAGGTTCCGGAATATCCACATAAACTAGAATCAGAGTCTTCTTGACCTGCGTGATGACTCTGTTGATACAATGTAACCAACTCCAACTTTTCTTCTCTTTGCTCATAACATAGTTCTTCAGGTGAGGACTAGACCAGTAAGGAGCTGAGTAAGAGGGAAGGATGAGGACAGCGAATTCAGCATGAGTAAATACAGGGCCCCGAAGGTAAAGTAGATAGTCGACAGAGAACTTAGTGCCGCCACGAACAATCCAGCCAAGGGACCGGAAGTGATGGTAAACAACGTAAGAAACGAGAAAGGGATCGTCGGGTGCGAGGGCTTGATCGCTATTTAAGGGAAAGTAGGAGTATCGACGGAATAGACTGAAAAGTTCGGCATTTTGTATAGGACGATTCGTGTCGGGTGATAGAATAGTAAGAGCGCCGAGGGAGTAGGAAAGAAAGAAGGCTTCTTCGAGGGTGAGTTGGTAGTGTTCCTGATTTCGGATCGGTTGAACTTCTTTTGGCGACACTTGCTCTTCTAAGGCTAAGACGACAGCAGCCCGTTCAGGCGACGGAGGCTCCGTAGTGATAAAGGTGGTGTGTTCGACAGTGGGGGAAAACCTGACACTCTTTCGCCGTTTGACTTCTGGTGACGAATTACCATTGATAAGAGCTGATCCATTGAGTGATGCAACGTTCATAGTGGGCGATAACGGGATGGGTGATACAGTAGTTGATTGAGAACTCGGTATGCCATTAATCTCCGATATCAAAGTGCCATTGGTGAGCGGTGAACTTTTCGATGGTTGGCCATTCACCCGAGATTGGAGAGGCCCATTAATTGCTGCACCATTGGTTGGCGTTCCATTGAGGTGACCATTGATAGCGTGTCCATTTGTCATCTCATCACATGTTGACGAGACGTTTGCGACTGAGTTTGTAATTGAATTTATTGAACTTGATGAGCTGGATCTTGATCGAGTTTTGCCATTGATGGCTCGCTGAGCACCAGTCACAACTGCAGCACGATGATCCTCCATAATTCTCTGTAACATGGCATAGCCCTCGGTGGAATCGGGCAAAGCCAATATTTCCAGTGGTCCAACAGGTGCAGCAAAGGACCCAGAAATAGACCTGGCCCTGATTGGGGGTCGGCTGATGCCTACTTCCGGAACAGATCGCAGAGCTTGCGATGAGTTAGGAAGAGACAGGAGCCTCAAAGGATCCACAGGAGGAGAGGAGGTTCTTTGAAATGGCTGTGCCAAGATCTTTACTTCTTGACCATCAGTGTCTGATGCATTCTCATTGGCCTTTACGGGCGATGACTGAACTGGGACAGAGACTGGGGGTGATATATAGTGCTCTGATGCTGAGCCTCAGTCTCTGCCTCTGCAGCAAGCGTAAGATCAATTGCCTCTCTCTCTTTTCGAGCCCTTTCCCACTTTACCTGCTGCCTTTCGGCTCGGCGCTTCCTGGTAACCTCTTCACTAGAGACAGTTTTGCCTTCACCCCTCCTCTTCATTTCTCTATCCAACCAACTCGGCTCACTTCGGCTCAAACTTCCCTTCCCGTAGAAGCCTTGCTCCCACAAACCGCGGACGGACCGAAGATCAGTGACATGGACTGAACGGGTGTCGGGAGAGAAATAGCCTTGGTACGGCACTTCGAAGTGTGATGAAGGGGGAGAAATGGTCTGCTGAGCCCAGACATAGAGAATGTGGAAAAGTGAAAGTGGATTGTGCGGTACAAAGGTAGGAAGTGGGAATGTTCGGAGCGGTGCCGGCAAGGCATACAACTTATTCAGCTGTTCCATCCGTGACGGCCGACGTGGCTGCTGCGGTTTTTGCGGAGCAGGCGCAGGACTTCCAGCATCCTGGGACGAAGGCAGCGGCGTTGCAGTGCTCGCTGGAGGAGTTTGTGTGGTGTCCGCCATTGTAGGAGACGATACTATCGAGGTCTCATGTCGTGGTCTGTGAGAAGGGTGGGTGTCAGCAAGGTGGCCTCGTACACATGATTCCCCAGTAACAAAGTGATTATTGTTTGCATTGCTCAGATACCGTTGTAGTCTTCTCAAAGAGAATTGAGCCAACATAAGAGAACGACATAAAGTCAGAGTCATTCTCCTAGGCATCGAATTGTGTCATCACCGCAAGCGCATTGTGCCTTGTCACGACGTGGATGGAGAGAAAGAGAGTACTTACAGCTTCTATTGTATCCCTCAAGGATGTTGAGAGAAGAAGCAGAAACAATGGCGCAAAGTGGGCGGTGGTGTGTTTTTTACAGAAGGAATTTCTGGAGAAAATTGTTTCTTCAAGGTCGCGAAGTCTTCCGGCGATTAGTCATGCAACCCTAAGGTTCCCGAGCAGACGGGAGCAGTAGCAGCACCAGGCAAAGGACGCGAAGCTGACTCAGCAGAGGAGGTAGATACGCGTGATTGAATAGAGTAGAGCCGGCACGTGAGACTCAGAAACGGAAACATGATTTTCAGCGCCTAGCTTCTCCGGATCGCTGAAACATTTACACGATCAAATTAGGGTTGGATTGTTTCCTCTTGGCTGCATCCTCCCCCATGACGGAACATGCGGAACGATCCTAAAATCTAAATCTGGAAGAGTACGACAAGAGTATACGACCGACCAGATTACGTCCAAGTATATCCCGCTTCCTTCGTACCTCGTTTCCCGTTTTCGTACTCGCATGGCCGATGAATTCTCTGTCAAGTCGCTCTTCAAGAGGGATTATGAGGTGACGGCTATGGCTGAATGGCTGAATGGCCTTGCCCTAGCCTGTTGGGTGTGGTACTTCTTCATTCTTCTGGTACAGATCATTGGCTTTACACAAATGTACGTACACGCTCTCCCTCTCCGCTCTTCGCTCTCTTGCTGACTCCTCCAGATACCGAAACTACTCCTCTAAACCTAAACCTTCGGTATCTGCATCGTCATTAAAGCTCAAAGATGTACCACATGTCACCATCCTGCGTCCTGTCAAGGGACTCGAACCACAACTCTACGAGTGTCTTGCGTCGACCTTCCATCAGACGTACCCCTCGTCAAAGCTGACCATCTACTTTTGTGTCGCCTCTGTCAATGATCCATCTTACCCTGTCCTGCAACGTCTGCTGGCAGACTACCCATCTTTCGATACAAGACTCTTTGTTGAAGAGGAGGACCCGAATTTGAGTGGCCATGGAGCGTCTAGCAACCTGGGGCCCAACCCCAAAATCCGAAACATGAGTCGTGGCTATCGGGAAGCAAAAGGCGATTTGATTTGGATAATCGATTGCAATGTATGGGTGGGAAAGGGTGTCGCCGGACGAATGGTTGACAAGCTCTGTGGATATCAAAGAGATGGGACGCTAGCCCGACCCTATAAGTTTGTCCATCAACTGCCACTTGTTGTGGATAGTGTAGGAGCCAGTGAAGCCGAAAGTGCTCGTGGCCTACTCTCCGATGCAGAAGGATATGCAGCACCTACCCCAGAACCAGATTCGATCCCTCAAAGAATCCTTAAAACAGGTGGTGGCCGGTTAGAAGAGATGTTCATGGCTTCATCGCATGCAAAATTTTATAGCGCTATTAATACGGTTGCCGTCGCTCCTTGCATTGTCGGGAAATCGAACATGTTCCGCAAATCACATCTAGATGCATTGACATCGATATCCTCACCATACGCCCCAGGCATCGACTTCTTCTCAGAAAATATTTGCGAGGACCATCTGATTGGAGATTTATTGTGGCGTAAGAAGGTTCCCGGACACGAGAAGGAAGGTTGGAGAAATCACGGGTTAGTATTGGGAGATCTAGCCATCCAGCCAATGGCGAATACATCTATTTCGAGTTATATGGCTCGACGAGTACGGTGGCTAAGAGTCAGGAAATGGACCGTTCCTCTCGCTACGTTCGTTGAGCCAGGGGTTGAGCCACTCCTGTGTTCTACATACGGCGCTTTTGGATTCACAACAATCGCCTTCTTCAACAAGTACCTTTTCATCCCGCGAACTTGGTTGGCGTTCTTCCTCATATGGCTACTCAACATTCTTTGTTGGCAAACCCTTGATTGGTTCTGCTACTCTAAACTCCACTCCGGTGTCTCCGTCGAACAGGATGCCAATACCCCATCCTTTGCTCGGCCGCCCATCCAGCAACAGAGAAGGCCATTCTGGGAATGGCTTGGTGCATGGTGGGGACGAGAACTTCTTGCTCTTCCAATTTGGAGCTGGGCTGTCTATGGGGGTACGACCGTCATGTGGAGAGGGAGGCGTTTCCGCGTTGGTCTTGATATGAGAGTTGTGGAAATCCAGGAGAGATGGAAAGGAAGGGCGTCCGAGCTGGAAAGGGCGGCGCCGATGTCTAGGACGAGCTCCAGAGGAAGTAATAAGGATAGATTGGACTGAGTCACAGTCTGTCCTATATGATGGAATGAAATATATTAATTATCGACTGCACATAGATGGATCTTGGGTCGATTGTTTCCAGCCGCGCTCACGTCGAAGTATCTCGTTTATTTGCCTACACAAGACACCTTTCAGCAAAGTGGTTGTGATACTGTGTCGTGGTTTTGCTCCTTTGATACCACGTCGCGTCATAACGCGAAATATGACGCTAGCGGCGGCAAGGTATGTCGTGACCTTGCCTGCTAGTATGATCTTTTGCTCTCGTTCTACCATATCTAATGGTAGCTACTTATACAAATGAGGGTCAAACCCACTGATTTCTCCGTACATGATCCAGGGGTATGTTAAGCCAGAGGCACAACCCATTGCACCCTACTAATCCTCTACCCTACACCTCTGCTTGCCCACATCGTAGCGGGTGCTCCTCGTCCCGTTTTATATATAAAGGGGTCTTTGATAGCACGACTGCAGGTGCATTTATAATTCAACTAGTATCTTATGGCGCTACTTCGCTATCACGGGCCGACGTGTCGGAGACAAAGCAGGGAATTCCGCTGATATGGCTACTGGCAATGCTTACTTCTAGACTGTGTATAGTTGGGATAGCTTAGAGGAGATGATGAGAAAGAACCGACATTTCTGCACCGAATTCCCGCCTCACTCTCGACCGGCTTTACTTTCAACGGACTCACTAAACACAATGATTATTGATCTCCAGTGCGTACAGGATGTCTATACTCTTGTAAGTGGTCTACTGTTCGCATCTTTTGGCATCGGAAACACCGTTTTTTGTGAACATCATCCGCCATAGACTCGGTTTTCTTTCCATTTTCTGTCTTTGGGCTCTTTATGGTTATTTGCTGCACTTTGGCTTAGGCTTACCAACGAATACTCTTATGCTGATCGGTTTGACACTGTTGACACCCTCGGGCTTGAAAGCCAGGGTAAGGAAGAAAACATTCCCGACAATGCGGCTGTGTAACCACCGATTTGATGCAGGAGAGCCGGCATTGCCTCGAAGCCGCTGAACCCGTGGACACATGGTCTGTTGCGTGGAACTCAATAGCTGCTCCGGTCCAAAAAAAATCGTAGGAAAACACTCAATGGGACTTCTAGAACACAATTATTTGCGGACCTTGTTCTGCGTAGCAACGACTTGAGAAGCCATACTACTGCATGTCTTTTACTCATCGCCGTCATCTCAAGTAATGTCTCTACGAGGAATTGCCGATTTCATCTCGCTTAATTTTTGAAATGAAACTCGGCAAAAAACCGCAGAAGTGGTTGAAATATCGCTCAGCTATGCAGGACAAGCCGAAGTCGGCGGTTATTACAGGGTAGATTCAATGTACTGGCTCTATCAAAATTCTCACTTGTAGAACATATATGGCTCTTTTATAAAGAGAGAGAGAGACAGAGAGCAATAACCAGATCGTATAGCTGTTGAGTTCCTTATATTCACAACCTAAAGGTTTTAGATGGGCTTACAACCTCCAAAGATATTTAGATAGGATGCAGTCGACCACGGTTATCGTAGATATTTCTATAGACAGAAAATAAACTGATCTGGATGTTCTAGCCTTTCGAAACTACAGCAGGACCCTTATCATCATTTCTCATTACTTGACACAAACTTAGGTACGTCCATAATATAAGAGTCACCACACCAGCAGATCTACAACGGCTTCCTCCCATAAACAACCCAACTACAAACAAATCAGTCACCCAATCACCAAAAATCCTCTCCCTATTTCTTCCTAACTCTCAAACAAAATAAAAGAAGAAAAGAACAAGAAGAAAGAAAAACTCACATAGGCATATAAACATGAACCCTACCACCCAAAACCTCCCTCCTAACATCCTCAAGCAAGGCCTCCACCTCCCCCAACTCCATCCCCAACCCCCTAGTCAACGCAGCAATAGTCCAACCCTGCATCCCCTGTAAAAAGTCCTCTCGAGCCCAAATCCCCAATTTCTTCATCTTCTCCCCTTTAGCCCATGGACCGATCGGCCATGCGAATCGTCGTTGTACAACGTCTACGAAACCGATCTTTTCGAGGTAGGATTTGTAGTTTGGTGCCTAGATCATTATTAATTCTTATTATTTATGAACTCTTCACACTCTCTCCATAAAAGGATTCATAAAAATCCTGGATCCATAACTCCGGTCTCAAAATCCCAAAAGATCCCCTTCCTTCAGTCCGCCCAAAGAAAGATCTGTAAACACAAAGAAAAAGGAGTCAAAGAAAGAAAGAAGGAGCAAAAAAAAAGAATTCAAACCTCATCAAACCTCAACCCTAACCTCCTAACCCCTTCAATCCCCAAATTCTTCCACCTCAAGAAAGCCGTATCCCGATCACTACTATCCAAACATTCAAACGGGCTCGTATCCTGAATCTCAAAGAAACCACCGGGTCTCAGAGCAGCGAACGCGGATTCGAAGACGTGAGTTTTCGATTTGAAACATGCTGCTATCATGCGTGCGTGTATGTAATCTAGAGGAAAGGTGTAAGGCCAGGGATCTTCCGAGTCGTCTACTTCGAAGTGACAGTTTGGTGGGATGCTTTTGGACGTTTTTTCTTATTAGTTTGGGTGTTTTTGGAGGAGTGAGTTGGTGTGTCTTTTTTTGGAGGGGATATGGGAAGGGTGGTTGAAGGTAGAGGAGAGAGAGATACAATGGGAGAAGAAGACCTTACAATTCCGGTTGAATTGGTGAGAGATCTGTACCGATTACATTCGCATGTGGGAGCTCCAAAGCTATAATCTCCATCCATTAGCTTCCTTACATGCAAGAAACAAATACCGATAATGAAGAGTTCAAGAGAAAGTGATGGAGATATTGCACCGAATTCAATAGCCCAAATTCCAGTTCCTGTCGCAATATCGATAGCGTTATGGATATTTTCTTTCTCTAGTGGAGCCAGGTATAGTTTATCTTCGAAGGTCATTCGAAAGAGATGATGTTGGAGATCTGATGGATTTGGATTTTTAGTTTATGGCTTTGCTGGTAGGGGAAGAGAGATGGATAAGCGAATGTAAATACCGAGGCGTTCTTGTTCGATCTATGATGGAGTGTTAGATGTATAGGTAGATAAGTAGAACCGGGGGGTTGTTTTTGGCATGGGCATAGGTACTTACTTCATCGTTTGGTAAGATGTATACTAAGATTATCAGTGTTAGTTATATCACTGGAATTAAGAGTTAAGGGATCACTTACAACCTTCCTTAAACCTATGATATCTCCTTCCATTTTCCTAAAAACAAAAGAAAATTAAACAGAATTCCAATACATCTCAACAAAGAAAAAGAAATAACTTATAAGATCCAATTACAATTAGATCATCATACCTCAACATAATCATAAACACTAGGTCTCAACGACATAGTAGACGACGGCCTAACAAACAAACAAACAAAAAGTCAACAATTAAACCCCCCCTCAAAAAAACACCAAAGAACAATCGATTTCTTTTGACTAACGCAACCCCAGCAGAAGACGCCGATTCCAGATCTTCATTACTATCAACCTAAAAAAATAAACAGCAATTAACACTAACTAGCTTCATCACTATCTACAAATAGGATAGATAACCTACATCAAGAGGAGTAACGAATATCGAAGGATTTCCCTTATCAACAACGACACCTTGAGATTCGAGATCAAGGTCAGAACTGGTATCAGGAGGATCAATCTCCATGGTCATGTGCTAAGGAAGGGCGTAATAGGTACAGTCGCGGTGTAACTAATTATATGCCGTACAGTACAAAGCAATAATAACAAAACAACGAAAACAATAATAATACTGAAAGAACGATTTACAGTAACGAAATGCGAAACTACGTAGTGGATAATAACACTTCTTAAATACAAAGTATTATCACACCAGACCTGCATACATCATCGCATGTTTGGTAGTATGGTAAATGCATACAATTCGTCGTCATGTACGGAGCAAATGCGGGTGTTTCTTCTTTTGGAAGGGAATACGTGGGATGTGAGCAGGGGGAGGATGGGGGGGAAGATGATAAATTATGGTCTGATTGGCCTTTTTTGTAATCCTTTACATACGTACTGCTGTGCCGTTCAGCTGCTTTTGATAGAACGAGACTAACTTGTGTTTCTATAGCCGCTGTTCCTACGCTGAAAACGTGGGAACTTGAGATCTTAAGACTAATGGAACTTCTGGGTAGTAAGTAGGTAGGTAGGTTAAGGTTGAAATGGAAGTCGCTTCGTAATTTTGAGAGAGGGTACTCTACCTGCATAGATTCTTCAATGAAATAGTTGTAAATATCATAAGATGTATTAAACCTTTCTCCTTCAACTTTCTGATTTTAGGCTAAATATATGATACCATTGAACAGTGTATTCCTACCTGCCTAAGAATACTCAATACGCCAGAATCGCTAAGTGACTCTAAGAGCAAAGTAATGAACGACTAATAAACAACCTCCAACAAGAACGACAGAAAAGAGAAATACAACGATGATGAGGATGACGAGGAAACTGTTGTCCAGAAAAAGCTTCTCCACAGCAAGGATTGTTCCCCTGAAAAACACAGACTCCAAACTCAGGGTCTTTCCAATACACAGTTCTAGTACGACGCATCCCCACACCATCAAACCGCTCAATTTTGTTAAAGACGTTAGGGTGACCTTTTGCCCTCCATTCCTCTAAGCTCTTTTTAAGATGCTCCATAAATGGCCAGTAAATCTGAAAACAATCGTCTACTGATATTTCTCCTGTCGAGTCGTTAACGCCATCGCATAGCACCAGCTGAATCGCGTCAGGAAATTTTGTCGCAACATCCCAGGAATGTTCCGTAATATAGCTGCATCCGACGTTCGAAGTCATAACCCTTTGGATCCCTCTTACTACTTGAAGATTGCCGTGTGCGCAACGAGGTGAAGTGACACGGGCATAGTTAGGGCGGTTCCACCACTTGTTGTTCCCTTCCGTGAGGGGTCGACAACCAACGTAGATACCGTCCCGTGAGTGGTCAAAGTAAACACGAGGGTTGTCTCGTCCGGGGCACTCTGTATTGCTCGGGAAAGACTGGCTATACCAATTTAATGCCACTGCTCGTGAGCCATGGCAGGCATGCAGGAGTGCTGGGATGCTAGCAACAGTAGAAATGCTATAACCTCGACCGTGCTTCGTGAATCGAAGTGAAATGTAACGGGCCGAAGGTCGTGCTGCTATCCATATCATGTTTTGGATTTCCTGCGGTAGGTCGCGAAACCGTGGGAAAAACTGCAGTGGAATGAAGTTTAAGAAAGAAGTGTGACGAGAAACCATTTTGACCTTTTGTCGTCGTGTGGTGTTGTAATGTAATATTCTCGTTGAGGTTAGGTACGCCCTTGCTCCGAGTTTATGACTGAATCCTTTCCTAAGTTTTCGAACTTCCTTGCAACTTACGGCGCTGAATATTGTGATTCAGTTGTGTGGGAGTCTGAGGAAAGGTGTGTAAAGCTAATCTCCTCGAAAAGCTTGAAGAATAATCGACAGTCCGGTAATATCTAGTTTAAATAGGAAAAGCGCATCACGAGGACTGCAAAGAAAAATGGCAGAGAATTTCAGAATACTGACACAAAGTCAGTACTCCCCAGAAATCGAGAATGTGAGAAGACTTGATGTAAACAGAAATCTATTTCTTTCCTGCTGAATATAATCATTTATAGCTATTTCCTGGCAAGTTCAAAACAGCAGCACAGACAGCTAGGCCAAGTCATTTAGTGATATGGGCGAATACTGTACAAGTCCATCTATAGTTCATCATAGATGCAGAAGATCGTGACTGCAAATAAGATGTACGCAATCACTGATTTCGCGGAAAAGAACGATAGAAATCTTTTAGTCAGAGGTTTCGAAACTGATATCACGCAGCCGCCCTCAAAATGCTCAGTCTCCAACACTGCCATCCGTAAAGTATTCAAATTCAGTAGGCACAGGAGCTTCCACCAGTGTTTTTGGGTCTCCATCCACAAGAACAAGCGGCGCCTGTTTCTGCTGCGCAGCAGTAGCAACTGCTACCGAAGCTTGAACAGGGCGTCCGGCGGGAATAGAAGGAGGTACGGTAGGTAGTTCGTTCCTCACATTCCTCGTCATGAATGCTGCCCATTCCCAAGGTCTATCTCTATCGCCGGGCAACGAGTTGAAGTACTCCCAACCCATCACCCCTCCAAATTTCGGGTATCTCGTCTTCAAGCTAAGCAGAACTTCCTGTAACAACTCAAACGGTACCCATCCGCTCCCGTTTCCCGGGTTCGTAACCATGCCCACAACAAGTTTTTCGGGAGGCCAGCCACGAGCAACCATGAAATCATAGCCTCTGGTGGTACTGAGATCGCCCCATCCGCAGTAGAACTGGGTGTTGTACCATGCGATTTGCTTGCCACGCATAACTTCTAATGCTTCGTAGTTAAAGCCAGACAAGTTGTGCTCTGGTTTCTCCGAAACCAGCGCGGCAGCTACGGGGGCCAGCGTGATGAGAAAATCAGGGCCAAAATCCGCCTTAAGTCGATCAATCAGGCGTATAATGCCAGCCAACGACATGACTTCCTCCACATCTAGATCCAACCCTTGGAGTCCCCTCTCTCTTATCAAGTTCCGCAGAGGTATGTAGTAGGACTCAAAGGCCACATCATCGAGGTCGAGTCGTGTGAAAGAGCCTTTGGCTGCTCCACCTAGCATGCCTAGCACCTTCACCCCGGACGCTTGTAGGACACGGAGTTCAGCCCAGAGAGTTTGATATCGGGGATGTGATGGTACATGGTCGTTGAGGCTGTCTGCGCGATCAGTATATCAGCTTTGGAGAGGGACGAGGCTCGCACGTTATGTTTCCTGGAGGGTCATTGAGATGTATCGCAGCCAAATTGACATGAGTTACCGCGATATTGGGCTGGGTTATGATAGGCAATATTGAAATTGGTTGGCCATCGGGGGTGTGCAACGTCTGGAAGTATATGATAATTCGTGGGGTCGAGGAGATGGGAAGAGGAGGCATTGGAGTTGATGATGGTTTAGGTTAAGTTGCTACGTCAAGCACTTTGGCCGAGCCGAGAAGCTCCCCCACCACTGGTCCACCCCTCCCTTTCTTTTCGGATACAGTACGTTTCTCATCCTATCTCACTACACTCGAACATCATCCATCTCTTCATTTGTCTCCACTCCATCTCGTTCTTTCAATACGTTGCTAGTAATAATAGAATTCGCCAAGTATTAATTAGCTCAGCAATAAACAGCAGTTCAACTTCAGCACTATTGGGAGGGGTAAAGAGACAGTGGAGGAGAGTCAGCGACATCACCAGTGTACTTTGCAGTTAGAATCTGGAAGGAGTCTTCTGGCAAATACTTTTATTTCATACGATCTGTCTTCCTTCCATCAAGCAACATGAGCGATATTCATTCCGCCACTCCAAATCTAGCCACGCGGTTGACAGATATTTCTCAACTCATACCGCCGGAAAAATACCATAATATAAACTGCGGCGTCTTGGAGCGTGTGAGAACTTGTTGGTTCTAGGTAATCAAGCACTTCTCCAGATCACATCAGAACTCCCGTTTTAGTTTCCGGGTCTCAGATCACCAAATAGAGCATTCATCATGGAGCGATGGGCCAATCCCTTAAGTTCTGCCTCTTGAGCAATACTTCCATCTTCTGCAGATGGGATTTCGGTATGGCCTTCCTATGTTTGGAAATCCGAGTTAGTTGACTCTTTCTTACTATATAGAGAGCAGCCCAAAATATGAATCAGGAGCAATCAGTAAATTGAGCCCAGAAGGAACCAAGTTGCTTCAAGAACTTGTGACTTACATGAGTGTCGGCTGAGTTACTGTGGACATGATAGTGACAAACACAGAGCTCAGACAGACTGAACATACTAAAGCCCTCTGTTGGTCGCAGGTGGTTGTAACCCAGTTCCACTCGACGACCGAACGAATTGAAGTTGCTCGCGATCCACTTCATCATGTGGGAGAAGTATTCAGTGTTCGTCATACATGCCATCATAATCTCTGTTCGTAGTTGGGTGCAACCTCTATCCATGTGCATCGCATTCGCGCCAACGCAGAGATCACGTAGCTTTGATCCACGCTTTGTCACTGTGAATATCATCGAGTTCAAGCCGGGTCCAAATGTAGTTCCGAACGAGTGATAGCCAGCCTGTATGTTGTCGATTGTCTGGTTCATCAATTTCTCATTGCCAAATTTCTCCGCCAAGCCGTACAGTTTGACAAGCTTCACCTGAGTTTCATTGAAGCGTGCCCAAATATCTTTCTCAAGGCGTTTCAACTCCTCGGCGTTTGACATCTTGTTGCTCGGAACGCGGTATTGGGTCGGAGGCTCAGGAACTTGGCCTGCAGTATCAATCGTCAGTCACAGTGGGAGGTTGAGGATCGTGTAAATACACGCCCAACTTGAAAGGTTGAGTCCCATGATATGCAAAGGGTTCATACCATTGTATAGCCATCCAATGAACAATTTCCAGGCAGCCGGATCATCCTCGTCGATATAGATGAAGCCTCGCTTTCCGTTCTCAGATTCGAAGGCCTGGTTGTTAACCCAGTAAGGAGACGACTTCTGGAGTAGCAACTTGTGGATGGAGAGGTGTTGACGCTTGAAGACATATGAGCATCTGTGCAAGACTTTTACCGGGGGAAGGAGAGTCACCTTGGTGCCGACTCCAATGCAGATAGTCATCATCTCCGTGCCGATGTTACTACCGAGGTGGTTAGCAGATATTGGGTACTCAGTCAGTCAACGATGCCATTGAACTTACTCAGGAGGCACATGGGGCTCTAGACTCTTGCAAGCTGTCTTAGGACACGACATGATGGGCGTCTTTCTCGAGATTGTTCTCAGGTGAAGGTGGTGTTGATTCTAGGATGCGTCTCCTTAGAGAGCGCGAAGCTGTGAAAGACTAGGGAAAGACAATACTTGCCACTCCAACGTGTCGCGATTGACTGTATTGGAGGGCAGAAGATGGTGGAGTGCTGGAGATGTTGTTGGCAACAAGAAGAAAGTGAAGATTGAAATGCCAAATGGGTGTTGACTCTAGCTTCGCACTAGTCTCGCTTGCGTCCTGAATGAGCTGGAGAGGAAGGAAAGAAGGAACGTCAACAGAAGTGCTTCATCCATGGCAAGGAAGAACAATGCAACTGCTCTCTATATAATTGATTTCTTCAGAGACGGTCGACAATCTGCATAATGTCAATTATGTGCTAGAACCTTTCTGAAGTGTAGTAATCCGCTTGTTATTAAGATGTTCAGGCTGAGCGAGTTGCTCAAATCAAGCGGAGGATATCCTAGTCTTCAGAAATCAACATGCAGATCCAGATCACAGAAGTCCAATTCCACGTGCAGTTCAAGATGCTGCACTAAGTGATACATGCACAAACGATTGATCAAGAGTTAGAACAAGTGTAGACCGAGAGAAGTAATTGTGTAAAACAGCGCCAAGTAAAAATTACCAGCCTTGATCATGAGGTTGCTCAATGATGGGGAAAGTGTCCAAAGTCAAATAACGAAAATAGGACCTGATGTGCGAGCCCCCATATTTATTGAATTGCAATATATCTTTCTAATACAGTAGGATAAAATAGTTAAGACATGGCATAAGACAAGTTTATTTCTCCCTGCCTAGTGGGCATTTGTGGGACTCGATATTGGCAGATCAACTAATGATGTCCCATCCACGAACCAGTGATGAACTCCAGGTGTTCCGAGGTTTTCAACTATTAGTGTTACCATCATAGTAAGAGACCTGGCGCTAGTGAAACACCCATAATCTCCAAGGCAGAAGTAAACAGGGTAGAAAATAGGAGCTTTCAACCTACAGCTTTCTCCGCTGTGCCATCGAAATAAGTGTAAGCTGCGACGACCACATTGGGTTGATTTAGCCCTCGCTAAAGTAACACTAGGAACGAATTGGGGATGTAATAACCAAGCTTACTTGGAGGGTTAAGATTGAGGCGTTGCGGGTATGCAAGTAAGCTCACTTGCTGTATTGTGTAACATGAAATTCAAGAAGTGTAGCCTAAAGGAGAAACTAAGTCTTTCAACTTTGACTCAAAATTGGGTTCCTATTTAGATTTCCATTGTTTTTACTTTATATTATAGTCAATTCTATCTGTCTAGATCAGAGGTATAAAAAGAAAGTATCTCGATAAGAAGCGCTAAAAAAAGCTTTGTAGACATGGTTCTTGACTTTTGACTGGTTAA
This sequence comes from Pezicula neosporulosa, assembly GCA_009805495.1. Lineage (NCBI taxonomy): Eukaryota > Fungi > Ascomycota > Leotiomycetes > Helotiales > Dermateaceae > Pezicula > Pezicula neosporulosa. The sequence goes on from SELE01000011.1 coordinate 947,881, forward strand.
GTATCAAGTTAAGCCTTGCAACTTTATTAGAAAATACGAAGCTAGAATTGCAAGGCAGACTTTTACACAATAATAACAGCCGAAAGGGAGTAGGATCATCACCGCGGACACAATCCTTCTTGCTCTAGGGTAAAAAACTAAGTCATTGTCTCACAACAAAGGCGCCATACACAAAACCCTACCACAATGTTGGCAATATCATAGGAGAATCTTCATCTCGGCCTACATCTTCCAAGAAAGTGCTTATATGCTACTCGATTATTCATGGTATCACAACTTGCCTTACTCTAAATTCTTCTCAAGAGAATCCTCAACTTCGCCGACTTTTCAATATAAGGCTGTACAGAAGAATAGTAATGGTGCATATGACCTCGTATTCATTGCAGGAGGATTTCATGATACCAGATTTATCACCTTGGCTGAATGCAGGATGAACTATATAAGAGATGTTCTTTGCTCTTTCTGTCCAGTTTCAAATCAGTTCATCACAGCCTCACTCAATTTCAACTCATTTACTCCAAACAAAACAAATTCGATCAAGCACCAAAATGCAACTTCAACAGGTACATCTCAAAGACATTTCACTTCAGAACATCAACCTAATGTAAGAAATCAGCTCCTCAGCCTCGCCTCACTTGCCTCAATGGCTTCCGTCGTCTCAGCCGGCGTCTTCGTCCAAGGCTTCAACGACCCGTAATCACCCTCGCCCCCTAAAATGACTCTTGCAACAATTTAACCTCAAAGCTAATTTTGTCATTTCTCAGCGGAACATGCAATCAAGGATTCGGAGGAACCAGCCTCTTCTCAAACGGCCAATGCGTCGGTTTCAATGTACCATATAATGCAATTCAAGTAGCAGGTGGAGGAAGTGATCAGTGCTTCCTCGAAATCTACTTCGATGATGGATGTAGTTACCAAGTTCCTACCAACATTGGTCCTATTAATAATCCTAATTTGGGGAGTTGCATTGGTGGTTTCCCACCTGACTTCAGCCGACCCATCAAGTCGGGTAGACTTCTTAATTGCCCTCAATAAATTTTTGTAGTTTCTTCGAGCAGGAATGGCCGTTTTTAGAATAATATTCAAGAGAGCGGAGTGCAGGAAATGACACAAAGGGAGGTTGTTGCTGAAATGATTTGTTTGCTTGATTTAGTTGCTCTTACTCACATTCGTTCAAACCCCCGAGAAGGGAAAATGGATGTATTTAGCCACACGTTTTGGGCCATGTCTTAGCTCTAAGTTACCTCTGTATTACCGAACTACTGTCCTTCATTTAATAGTATCGCATCTATAAATCGATGATAGAAGTGCAGAAGTGCAGCCTAACAAATAAAGATGAAACGCATCGGCTTCCGCCCTCGCCAAGTGAGTGACTTTCACTACTTTAACTAACTCTATACCAAGCCTCAAAACCCGGTTAGAATCCTTTACCCTATGGCATCCTAACCTATGCTTCGGAGAATCTCTTGATATTCCGAGTTTACCTAAATAATATGTGACAACAAAGACGCGAGTGACAATAGGTAATATCAACAGCATAATATTCACTATCAAACCTAAACATTACTTAGCTCGCTTTGCATCCTCACGACCCATTCTTCATGCCAGCATCTTTTAAAAGCAATGCAATAATCAACATATTTAACTAAGAACTAAGCGGGTACTATAAATAGACCCTTAGCATATCTAATTACTTTTCTGTCCTCCTCCCCCATTTACACGTTCAGCCCAAGCGACCTCGGCACACATCAAGCGAGAAGAGTGTGCTGACCGCAATGAATACTACTTAGCCTTCAACAGCACTAATTACGTCGTGACTAAGATTCTCCAGTCGATTTGATCAAGAGAATATGCCTAAGAGATAACGTATATATATCACTTAATACTCGGCAATGGCGTACGTACAGCAACGACGACATGATCACCCAAAATTCGTGCACGGAACCCAGCTTCACAATAGGAAAAGTAGTACTACAACACACCCAATCCCAAGTCAGAAAGAAATCTCGTATAAATAAAAAAGTAAGCAGATCAATAATCAAACTTACCAACCAAGTTCTCCGATAAGCCTCTATCTCCTCCTCACTAACAACCACCAAACTCTTCCCTCGACCAGGTAGTGAACTTCTCCGTTTAATAAGATCAGGCTTTATATCACTCTCCCAGTGTTCGTTCGAGAAAGTTGTTATGCCAACTTTGTAATGTCTTGATATAGTGAGGTCCGATATTTGAGACATGCTCGGTTTCTAATGATGCTTTTGAGCCGGCGTGGAGAGATGTTAGGATGGTGTTTATAGTAGGTAAGTAACCACCAGGAAAGATATAGCGATCTATGAATGTATCTACCGTTGGAGCAGCGGAGTGAATCTAAGAAAGAGTTAGAGATTAAACAGTACGCTGAATATTGCTATCTTGGTGTTTGGAGTATTAATTAACTTTGTAGACGACTTACCGACTCAATAAGCGTTATCCCCTGAATAACAACCCTCCCCCCGTGCTTCTTCAACAGCTTCGATATTTCCCCAAAGAAAGACTCCATATACTCCCTCCCAACATGCTCAATCATCTCAACGGAGATCACCCGATCAAATCCTCCTACTGGCCTAGGAACAGACCTATAATCACATAACAGGACTTCGATACTGTTTTCCAAACCAGCACTTCTTATACGTTCCTCAGCCAATTTCTTTTGCTCAACAGATAAAGTGATACCTGTGACATGACAACCAGTCCTTCGAACAGCTTCAATAGCTAATGAACCCCAACCACACCCAATATCGAGGACATGATCGCCAGGAGATATCAAAGCCTTATCAATGATATTGCGATTGCTGTTCAGTTGCGCAGTTGCCAGCGTTTCGTCCCCAGTGTCCGACCAAAATGCACTAGAATATTTCATCTCCTCCGACAAAAAAGCAGCAAAAAGCTCATTCGAAGTATCGTAATGGAAAGAAATGTTTTGACGAGAGTGAAATTGGTTATTAACAGGCTTAAGAATTCGTCGGAGAAGACGAGGTATCAATTGGAAAATGAAATTTCCTTCTCCAAGAATATCTCGATTTGCTATGTAAAGCTTTGGGAAATAAAGTGTTAACATGAATCAGTTCACTGTTAATTGGGAATGGTAGATCGGTATACGTACCGTCATAAGATTTACTAGATCTTCACATTCAATCTCTTGATGTATATAGGCTTCTGCAAAACACTACAAATAGGATAAATTAAATTCAGTAGATGCTCCAAAGCCCTTCAAAAATCGGATGATGCAGAGAGAATCTTACCAAGTCTAGACCCTGAGTACATGCTCTCCACCACAAATTCGGACTTTTAACCACCACTTTTGAAGTTTGTTGCCCTTTCAAAAACTTGCCGAAATGCAAAACATGTTCCGGTTCTTCATCTTTCAGAACTACAGTCAACGAGCCATGCTTGATTTTGGCTAAAGTTTTCAGCGTATAGATTTTCGCAATCGAGGCAAACCAGGTAGAGATGAACGCAGAAAACACTCCAAAAATACTGGAAATCAGTCCCAAGAACCAGATAGAAAGTGACTTGAGACCCATTTGTGGCGAGAAGTCCCAAAATCTACTGTCGCAGATAGCAGTCCTAATGGGAAATCAAGTAAAGATTGGATGTTGACGATTCAGAACGATGGGACAGGTACAATATTACACACAGTACGCCGCATCATGTAGTTGGTGTAACAATATATGTACATGTATGCGAACCTGACAGCGGATACGGACTTTAGCTCGACCAAATTTGTTTCTATTGAGTAATTCGTGGCGGGCTGAAATGTGGAGGTATGACAGTAAGTTTGAAGTAAGCTGCATTAGTTGTGTGTTGTCATCCCTCGCTAGACTTCTTGACGAATCGTTGTGCAGTGCTTATCACTTTTAGAACAAAAGTTTTAATATGATTCTGCGGCACAGCATACCTAAGTGGATAACTGCTTTAACCTAAAATGATATATCGGCATGCCTTGAGTGGAAAAAGATGTGATTGTAATATGTAAGTGACAAGTGAGCCAGCTTATCGAAAGGTGCAAAAAGGGTTATCTATCACAATGTCACAAAATTCTTATCCTGATGAAAACATTCTAATCTAAATCGTCGAAACCATGTTCTTCTCTATTTTGGCTGTCACAGTTGCTGCATCAATAGCCATATCAACTTTCCTGCACACAAGAAACCAACATCAAAAAAACACATCCCAAGACCCAAAATTCAGTTCCTGCAAACCTCTCTACAAACAATACCCACACAATCCACTTCTACTAGGAACAGATCTCATCTACGAACAATGGAACGACTTTCAAAACCACCAGCTATCACAGGGTATGCTCACACGCCACAAACTATACGGTACAACATTCGGCGCCCGAGAATTTGGATTTTCAAACCAACAAACGATCTTCACGATCGATCCGGAGAACATAAAAACAATCACGAGTTATCGATTCGAGGATTGGGGAAAAAGGGAAGTTGGGTTGGATTAGCCAAGAAACAGATAGGAGAGGGAATTCTCATGAATGAAGGTCAGGAATGGAGACGATCAAGAACGACACTTCAACCTTTATTCACGCGGAAAAGTCGCGAGGATCCATCTACAATACTAGAGAAACCAGTAATAGAACTAATTGATGTCATACGACGTCAAAGCTATGGAGTATCTGATCTTCGAACGGCTATTTCCAGGAGTATGTTGAGTATAGCTACGGAGTTTCTCTTTGGGGATACTTCTTTGGACGTATGGGATACTTCGAAAGAAGCAGAAGAAGCGCAGCAGTTTCTGGGATGGGTTTCTAGATTCGAGAGGATTTCCGCGGCTTTTATTGCAGCTGGACCAATTGCTTTGTTTAGTATGTTTCGGAAGATACCTGATGCTGTAAGTTGTGTGAGGGGAATGAAACGGTTCTTTTGGAAACAAGGCTCAGAGACCATACGATGCTGGCGAAGAGAACAAGAGGAGAAATCAAACGTCTTTGATCCGAAGGCTCATCAGGCGAGGTACTGTGAAGGACTGAATAACGAAGTTAACAATGTCGCCGCCTTCCTCACTCAGCAATACGAACATCAACCCTCAGCAATCCACGGCGAAGTCCGCAACGTCTTCTTTGCTTCATACGACACAACAACTGCCCTACTTTCCAACCTCTTCTATATCCTCAGCAAAAGAGCCGATATCCAAGAGAAACTCAGAGTAGAAATTACTACCCGTCTGAACCAAGACTTCCTACCAACGCTACAAGAAATCAATAAACTGCCCTACCTTCGCGCCACTATCTGGGAATGTCTTCGTTTATTTACACCAGTACCGTATCATACACGACGTGCAATACGAGATACGATTCTGCCTCTCGGCGGAGGTCAAGATGGTAAATCCGCACTTTACGTTAAAGAAGGGACAACAGTAACATGGTCAATGTACTCCTTGAATCGGCGTAAAGATATATTTGGAGCCAACGCCGATATCTTCGATCCCAATCGTTGGCTTAATAATGAAAATCTATCTATGAAGGATAATTTCATACCATTCGGATTTGGTCCGAGACAGTGTATAGGTCAACAGATTGCTTTAACAAAATATTTCGTATGTCACAATTAGGTTGATACAGGAGTTTAAATTTATAGAATCGAAGGATCAGATGGAATTTAAGGAGGCCAAGGCTGTTTCTTATTACTGTAGAAATGGGGTTCTTGTTTCTATGTCTTAGGAATGTATTGTTTAAAATAAAACCTCATTTCGACACAACTACTGAGTATCTGAACGAGCCTGTATATAACTACCAAATACAAAAGCTAAGAACGAAGCAAAGCAAAGCTTAATATTCGCATCTTTTACTACTAAGCAGCAGTGTAAAGAGAGGATTTTGTAGAATTTCTAGTGGTAGAGTTATAGAGTTCTCTGCAAACATTCTGTTTTACAACATAATATAATGCATTACTTCTCTTGTATAGGGCAATAAACTGAAGTAAGGTATATTAAACCTTACTCTGGTATCTCTAAACGAATCATTCGCTTCCACGACAATACAAGCCCACCCTCAGGCCATGTTTGGACCCAACCTTAAGTTACACCCACAAGAAACACAAGCACAGTCCCATTACCATATACACCAATGTACACCGACCTCAACCCCATACGCCAGATTCAGAACGGGAAAAAAATAAACAATAACACAAGGCTATTCCTCTCTTGTCACTATGACCGTTTTCGTTATTCCGGCATTCCAATCTATAACACCACCAGACCCACCAAGGTCCGGCGTACTCGAATGATTTTGCCGCGTCAAAACCCTCCCAAGACTCGGCCTCTTTAGCAACCAACTTCTCCACCCGGGTTGCTTATCCCGCTGCGCTGCTGTATCACCTGCATAAATTACAGTTGTGACTTCACCGCGTTGCAATCCCAGCATTTCTCTAAACTCGCTACTAAGCGAATCTTTGCCAGAAGCATATCCTTCTGTGAGAGCGGTATCGGACCGCGCTGCATTGGCGTTGTTGCCTGTGTATACCATAGAAGACCTTCTATTACCCAGAAATTTAGTGAAGAGAGGACGTAGAGTCGCAATTGCAGCAGCAGCTATGCCGATAGCAGGTTCGACCATTGACCATTTTACGATATTGATGCCTTCGTAGGAGTAGTCTGTTGTTGCATAAAGGCGTTGAATGTAAACTATGCGGACAACGGTGGCAGAACTTGCACTGTCAAAAGGTCAGCTTTTAAATAACCTGACAGCAGATATATGTGTGAGGAGAGCATACAAAAATCCTAAGCTGAGAATTAATATCACCGAGATCTTGGTTCGGGGATTGAGTTTCAAATTCCATACGAAGAACACCGGCAAAAGACCAAAGGACCAATCTGACACAGCACTCATAGCAGCGTGAGCATATGTGACGTTGGTGAGCGTGCTTTTGCTAATACAATGCCCAACCTGGCCTTGGTAGTATCCCCAGAGATACGCGACGGGTTGACATTGGAAGACCAGGAAGAAGAAGTAAATTGTACTGAAGACTGCAGCGACAGCCATGGTAGTCAAGATAACGATTGTTTGATACCGTTTTGAGGCCAGACGTAAGAAGTAGACACCAATTGCTACTTTGGTCATAGCTGTCGTGGCCACATAGAGGAGTTCGCAAACAAAAATCAACTAAAATTATTAGTCCTTATCGTTGAGGATTTGGTGTCGACTGACTTTGAGGGCTGTGGGCATGTCGTGCGGTGGAATATCTTTCATATGCCTACCGAGTCCATAGTTGATTACCTCAAGCAGCAACGCTACCAGTGCCGAAAAGAGGATCTGCGTAGATCAGCATGTTGACTTGGAATGATACCGTTGAAGAAACCTACCATTGAGACTAAAGTGAGCCAATCCTCCCTCCCAAAGAACTTCTGGATTCCAAGCCGTACATAGAAGCGCAGCGAAACACATATCCATGATATGGCGAGAGAAGCAACCGCAACTCCGATTACTTGAGCACCGCGACCAATGCCTACGTCTGTGTCTGGAGTAGACATCGCTAAGACACCATGCAAGACGCTGTCTTCACGTCGCTGGAGATTGCGAGGTCTCCTACTTTGATGTCGTCGTGCTTGTTATTTGAAATATTGAAGAGAGAAAAGTGCAATTGTCCTCGATTAGCATTTGATCTGCGTAACCGTGACAAGAAAATCAATTTCTTCGATAAGGATAGTAGCGTTACGCTTCGTACCACGGCAGTAGTAGTGATCTCATCTCGAAGAAGAATGACCTGCGGGACGACAGACATACATAAGGACCGATAGTCGTCTACGGAGCAAGGCCGATTTGGCTGGAAACAGAGGGGACAGGAGAAGTATCAAACCATGGCTGGACAGCGTAGCATAGTGAACGAGATGTGTGTGGCTGCATGGGATGGGTAGTGAATGCAGTTGGATTTCGGATAAGTCGCCAAGCACGGGCCTGGTTGGGAAAGGATAGTGGTGCTTGCAGAGTAGTTGTGGAAGTAGCTAACCTTTACAGAGCCTGGTGGCTGCTTGATTTCATCTCTCAGAAGAAGTAAGTTCAGCGCCGGCTGGTAAGCAAAAACAAATCGTCAGCCACAAGAATAGAAGCCGTCGATTTCCTGGTGGTCCAACAAGGTCTCAGTTCGTACAGAGTATTTACCGCGAATCGACAGAACTTCTTTGGAATCTGGAGCAGATTGCTTCTGGTTGACTGAAGCCAATTTCCACGTGTGGATGTCTCTCGCTGAATGCGATCCATTGAGATGAAAGCTATTGTAACTTGTCACTCGTCAGATCTGACTGCACACCCCTGAGCCTGTCAGGATCTTGTACTGGAAAAGGTATTGATATCCGAATCAATAAACAGTATTCTTAATTTGAACCGAGTGAATTGAGGCGCTTCGCTCTACAGGCTCAGGTAGGTAGAGAGATATTAGCATTGATGTTGATTCTATGATGGAATTTATTTGTCAAGACAGACCGTTGGGCGATCACCCCAGACCCCCGGGGTTACAGGGGTGGCACCAGCCTCAGTGAGCCCCAAGCTCGCTGTGGAGAGCTGGGCCTAGATGTTCGCCGTCCCATCTCGCATGAACAACACCACAGATGTTATTCTGTCTTTCAAGACCTTTGGGTAGTGGTATCGTTTCCCCTCGACTGAGCAATTTTCTTAGATCTGTTTGATGTTCGGCGACCAAAGTAATGAAGAGTTTTCCATTTCTAGACGAAAGTCCAGCCACAGGCCTAATTTAGCTTCCGTTTTCATCATTTCTGGCCCAGACCGAAAGATATTGTCCGTAGCAACGATTATTAAACAGAGGTGCAATACTAACTCATTGTGTAACAGCTGAAATGTACATTAGTGTGCACCTGACACTTTCACCAATAGTCAGCGCAAGACTCCGGTTTACAACAGCGCAGTTTCAATTAGGTAGTACAATTACCCCACACTTTCATTGTTCAAGCTTTGGCAGCTCTTAATCAATAGTTCCAACGACAATACGGGACGCACAGATCTGGAGGAGAGGTTTGCTCATGAATCATGAGGAGGAGATGCATTCAGAGTTGTAAGAACACGACTTTACTTGAATTTATCTGGTGCATTTTTCAGAGGAGTTAGGAAGTTGCTGGTCGCGTCAAGATTTTGATTCTTCAGATTATTCTTAGCTGCGTTCAGTCATTGAGGGTATGAGAGTTCGGCCTAACCCTATAGCAACTTGTCAGAGACAATATAACCTTTTTTTATTCCAGGTTCTCTGTTAGCCTCTATGACGTTATCTCATCGTACCATACTAGCAGCGCTGCACCACTATTTGTTATCCTCTTGCAAGACCCTTTCCTATACTTTAGAAGTTTTCTATGTCTGCTGATCCTAACTGAATGTCTGCCCAACCGTAAGTGATGAGACATCAACTCTACTCGATAATGTCAGCATATGGTATTCTAAGAGGATTTCGTGTAAACTGAACCGTTTAGTCGGTTAGGTAGGGCTGACGTAAGTACGAATTGAGATATAATCACTAGAAATTAGCTACGAAGGCGTCAGTGAGAACGAGTAATTGGGACATTGTGTTAAGGGGACTAAAGCGTCAGGTGACTATACTCTTGTGATTTCTCAAGTGACAAAACTTGGTTCTTATGTTGGTCTTTGCGCCTTGTAGACAACATATATATGTAGGATCATTAAACCCTTAGAAAGCGACAAGGAACGAATTGATAATACAACAGTTGTCTCCCCTCTCACCCTTCAATTCATCTAAAGCACGTGATGATACCAAGATTCCTTTCCACTAACTCTACACATAAAAGACAAGATGCAGCAACTCCAACAATGCTTTCTGAAATTTTAGATGCCGAGAACCCCGCTTCGTAAGTGGTGGAATAATATCCGCACACAATTCTTTACGAACGAAAGTCCCTCAATGTAGGAAATAGAATCTTCGGCATTTGTTTTTAGAGAGCGGGGATAAGAAATCACAAATCATGATATCATCACTGCCCCAGTTTTGCCTGCGCATCATTCCTGAGTGATATATAAACTTCATTTAAAGTATTCAAGGATAGATCATTAATTATCAATACTGTATTGCTTTAGTTAAAGTTGTTGACCATGAAGCTTTCTCTCTTCTTTGCTGCTAGCTACATTGGCGGGGTCTTTGCTCAAAGCTCGCCTTCACCAAATGCAACACTACTTAATCTGAACTCAACATTCAGCACGTCTGGGAATTACAATGTACGAATTGATACAGGAACTTATGGACCTGAAGTTGAAGAATTTCATTATTATTACGATCAATGGCCAATCGGCCTCGCCGTGTCCAAGACGGGTCGAATATTTACCTGTTATACCCGAGGGACCTACGCCTACACTCTCGGAGAAGTTATAAACAAAACAGCAGAAGCAGCATATCCAAGTTTGGCTCTCAATACACCTCCTGGAGGACTTTACACTACCACCAATGGTATACAATTTGGAAGTAACGATCCAAATTATTTTATTTCAGTTCAAGCATTATATGTTACTCCAGACGATACACTTTGGGTCTTGGACACCGGTCGCCCTACAATCAACGAGTCTGTAGCTCCTAGTATGCCGTATGCTGCTCCTGGTGGGCCAAAGCTGGTATCAATCAATCTTGCAAACGACTCAATAGCCAGGACTTATACACTTCCATCTAACGTACATTACCCTGATTCTTATATGAACGACTTGCGTTTTGACATGCGACCTAATATCACCGAAGCTGGCATGGGAATTGCTTATATTGTTGATTCAAGTAACGAGGACAGAACTGGATTTATTATGATTGACCTAGGGACTGGTGAGAGTTGGCGGCAATTAAGTCAGCATCCAAGTAGGTTTACCAGTTCTTGTTCCTTAACATTCTTAATTTGACTGTATATTTAGGTACGCTTCGTACAGATGAAGATGTTCCCAGTTATAATGGCAGACCATTCTATCTCCGCCAGAAAGGAAGCCCACTTGGCTTCCAACAAGAAGGACTTGATGGAGCCGAACTAAGTTTGTATGGCGATGTAAGTTTGTAACCTTGAATTTCGATAATTCAAATTGCTGAAGCTCATCAGATCATGTACTATTCGCCATTGACTTCAGATTATCTCTACTCAATTGAAACACAATATCTTCGCGCCAATCCAAAAAACGACACATTATCAGCTAAACGAGCCTTTGACAACGTCAAGAATCTTGGTCAACGTGGTGGAAATGCCAACGGCTTCGCTGGAGATAGCTTGGGGAATGTATACATGCTCATGCCTGAGCATAATGCAATTTATATCTACAAGTACGTCATCCATTTTCATAGGCCAGAAGATTCTCATGAGCATTGAGACTTACAGTTTCTTAGTTCAACTACGCTACAATCTACGCCATATGTCAGAGATCCTAGGATAATATGGCCTGATTCAGCAAATCTAGGCTTTGATGGGTATATTTATTTCAACATCAACCAACTACCTTATCAACCTGACTGGAATGATGGTATTGATGGACGCGAGCACCCGGGCCTTATTCTGAGATCTAAATTACCAGATGGTGCTAACAAGAACTTGGTATTGGGCTAATAATCAATATTCTATATTTTGCTAAATATAGCCTAGATAAGAAATGACGGTAGTACAGAACTAATCAAGAACTATTTCAATACTTGAAAGATATTTGAAAGGGTTTGATAATAGTTTCCCGTCAAGTGATGCTTGGCCTTTCTGCTTCCACACAATGATTCCTTACAATCTCGTTGTGCAAATGTTATTAAACTACACAGATACAGATATTACATATATTTAAGCCCTTGATTGTCTCGAGTACAAAATGCGAGAGTAGCAAAAAGGTTAGGCAAGAGTTCCCTGCCGGAGCTCAAATAGGCGACGCCCGAGATATCGTGCTTGTTCGCATCCCACTCTTGGACTCGTCAACCTTCCTAAGCATAACGCGAACAGTAAATAATACACTGAAGTCCCCCAGGAAACATACTCTGTAAAACTGATCCAACCTCCCAAGATGCCTTCCGCCAATTCACCCGCGTTCAATGTCCCGATTGTAGATATCGGACCCTACATATCCAATCCCTCATCACTAGAAGCTCAAAAAGTGGTAGACCAAGTCCGTGAAGCTTGCACGACCAGCGGATTCTTTGCTCTGGTTGGTCACGGCATACCGGAAAGCTTGCAAGATGCTGTTTTTAAAGGAGCAGAGAAGTTCTTTGCTTTGCCATTTGAGGAGAAGAATAAGATAGATAAGAAGTTTTCGCTTGGCGCGAGTAATCGTGGATATGAAGTGTTGGGTGGACAAGCTTTAGAAGCTGGTAAGATGCCTGATTTGAAAGAGGTAAGTTTTCAATTGGCTCAGGATCGAAAAGGAATTGAGGTTTTTGTTTCGATCGTGGGTTGATTGAGCATATAGGGCTTTTATGCAGGGCAAGATATCCCAGCAGATGATCCTCGAACCATTGCAGGAAGATTCTACATGGGACCGAACGTCTGGCCACCAACTAGCCTAATTCCCGAATCGGAATTCAAAGAACCGGTAACAGAATACTACACGAAGATGCACGCATTATCACTTCTTGTCCTAGAGGTTCTAGCTCGTGGACTTCCTTACGGACCGAACGTATTTGATGAGTTTGTTTCTAATGATGCTGTTGCTGCTATTCGGATCTTGCATTATCCTCCCCAGACTTCCGAGGATAAGAATCAATTAGGGGCAGGCGCTCATACGGATTTTGGGGCTATTACGTTGCTGCTTCAGGACGGGACTCCGGGATTACAGGTTTGGAATCATGTTGATGAGGAGTGGCTTTCGGTTCCGCCGACGAGAGGGGCTTATGTTGTTAATGTTGGGGATATGCTTTCAAAGGTGTGTTTAAAAAACTTTCCTTTGCCTTTTGAGCTTCTACCTTTAGCTATTCGAGAACTCTGTTGTCTCCATTTGATTGTGAAATTGACAATTCTTAGTGGACTTCCGGATTATATAAGAGTAATCTGCATAGGGTTCTCAATAAGAGTTCGAAGGATAGATACTCAATTCCTTTCTTCTTTGATGGGAATTTAGATTGTCCTTTGGCTCCGTTTGATGGAAGTGCTGTTGAAGGAGAGGTGCTTACTGTGGAAGGTCACATGAATGAGAGGTTTGCTACGACGTTTGGTAGAGGCAAGGAGGGTGCAAAACACTGATAGAGTATTGAATTTTACAGAAAAACATGTCACAGATGTTACTTGTTGCAAAGTTTACTACATCCTGTGGATTTGCTATTAACTACGGGCTAATATGACACTGGTAGATAGGCAGATCTGGCGCATGACAGGTCTTCAATTATACCTACGTTTCTTCTTTCGTTGTATAATACCTGTCTCTTTTATCGCTATCGACATCTACTCAAGAGAGCTACTACCACCACCTCGCTATTGTCTGTGGTGAACGCCAAGACTGCAAAGCATTCGTCCAAAGCGACCTTTCCTAAATACTTTGTCATCTCTGGTTGCAAGAAACAAATTCGGCCGGTGCGATCACCAAGAGGAATTGCTATCTTCTCGACAGTATCACAAAATCACAATACTCCACTAACAACGCCATGGCTATTGCCAACCCCTTTAACAAGTTTAGCGGCATCATTAAGCACTTTATAAGCACTTTACTCCGAAAAGATGTCAAAGCTTATCATCGAAGCTATTATTATTCTCGAAGCAATCGCAGCCTCCATCGATGATCTACCTCCAATAATACCGAGTACCGTTCTTAAAACTGGACGAACTATACTTGTCGGATGCTCCGCCTATATATCTTCGGTTGTAAGATGGGGGTGATTGGGGATTTTCGGCGCTAAAGCCGAATAAAACACAACCAATCAAAAGCTTTGATTAACAACATAACCAGCCCCGTTATCCAGGACAAACCTAGCGCTCTCGGCCGAAAGGGGCCCTCTAGCGGATGTCCCGCCTGAATTACGAGTGCGAAATGAACAAGATAGCCCAATTCTCTGTAATGCAGACGTTTGTGGTTGTGTCGTGCCCCCAAGTACCTATCTTATCTTTCAGGGGCGGCTCGCTTAATGTTTGGTACTTATCTCTGGGGAAAGGATGGAAGCTGCTGAGCTGGAAAGTGGACCATGTTCGCCATGTTGTTGATTGCGGGATGTAGGGAATTGATATCTACAAAAACAGTTGGAACCCCCTTGCTCGAGAGCGACATCCAGCTTCTTTCTGTCAGCTGTCAATTGTTGACTGTTTAACTGTCCTAGCTGTTTAACGGGGAATTAGTAGGATCAAAGACGACGAGATGGCGAAAATGGACTTGGTACCGAGGTCCTCCAAGTTGATCTCTATACTTCTTGTGGGCGCATCATGTATCACATCATGTGTATGTTCATTCCTCCCCCAAGTCGAAATTCATCAGATCACTAACATAAGTTAAGACGTTGGGATTCGATGGCTCCATGATGAACGGCCTTAATATCCTCGATTCCTATACCGATTACTTCCACTTGAACACCACGACTTTGGCCCTCAATACCTCATCTGTCTGGTTAGGTGGAGCTGTCTCGGGAATGTTTTACGGTCTAGTTGTTGATGCTATTGGACGGAAACAAGCCCTGTTCTGGGCTGCTTTACTCACTATCTTCGCTGCCATCTTGCAAGCTGCCAGTCAGAATATCGCTATGTTCGTTATTGCCAGAATTTTGATCGGTCTTGGTACTGGTGGTAGTGGTGTTGCGGGTAAGTGATTGATTGAAATGTGCAGTGTGGAAATAGAGAATGTGGTACTAACTAATTTAACAGGGCCAACGTATCTGGCCGAAACCCTGCCTGTACAATGGCGTGCCTGGGGTCTGGGTATCTTCTACGACTTCTGGTATGTTGGTGGTCTTATTGCAGCAGGAGTTACATACGGCACAGCTCAAATGGAATCAACTTGGGCATGGCGACTACCATCAGCACTGCAAGGGCTCTTCAGCGTAATCTGCATCATAATTCTCCCATTCATTCCCGAATCACCTCGTTGGTTGGCATATAGAGGACGAAATGAAGAAGCCTTGGAAGTTATTTCCCAGACTTATAGTGATGGAGATGCGTCGAATCCGATTGTGTTGGTACAATATCAAGAGATTGTTGATACAATTGCTTTTGAGAAAGAGTCGGGTGAGACTTTGGGTATGATGGAGACTGTGAAGACGCCTAGTTCGAGGATGAGGTTATTGTTGGCTGCTTCCGTGGCCGTTTTCACTATGCTTTCTGGTGAGTCTTACTACCTTCGGTGCTCTTATTCGCTTGATTGAGCTCTTGGTTGCTAACAAGTACCTAAAAGGAAACAACATCATCTCTTACTACCTGGGAACTATGTTGGACAACGCAGGTATTACAGACAGTACTACACAATTAGAAATCAACATCATACTCAACGCCTGGTGTCTAGTAGTCGCTATAATAGGAACCTACTGCATCGATCAATACGGACGCAAGACTCTCGCAGCATGGTCCACAGGTGTCCTAACAATCTTCATCTTCCTAATCGGAGGTCTCACAAAAGCATTTGGAGAATCCACAAACACATCTGGTATCTACGGAACCGTCGCATCAATCTTCCTCTTCCAAGGAGCTTACAGTTTCGGTTGGACACCACTTACAGTTCTATACCCACCTGAAGTCTTGAACTACAGCATTCGTGCAAACGGAATGGCTATCTATACTTTCCTTGCTAACGGAGTGGGATTGATGGTTACTTTCGCTTTCCCATATGCGCTCGATGCTATCGGTTGGAAGACTTATATGATTAATGGTGCTTGGGATGTCCTTGAGTTGGCTTTTGTCTTGTACTTCTGGGTTGAGACGAAGGGGAAGACTTTGGAAGAGATCGATAGTTTGCTTGATGGCGAGAAGCATTCCAGGGTTCCGGATTTGGAGGATGTGTTGAATGGAAAGGCGGATTTGACTGGTGATGTTTTGAATGGTGTTGAGGTTGAAGCGGAGACTACTACTGAGGTTAATGTTGTTGCGGATAAGAAGATTTGAGTTTAGGTTGCCTTTAGGAGATGCGACTTAGATGGGCTCCGAAATTTGGGAATTTGGTTACTTTTCCATAATAAGAGTAAAAACAACCCCTTAATCCGACTACAAATAGCAGTTCTGTTGTCAATCCTAAGTTTTCACTCCTTTCGTCTGAAGTTGCTATGAAATAGATTAAGCGACCCTGAATATAGCTAATAAGTATCGATCGACGCAAGTCAAAAACAACAGCATTAATATTACCGGTAGGATAAAAATATCAGAACCCCTCCTAAAATTTTTATCCTATTATTCCCCTCTTGTCTTTTTCTTATTTTTTGGAAAATGACTGTTACTTAATGACCCTTTTTGATCTCGCTTCGGACTTATTGCTGTGAACGTGTCTAATTTGACTATCAAAGGTGATAGTCACGTTGACGATTGATATAAGTCTTTTGAGGTTTAGAATCCTACTACTAAAGTATGATCTCTAAGATAAGTAAATCACTTAAACTTAAGTGGCGTGAGTAAACAAGGACTTAGATTGCTCAAGTATCTAACTTATTGAGGTTATTCTCCAAATTGGGTTTAGCTCAGATCTGCGGCGAGGCAGCGGCAAGGCTGAAAATATTTCTAGACTTGTGGTCAACCACAGCACAAAAACAATCCACAAACATAACAACATGCCGCCGACTACTATTCGTGAGGCTCCGGCTATTGAATCATTTACACCACTGGCCGAGCACCAGTCTCAGACTCCCACAAGCTTCTTTGCCGCAAAGCCCGTACTTCATTACCATGGAGTTGGCGCACGCGCACTTGCATCTCGAGATCAGATTTCCAAGTTGCCAGTGTTTCCTTCGAGGGAAGGCGCAACTGATGGAGAAGGAATGGAGATAGAAATAGTGGATGCCCTCATCAGCTCCGAGTATGTGCGCCTTTCTAGTTCAAGGTTTTGTGTCTTAACAGTTGCTAATGTCCTCTCCACAGCAACCTCACATTATTCAACAACACAACATCTACCGGCCTGTCAATCCCGTATCCTTCTATTTCCCTCCATGCCATTCAGCGTCTACCTGACCCTACCAATTCAGCCCAAGAGATCCAAGGCCTTTATATGCAACTCGAGCTCTCCGACCCATACTCTGTCTCAGAGGAAGATGAACCAGAAATTGTCGAATTAACCATTATTCCCGCAGCCGGCGATATTCAAACGTTGTTCGAAGCCGTGTCTAATTGCTCAAATCTGCATCCTGACCCAACAGGTGATGATGAGGAAATGGAGGACGACGATGGTGGAGACAGCAGGATACGTTTCGAGGGTAACGTGGGATATGAAGGTATTAGCGGACTACCCGGAGTACAAAGAGGTTCAGATAATGGAGGCTTACCTCCTCCATTCCCTGGCAGCGGTGGTTGGATCACATCTGAGAACGTCTCTGAGTATTTCGACGAGGACGGTAACTTTATTGGCGGAGGAAATGGCGAGATCGAGGTGTTAGGCGAGGGTGCGGGCAGAGTACGAGGTCATGACGAAGTAGAGGAAGATGGCGCCAATGGCCATAGCGAAGATCACGTCGACGACAATAAACGTCCAAGGACGGACTAAATATCAGTCTAATTGCCGATGTCTCCCTTCCGACTTAGAAATACCTATCGGATAATTGGGGCGAAATCACACTCAAGCAGTCCTCAAGACAAGCTTTCTATCACATATCCAAATCAAGTGAGTTACTCAAAGCTCCTCAAATCAAAGGCACCACAAGTGAGTTAACTAAATCGAAAGTTGAGTGGGCTACTCATACCAAGTGAGTTCCTCAAACTAGCTCAAGTTATATGCTCCCATGTGACCGTTATCTTCGAGTTTTATAGTAAGTATGTAACGTAGTTGAGACTGCTTCTACAAAAGAAACATATACCGGCCCTGCCTATGAATTCGATCAACGCGTGTACACGTGATATGCACAACTAGCACGCAATTGCCGACGGCATCAGCATCATCGAAGTGGGGATGCCGATACAAAGTTATATATTTCGAGTTCATCAAAGAGAGTCTGAATCGAAGGCTAAATAACAAATCTAACGAAATTTGAAAATTACCAAACATCTTCAAAGTCATAATCATGCCGTCTGCTACCCAAACCCAACCGGATATCTCTTATCATCCTGATTTTGAGAAGTATCAACTCCGCACCAAACGCCTCGAAGCATCCAGGAGTGCAAATGAGACGCTCCCTCGCGGCTTTCCTGCTGAGCTGACTGGTCCTCTTGTTTGGGAAGGCAAGGACTTCACAGACGAAAGTAACTGGACACTGTCTCTAGATGAGTCGCAGCTGGATGAGATCCACCAAGCTTTGTTGAAATTCAAGTGTATGTGACATTGTTACGTGGATAAAGCACTTTCATCTGAGCCCCACTAATCATTTCCAGCTCTGAACAAGCCTATTGGTTATGTTGATCCAGAGACTTTCCAACTTCCTACCTTGCATCCCATTTTGCGAGAACATGCAAAGGAACTGCAGGCTGGCCGAGGATTTTTCGTGCTGAGAGGCCTCCAAGTGGACAAGTACTCCATCGAAGAAAATGTTATCATCTATGCTGGTGTCTCATCTCATATTGGAAGCATTCGGGGTCGACAGGACAAAAAGATCATAGATGGTGTCCAACAATCTTCTATGCTTAACCACATCAAGGATCTCAGCCAGACATCTGTCGCAAATAAAATCGGTGCTCCTGCTTATACGACAGACAAGCAGGTGTTCCACACTGATGCCGGAGACATCGTCTCCCTATTTTCACTTAATACTGCTGCTTCTGGAGGTGAGAGTAAGCTTGCTTCAAGCTGGAGAGTTTATAACGAGCTGGCGAGAAACCGCCCGGATATAATCAAGACTCTATCCGAGGATTGGGTCTTTGATGGGTGAGTTTCTTCAATTAAAGTGCGCTAAGTGAGTACTAAAGCCGTTGCCAGTTACGGCAATGCAGAAAAGCCTTACAGCGTCAGACCACTCCTCTTTCACACACCAGCAGATGACTCGTCACCTGAACGTGTTGTGATCCAATATGCTCGAAGAGGTTTCACTGGGTTTCTACACTTGCCAAGAAGTGAGGGCATTCCACCGATCACTGAAGCACAAGCTGAAGCCTTGGATGCGCTTCATTTCCTGGCAGATGAGTTTAGTTTGACGCTGGATTTCCAAAAGGGCGACGTTCAATATGTCAACAATTTGAGCATATTTCATGCTAGAGATGGTTTCACCGATGCGCCAGGGCAAGAGTAAGTCATTTCTAATTGTACGCTAGTGATTCGGGCACTAATCTTGCATCGCAGGAGACATCTCCTTCGGCTGTGGTTGAGAGATCCCGAACTAGCTTGGAAGACTCCGGGGCCGCTCGCTGATCGGTGGGATGGGTTGTATAAAGATGTCACTGCAGAGGAGCAAGTCTTTCCACTTGAACCGAGAATTCGTGGGGGTGCGGGCAAAGCATAATCGACAGCGAAGGTCCTACTTCTATATACAGCAAATTTAACAAAGCGATAGGTCTATTTAACACAAGCTCTGTCCTCCGGATGAGGCATTATCAATTCAGTTTTCTCAGATGAACTCACAACTTTTCAAAGATTGCTCAATTGCCGTCAATCTCTGACGCGTCATTTTAACTGCTATTCATACTTATCAGCGTCACTCTTCCAGTCACTGTTTGCCATGGTTCTGGGAGCAGTTCATCGGCAACGGCCGTGATAAGAGTAGCTCATAAGCGTAAAGCAGTCCAAAATTATGTGTAAAACCACAATATAATCAACATTGACAGAATAGGAGCGTAGCCCGTTGAATGTCTTTGCTTGAAATTCGGCTCTTCTTGTTCAAAATAACACCTCCCAATAAGATCCTACAATTACCGATTCCATCTGGGGTCTAACGGCCTCCCCGGCTGCAACAATGCGGCTTCCAAGTCGCTAAATGACGAAAATCCAGGAAGCCATCACGATATCCCTCGGCAAACTTCAAGGATCTACATCCCCCGTTATGCACGTTCCTGTCGATTTGAGAGAGGCGCACGAACTAAGTTACAGTGCTGGCATATGTATTGGAGGTGCCGCGCGGAGTTATGGTATGATGCAATATCACCTAAGAGTGATGGGTAGCAAGGTGCGTCTGCGTCCGAATAATTGACTTTTTCATCCGAAATTCAACAAAGAGTGGCTGATGATATATGAAAGATGCGTAACATAAAGGTGTGATGTTTCCCACCCTCTTATTTTTCGGGGATAGAACCATCAGCTGTACAACAGTCAATTGACTTAGCTGCAATGGCCGATTTTAACCAATCGAAAGATGCCAAGGTCTCCATTGCCGGAGGTCGCTCAGAATCCCCAGATGTGAAAGTCGATGGCGGTCTGGAGTACGTCCATGAATTTGGCGGCAATTTTTCGAAGCCCTCGTACCAGGAAGCATCTGGTGCACCTGTTGAAACTCTCTCGCCCTTGGGACTCCAAGTCACTTGGTTCACAACAATCTTTCTCAACATTGGACAGATGATTGGTACGGTTAGTATATCACATTCAGAAATACCACTATACTAAATAAACCATTAACTAATTTGCCAATTTCAGGGTGTTTTCTCTACTCCAGCCAGCATTTTGAAGGGTGTTGGCTCTGTGGGTTTGAGCCTGATTTTCTGGGTTCTTGGCTTCATCATTGCTGTTGCTCAATTAGGCATCTATCTTGAGCTTGCGAGCTACTTTCCCAATCGCTCAGGTGCTGAGGTTGTCTATTTGGAGCAAGCTTACCCGCGGCCAAAGTACTTGTTGCCAACTGCATTTGCTGTACAGTCCATTCTACTATCGTTCAGCAGTAGCAATGCCATTGGTTGGTTCCCTAGCGAGGTCAAAAGAAAGGCACTGATGAAGATTTAGTCATGGCACAATACTTGTATGCCACGGGTGGTTACACACCAACCGCTTGGGAGCAAAAGGGTCTTGCCTGCGCCTGCATGACTTTCATCATTCTCTGTAAGATATTTCCCTCTCAACATTATACGCAGTGCTCACTAGTTCTAAAGTAGTCATATTCAGCACCAAAGTATCGCTTCGGTTATCAAACGCAGTTGGCGTTGTCAAAATCATTACTTTGTTATTGTAAGTTCTAAGCCAACCTCCTTACTGGTTTAGGATAGCAGCTAACCTGTTATTCAGTATAAGCATCACTGGACTTGTTGTTTTAGGAGGGCACACAAAAGTTGCTGATCCAAAGGAGAATTTCAGAGATTCCTTCGCTGGTACAACCCCTGCAAGTGGCTATGGGCTGGCCAACGCTCTTGTGAAGGTCAACTTCGCTTATGCGGGATATACGAATGCTTTCAATGTGGTCAATGAAGTCAAAGTGAGCAGCTTCAACTTGCTATCAAACTCTAGGACTGCTCGCTAACTCTTACTTAGAATCCTATCAAGACCCTGAAGCGCACTGCACCGGCCTCACTGTTGGTAGTTGCAACACTCTATCTACTTTGCAATGTCGCCTATTTCGCAGCCGGTACGTAAAAAGAACCATTTATCAAACCAGTAATGGAATACAAGCTCTCTAACACACCTCCAGTACCAAAAGCCCAACTTAAGACGTCGTCCGTACTAGCCGCCTCCCTCTTTTTCACTGCCGTCTTTGGATCCGAAAAAGCTCCCAAGGCTCTAAACTTCCTAATCGCGCTCAGTGCCTTCGGAAATATCGTATCAGTAATCATTGGTTCCTCGCGCATAATCCGCGAATGCGGTCGACAAGGCGTTCTACCCTACCCCAGAGTCTGGGCCTCGACCCGTCCTTTCGGTACACCACTAGCGGCTTATATCCTAAAATGGGGTCTCACGATCCTAATGATTGTAGCACCACCAGCAGGCGATGCCTTCAATTTCATAGTCGATCTCCAATCTTATCCCAGCAATATTTTCCTCTTTGCTACTACTTTTGGACTTCTCTTGATTAGGCATCGCCGTAAGAAATTGGGATTGGAGTCAGAATTCCGGGTCTGGCATGTTGCTATTTATTTTTCGCTGGCCGTTAATGTCTTTTTGACGGTTATGCCTTGGTATCCTCCTCCTGGCGGCAGATATGGAGGAGATGTAAGCTTCTGGTATGCTACCTATTGTGCTACCGGTCTTGGGATGTAAGTCTTCCTTTTCATTTCTTCCTTTCACATCAAGGCAGAAACAAACTAATATGATATCATAGTCTGGCATTCTGCGGTATCTACTATATCTTCTGGATTTACGTCCTCCCTAAATTTGGCCACTATCGTATCCGCCAAGAACTCATCGTTCTAGATGATGAAACGGCTAAGGTTCATAGATTAGTCAAGGTTCCTACAACTGAGATTCCGAAATGGGATGCTGAGCACGATGCACTTGGACAGAGGGTTGATATAGCGACGACTTCTGCGTGGAGTGCTGGTAAGGAGTCTGACGGGCTTGAATCGAGGAATACCTTTTCTGAAAAGTAAAGAGCATGGATTATAGATTGTGGATTGATTTTCTAGCTGCGTATTTGGGTTGCGGGCCGCGCTGAAGGGTATCTTCACTAATCTCACAAACCATACCCTTGTGATAATGAATGTGTAGATTCGCCGCTCAGAAATATAGACCATAGACACGTAATACGAACTATTTTAATATACCACTTGTATCTTCCAAATCCGCGCATGTCTCAGAGATTTACCTATAAAATTCAAAAGTTCATAAACGCCAACTAAGGATTGTATACCTTACTAATTGGCTTATAAGAAATCGTTTACCTACCTAAATCAAGCGAATAACCCAAGTTAGGTGAGCTACTCAAATATAGATAGATAACTGTCTTATAAATCATTTCTTACCGCTATATACTCCGGCTGTAATACTACTTTGTTATATTTTAATTACTTACAATCTTAAAATCAAAATCAAAGTTGTAGCCCCTAATATGCATGTCTCCAAATATAGTTAAGCTCGTTCTGATACCTTCTTAGTCATCATGGTAGCACAAAGACGCAACCTCGCGACGACGTCGTCGTCCTGTGAAGCCATCACACTACAATTGATGTCCAACGTCTCAATGTAGATGTCGGACTACTACTCGTAATGGGTATAATAATTCGTCCTACGGTCCCGCACCTAAGGTCTAGCTACTTCTTATTCTCACAGAACCTTGCAGGCAACGTCAGCCTTCCACGTACCAGGGATGTAACCGTCGCAGCGAAACGCTATGCTTCCCAATCGCCCTTCAATGAAGATGAGAATAGACGTATATACATTCTAGGTACATCGCCTGTGGCCATGCTTGCAACACATGGCCTCGCATCTTCGCCGGAGCCACCACCCATCACTCTCCTAGCCACGAATTCCAAGATGCTGGATCATTTCGAAGAACAAGATTGGGCTGTTGAAGTCATTCGAGATGGTATTTCTAGCAAAGTTCACGGCGTTGAAATGGAAACCATTGTTTATCAAAGTCGTAGCGCCCTTCTTTCCCCAAGGTTAAAGGTGTTACAGATCCAACCAACAGGCTGGCTTGCGAATTATGATAGAATTGAAGTCGAGAAGGAACACGCTAAGCCCACACCACCTGCACCTGGAGTTACCCTGGAACGGAAGACAGAGCCAAATAAAAAGTCGGCACCCAGCGACAGTCAGTGGCCTGGAATGTACCTCTCTAAAATAATGGCCCCCGTTAAAGAGCAATTTAAACTGGTCCGAAAGCAGCAGTTGCAAGAACTTTCTAGAAAGATTGAAGGACTCGGTACTGATCCCAAACCAGGGCTTCCTCTTATCAAATATCTCTTCATTACATCTCATCCCCAGTATCTAGAAAGGACAATGTTAGACCTCAAGCCTAGATTACGGAAAGAATCTACCATAGTCTTTATGGCCAAAGGTCTAGGATTTCTTGAGAAGCTCGATAAAGTTGTATGGCCGGACATTAGTACACGCCCAAGCTATATCATGGGGATATCTAATCATGTAGCTTGGATCCCGGGGCCGGATGGGAAACCTTCGAAGAAATCTCTGGACGATGCTTTGAATTTTAGAGACAGTACTTCCATAAAGTGTCACTTTGTAGCGGCAGTCACGGTATGTATGCACTACTCGTTCCTCTCCCTCCTTTTCTTTGTTTTTTTAAAAAACGTTTATTTCTTAAGTTCTTGAATTTTCGAGTTTTTTATGCTGCATAACACCCAGCTTTAAGTATGCAATCATCTTAAATTTCACACCGTTAGTGCGTAGAGTCCGAATACTTAGCTTAATGGTTGATTGGCTCAAACTCTATAAGTTTGCGACTGGATATGATCCCGATGTTGTAGTTTCTACGAAGTTTAGACGGAAGATATTGCTGACACTAGAGGTTTAAAACAGTCTACTGGGAGTTCCGCTTTGTTTCTCGGCCCTATTGAACAAGATTGTTACATTGGCAGCTTTAGAGAAACACCTGAAGACCTCGAGCAACGGAATCTGAATGCAAAGTACTTTCTTGACCATCTTTGCTTGGCAAAGGGATTGAATGTTCAACGGCTAGATCAGAGTAAAAGTCTGTGGAAACGATTTGTCAGGTTGGCAGGTCAATCCGTTGTGGCGCCTCTATGCACTATCTACCAACTTCCCTTGCACTGTCTCTTTAACGGCCCGGGAAGTGAGAAGAGGAAACAAGAAGCTCTAGCACTGATGGAGCAGGTGTATAGAGTTCTTCGCAAAACTCAACCTCAAATTACCTTCGAGACTATTGAAAAAGCAGTAATAGAGGCATGTAGGATCAAAGAAATTGATGAAAATACAGGGGAACCTCAGGAAAACTACAGCACTATGCTACTAGACGTCTTACTAGGCCGGATGTCGGAACTTGACTTTTTGAACGGATGGACAGTTCGGGAGGGAAAGAAATCGGGTATTGACGTCTCCATGCACGAGAATGTCATCTCACAGATTTTAGCTAAAACTGAGGAGCGGATTTCCCTGAAGATCAAGCTAGAGCAAGCGAAAACTTTGGCTCAGAGGGAAGAACACACGGGTGAATGGGCGAAACGGAGGGAAGATATGATGAAGGTGAGACAAGAAGCCTGGGAAGCCAAGAGAGAAAAGCGAGCTGAAAAAGAGTGGTATGGCATGACCAGGGCCGAGAAAAGAGAGTGGAAGAAGTTGGAGGGGATCCGTAAGAGGATAGACACTCTCCGGTCGGAGTCTACCCCGAAAATAAAACCACTTGGAAACGTGACTATAGTCAGGTATGCATATAACGGAGATACATGGAACCCTCTGAATGGGCCGAGACCAAAAACCAACCTCCCAACCTCGAGGGAAATCGATTCCAAAACCTAAGCGACGCTTGCCTAGGAAGTCTTGATACAGACAGGAACATGACAAGTGGTCTGCCTACCTAAAGCAGTACTTAGATATCACTTGCTAGATCTCCTTTTGTGGAAAACAATTGAAGGAATACTAAAAGAAAGTATTATGATTAGCGAAAGTTTCTTGGGAGATACAGTATATGCTAGTTGAATTGGATTGTAGCACCCTTAGCTCCCTCCAGTTATGTTACAATATAGATATTGTTTTGGTATATGGCTTGATCTGAGTATTTAAGTGACAGATGGCTTTATATGGTTTTTTAGATCTTGCGCCAAGTAGATATACACCGACCTAAATTTCAAAAGATATCTGAATGTTGGAACGTTGATATTCAGACATTGATTCTGCCGCTGGGCGGCGAATCAAAGACACTCGTTTTTGTGGAGCTAAACCCGATTAGGGCAGATTACCGCCTTTCATTTGTATATAACCACCAAGACCACGTAGTTAGAAGAAAACAAGCCTAATTACCATAACAACAAGCATACTAGCGATATCGATCCCTAGTCTGCCACGTTGTAGGAATTAGCAACCACTAATTCGGTATATAGATTATACCGACACTAAATTACTAAAACTTTCCTATAGAAACGAGTAACTTTCTGAATAATCTAAGCACTTTTGCGTGACTAGAATCAAACCAGTAGTTTGTATTACTAACTCACCGGGTTTAGATATTTAGCTGAGCAATTAGTCTAAACCGTTACAACATATGTCAAATACCATTATGCACGTATTAGAACTCAATGAATTACAGAAAAGCGACAAATTATATGCCATGTGTTGATTTGTCCGCTTCTATGCCGTGCATCTGCATCCCCACGTATTAGGAAGGTGTCTCCAACTTGTACAACCTCCTTCAGCCTCCGTCAGCCTCCGTACAACCTCAACCTGAAATTATACCTCTCGTTCATCCCTTTTATCATTTCAGTCTCGAATCTATACCCAGACCATAATCTGTTGCTGTACGGCTCACCAACGCCAGGGCAGTGCCAGGGCAGTGTCATACACCAGTATGTGGCTCCTCCAGACGACTACGCTTAGGCTCCGAAAATTTCTGGATGACTCCATCCCTGCATATGCTATTCTCTCACATACATGGTACTCAGAAGAGGAAGAGGTGACTCTCCAGGAAATTCAAGGGCCACAAAGGTTCATAGAGCGTCGAAGGGGGTTTATAAAGATCAAACAGTGCTGCAAACAGGCGATGATTGATGGATTCGACTACGTATGGATCGACACTTGTTGCATAGATAAGACGAATAGCGTAGAGCTATCGGAGGCAATAAACTCAATGTTCACTTGGTATGGAATGGCTGGTGTCTGTTACGCATACCTCGATGATGTTGAATACGCTCCGAGTAAGGCTCGTTCCGTGTACACTGTGTACTTCGATAATATCACTTTGAGAAGTCTCGTTTTGATTTTTCAATTGTCTACTTACTGACAACTGAAACAAATCCCCTTGTGGAACTTCATATCCTTTTAAAATAAATTGTCACTAAGTCATTCTTAGATTCTTCCGTGGGCTATCAACCGGGGCCAACCTCAACTGTAATGACATTTATGAATAGCAGATGGTTTACACGTGGATGGACGCTTCAAGAACTTCTATCACCAGATTTGGTTGTGTTCTTTGGTAAAACATGGAACGAATTGGGCACGAAAGAAAGCTTGCGCAGATTAATTGCTGAAATTACAGGAATTCCACCACAGCGACTAAGGCCAAACTTTGAGCAGCATGGCCATATGTCTGGACGAGATAACTTTTGCGTGGCACAAAAGATTTCATGGGCTGCGAAAAGACAAACTTCAAGGATTGAGGACATGGCATACTGCCTACTAGGAATCTTAGGGGTATCAATGCCGTTGGTGTACGGCGAAGGAGAAAACTCCTTTGTACGACTTCAGCTAGAGATTCTCAAGGTCTCTACTGATCAATCGTTGTTTGCGTGGCGAAATCCAACCTCAGCAGGATTGTGGATAGACAAGGGCGCGTTCGCAACATCTCCTGCCCAGTTCGCCGATTGTGGTAACCTCGAGCTCACCTTTACCCGAGAAATTAATGTGTACGACTTTACCAATAAAGGTTTACGAATATCCCTTCCTGTAAGAGAGATAGAAAGAAATGAACCCATCTGGGTCACAGAGCCTTCTAAGCAACCCAATCAGGTACGTGCCGTGACGCCCTGGTGGCTGGAACCACCAAAGGCGCTCTATAACAAGTAGTATCAGATTGACGCTGACTGACGAACTACCTAGCAAGTCAGTACTTCAGGAAGGTCTGAAGAACGGCTTTTCTTAGCTCTTCTAGAATGCCAAGAGCCAAACGATGAGCCTACTCAGTATCAGTGTGGTATTTATCTCAGAAAATCAGGGTCTGACAGGTACTATCGCACTTTCTGTGATCGATCTGTCCAAGAATATTGTCATGAGCAATACTCGTTGCAGACCATATACGTTCATGAGTCTCCTGTGCCGATTCTGAATATTCCACGAAGTTCCGGAGGGTTTTCATTTCATAAAGGACGTCTGGAACTGGGTGGTTTTGTTCTACGGCAAGCAACAATACTCAACCCAAGGGACATTGACAGTTCGGACGATGTACACTGGGGCTATGGTGCATATTTGCCCCAAACTGTACATCGGCTCTTAATGGTTCAAAGGGCACAAACCACCGAGATTAATTTTGGAGATGGTGGAGGTATTGCGGCCCTGTTTCTTGAGCATCTTGTTACAGGAGATTCATTCATCGCTGTTCTAGGAGACAAACAGGGTCACATCATGCTTCAAATATCGCCATCGAAGAATAACATACGGAATCAATGGGGTTTCAGGTGGCTGATGCATGATTTGGTTCAAAGAGCAGATATCTTGTTGAAGGAGGAAGTTGAACGGTTTAGCAATGAAACAACGGTATCGAATCAACTCAGCCCAGTTCTTGCTATCATGAGAGATATCATTCTAGAGACGGCAATATCAAATAGGCAGAAACTAATGCTTGCCTTAGTCGATGCAGCAGATGCTTTGTCAAAAAAAGCAACATCGATATTGAACCGACAAAGCCCGATGCTTGTCTTAACCAAAGGCTATCTAAAAAACAGAGCGAAATCGAAGAGAAAGAGCTTAAAGTTTTACCTAATAAATGTAGCTGATGCACTGTTGAAGGAAACAACGTGGAGCACCTCCGTCGCCGGCAAGATAGTATCCGAGGACAATATCGATTCGCTAAGGGTTGTGAAAGCTCTGCCTAGTGGCGATTGTACTTGGCAAATAAGTCTGATGGTGAAGAGAAATGATGAATTTGGAAAAAGATCTGTCTTCATAAAGGTGGCAGCCAGTCCACGGAGTCAGGTACAAAAGATGACCACAGCAGCGCAGACAGCAAGACGGAAAGTAGCGCAGATACTAACGCAGACGACTATTTTCTGCGTTCAGCCAGTCTACGTCCCTTATATCATTAGTCGATATTTTATTATTTTAGCAAGTTACATGCTGGTCTTCGTTCAAATCCGGTCACCTCTTTTTCTCCGGTGGTTAGTTGATCTAACCGGACAATTATCATTATACATTATGCTAGAAATCTTAGGTCTTCAAGGTATCTTCTCCACATCTCCCTAATCCAATCTCGAAGGAATCGGAAAATAATACATAAATAGAGATTTCACCTACGGTACACATTGGATGAACCAAGCAAAAGATACTTCTTCGTTGTTTCAAGTGTAATATTATTTAACTTGCCCCGTGACGTTTTACTTTACCCTATACGGTAGTGGGTTCTACAAGTCAGTAATATTTCATCAGATCTGAAGGCTTGAACTTGTCTTATTGGTTTTAAAGAATAGAAATGAATTACAAAACCTTGATTAAGGTTTAGGGCTTGGTATAGGCGTTGAGTGAGATATTCTAGGGTCATTGTGGCTGCTTGCTTGCATAAGACTAGCTTGCTAAATCGTGCTACAATATGCTTACTCACTTAGAAGGTGTATTATAACATTCAACGACCTTGGTGTTAACAACGCCTTATCTCCGCTTTGCTCCTTAACTCCAGCTAGCTTTCTCTCGAGCTCGAGAGTATCTCCCAAGAGGGGAAAGCTTCTCAGTTTTACTCTCTCTAGTCTGTTTTATAATATGAAGCTGATTTGATAATGTGCCTTTTTCTGAGAGTACGAGTGATTCACTCTGACTAGATCGATGATAATGGACGTATAGACGTCGCCTGTCGCTTAATCGCTACCCCCGTTCAAGGAACAACGTCCCTCAACAACATCAAACTGAACCGTCTATAAAGTTCAAGATGGTTCCCAGGGAATTATCCATATTGTATCTGACTTTACTACCTGATCATTCATTGCCAATTGTCGTCCCCAAAAATCTTGATTCTTGAAATGGCTTCTACAATTGTTCTCATCACTGGTAAGCATAGTGGACACGACCTTGGAACTGTCCGTCTGCTGATAGATTTTTACAGGCGCCAACTCTGGAGTAGGCTTCGCATCGTCAAAAGTGCTCGCCTGCTCTTCAGACGCGTTCCATGTCATCATGGCCAGCCGGTCTCACGAGAAAGCCGAAGCTGCGATGTCCGAGATCAAAGCAGATGGTATCAAAGGAGCTCTCTCGACTTTACAACTAGATGTCACCGATGAGAAGTCGATCCAAGAAGCAGCGGCGTATGTACAACAAAAATTTGGACGACTGGACGTACTTGTGAATAATGCAGCGAGGGGCTGCATGGATCCTGATGTCAGGACTCGTTTTCAACTCTGCTTGGAAACCAACGTGACTGGACCAGCCACAGTTGCCGCCGCATTCAGACCATTGTTGCTCAAGTCTCAGAACCCTTACTCGATCTATGTGAGCAGTGGTGCGAGAACACTGGTACGGAATGGTACTCAGAAGCCCCCAGCCCATGATCATATACGGTATGGAGATGCATATCAAATAAGCAAGGCGGCTCTAAACATGCTTGCTGTGCTGGAAGTAAGAGACTATGGTTCGCAAGGTTTGAAGGTATTCGCAATGAGCCCTGGATTCGTAAGATCGAATCTTCGTGGTCCGAGTGAAGAAGCGAGAAGTGGGTGGGGCAGAGCTGGAGACCCGGAAGTTTCTGGAGAGCTTCTTCTGAGTATTGTGCAAGGGAAACGAGATGCAGATGTAGGTTGTCTTGTTCACACAGATGGTGTTTACGCCTGGTGAAGGGAAATAAGGGTATCTGTGGTACTTCCATACTATAGAACCAGCAGTTACCATAGCCAGATAGTAGGAATCCACGTTCCAGTAATTAACGCAAAGAAATGGAGATATTGAAACTGCAATTTTTACGTTGTGAACCAAGCTCTTCCCTCTGACAACCACGGTTGCTGTGACCTGATGAGAACGTCTTCTCTGAAATCAGGTACCGAAGCATGAATTGTGGAATATTTAACTTAAAAGCAACTTGAGCGAGTGATGATATCCTGAAAAGATTATGAGGCTGTACAAGCAGAACATGCGTGCGTAGTGGTGACCAAGCATACACTAGAAACAGCCTGAACTGAGGAGGAAACCAGACAAGTATCTGGAAGACTTTCGTGAGGAACTACTTCATTGAGCTAAGCTTGAATTTAATACCTAGCCCACTGCGTTATAGAGTAAATACCCAAAATTTGCACTGTCAAATCTGAATGAGTTACTCAAATCAATTAAGAACAGATTCATAAATGAAGCAATCCATGAGTTGGTCTGAACGAAGCTGGCTATCAATAGTGTTATGAATAGACTGCCCATACTGAAAATGGTTGGAAGACCTATCAGCGAGATGGTATATGTGGAGTAAATAAGATATTGTAAGAGAGAAAGGGTGATTTTAGTTTATTCTCCTCTTCACAATGCTGCAATAGCAGATGGGAAGTCCGGTATATGCCAGGGACCATCGTCCAACTCGCCTTAAACGCCATACACCCTGATCCATCTTAACGCCCAATTCCATAGTCATGCCGCCAGATGCTAATGCCAAATCCCATGGTATCTCAGTCCCTCGTACACGAAAATTTTCTTCCGCAATGTCTAATCAAGCAACCAAGCCCGTCGCTTCTCCTCTTTCTTGGCTTTCCTCTTCTCCTTGAACTGCTTCAACTCAGTCTTGCTTAACTTCTTACCACTCCTCTCCGCCTTTAGACTGCGTCCGTCGTGGCTGTTTGCTGCAGCATCAACATCAAAGAACGCGTTCATCTGCCGCTTGCTCTTATTCTCATCATTGAAATTCTCCGGATTGAGATCCGCCGCCTGCCAGCGGCCTGTGAAGCGATTGAAAGCTCCAGTCGCAGCATATTGTTCTGCTGGGGTGCTGCCTGTGGCAGGCGGTGGTGTGGAGGACTCTGCAGGTTGTGCATACCAAGCAGTAGGATCGTAGTCACCGTGGATTGCTGGATCATAGCCGCCTGCAGGTCTTGATGCTTGCGTCTCGGGCGTGGGTGCTGCAACTGAAGATGGGACCTCGAGGCCAGGGGGTGGAGCTAAGACTGCAGGGTCTGGAACCCGTGGGTTCGTCCATTGTGTTGCGCCAGTGAAGCGGTTGTAGAAGTAGAAAGCCTGCACGTTCTGATCCCAGACTGGTGCCCATCCATCATCTTCCTCGGGCACAGCTGCTGGAAGTGCCTCGGCGGGGAGTGGCGGTAGAGTTTCGTTCGGGAGTGGCGGTGCTTCGTCGTCGTCAATCTCCCCCTCGTCCTTCGCAATGGCTTCATCCCCATTCTCACGCTCATCTCCAGACGCCGTCTCCTTTTCAGCGTCATGATCTTTGCCGCCCCCTGGCTGGTGCGATTCTTGTTCTTCTCCATTACTGTGATCCTCCACAAGATGCGCATTCGTATTCAAAGTTGGTGCCTCTTCTGTGGCAGGCAAAGGCGAGGCTGAAGACTCTGCCTTCTCTGCTCTGGGGGATGAGATGGTATGGGAAGTCATGCTGGGCTCCACCAAGTAGATTGTTAGCCCATGTACGGTTGACAAAAGAAAGAAAGATTTAGGACTGCTACGGGACACAGATGTGCTGGAGATGTGTGTGTGTGTGGGAGTACGAAGTACAAGGTCTTTGTCTTTGCGAAAGTCGACAATAATAATGACGCGCAGCCGGAATCCGGAATGAGCACGCTAGTGTGAAAATGGATCGAATTGGCGCTAGTTCAGGTACCTTTGTACATCTCAGGTACAGAGCATCAGAGATACACTAAGACATACAGTAGGTAGAATCAAGTGGTCAGTTATTAACTTGCGCTCTCAACACAATTTAATTAATCAATTCATCCTGTGCTAAGTTGGCTTCTTGATTACAAAGTAAAAGGATCTCTTACAAAGCAGTCCGTACAGTACGTAAGATTCCTGTTCTTTGATGGCTCCCCTTACCCTTAACCTGACGTAAAATATGCGTCCAATAGATGAGGCTCGTTATGCGATATTCTTGGATATTATTACATTACTTAGCAGATCGGAGAGTAGTCTCTACCTTGGCTATAGCCTTCTCAGCCTCTTCTAAATCTTCGGCGCCTTCAAGTGGTCTATCTCTAGGCACAAGAAGTTCCCCTACCTCACTTTCAACACCTCTAACAGCCTTTCTACCCTCCTCCCTCACCTCCCCTTCCCAGAAACTCCTTGCAGTCTCCCATTTTTTCTGCATCCTCCGTAAACTCCACACAATCCCCAAGGCAGCCACTGCCCCAGCCTCATACAATCCTGCTGAAAGTGTTGATACATAAACAAGTCCTCCAAATGCCGAAGAAAAGAAAGACGTTGAGAGAGTTTGGAGGACCAGCTTTTGCGACTTTTGCGACAATGCTTGCAATGCTGGGACTGTCTCTGAAGATAAGTAGCCCCGCGTTATGGGGATTTGCAGTGGCCATGGCCGTTGAGCGATTGCAGTAGCTTCCGTATCTTCTGGAAGCTCTAGTATGTTTTTCAACTGTGTGTCCGGAGCCTCACTTCCCAACTTTTCAGAGAAGTCCTTTGGCACTGGCTTGTACGCCCAATTTTCCCCACTTGGCTTTCCCTCCGGGATGGACTCTGCAATCCCGGACTGGTTGATACGGCCAGAAAGAAAGATGATCTCCTTTTCTGCGTTCGTCAAGAATCTTTGGCTGAGAATGTCGGATGCTATCATCGACACATCATCAACGCGCCAGAACAGCTTCCACCATCCTAGCTTGCGCCACCTACGACCTTCAAATGCAATATCTAAGTCGTCACGAAGTTCAGTATGTGCTCGTTCAGCCCAACCTCCAAGTGCCAACTTTAAATCTTTAAGATCTGAAGACGAAACCTTGTCTGAAAGCAAAGCAGCAAGTCTCTTCGACCTTTCTGTTTCAAGTTGCGCATATGCGCTCTCAATAAGAGAATAGATGAGTCGTTTTAACGGCTCCTTGGTGACTCCTTCAAGAGGAGCCGAGTCCAGCTTGATCCATTCTGCAATCTGAGGAATTCCACTTGCGAACCACTTTTCTTCGTAAGCGACAGCGTTGTCTAAGCTTTCTCTAAAAAGAGATAGAGCAGTAATGCCTTTTGGCAGATCAACGATTTTGAATGGGAGAGTTGGATCATTCTCCCCATTGCTAATTTCGAGGTCCATTGCAGCCGATGCAACATCTGGATCACCAACAGCTACGGGGAGCGACATGATGGTGCAGGCTCCAGCAATACCATTTCCCACAATGATAGCCCTGTGGACCGGTGTCGTGACTGGCGTGTATCGCCCACTACTAGAAGTAGGTATCTCCATAGTTGGTACGAGAACCGAATCGCCAAAATTCACCTCTGGGACATTCGTCATCTGGGGTGTAGGTTCCATCTCCAGGACCAAAAGTTCCAAATTATGTCCATTTAGCATAGGCGATGCGATGTTCAACTGTTGAACTAATCTACTGCCCTGCTCATCACTACCCTCATGCCCAATCTTTAAGAGCAGCGGCCTATCGGTTTTTTGGTTCTGTATCAACAGTCGCTCCCATTCTTCCTCGCTCTTCAATGGGTCCGCCGCAATGAGCCTCAGAAGCTCTTTGGCTTTTCGTAATGAAGCTCCACCATCTGCAAGAGCTAAAATAGCAATTCGTATTGTTTCCTGTCCTGTTGGTTGTTCCAAACCCCGCAGCGCAAGTTGTAGCCGGGAGATACTAACGAAGCTTCCAGCGTGCTTCTGGAGATCGAGTAATGCCTCGCGAAGCTCATTTCGAGCTTCTCCGGGGGAAGCCCGAGTATTGTCGGTAGCTCCAGATGTCGTTTTCGTTTGGCTTGACACTTTCCGTACATGTATTCCTGGTTCGCGTCGTTTGAGGCGGGATGTACGATGGCGGGTACTGGAGATACTGGCTTGAGCAAGGGAACATATTGGGCATATCTGATGGCTTCGCGGCAGAATTGATGTTGGAGAATTCCTGGCGAGCCCAACAGCCAGCCGTGGTATTCGTGGAGGCATGGTGTTGAACTGCAGGAGGATGCTGCAAAGCTTCCATTACGAGGTATTCGGGCAAGGTACATGAGGGGTGTGAATAGGCTGTTCTAAAATCACCCTGCTACAATGCCTGCCCAATCAACAGAATAGTTGGCTAAGATTGATATGTATGTTATCACAGTTTTTGGGGGTAGCCAAGTACTAATGATTATTTTATTAATTAAAAGTTTACAATTGTAGGAAATGACTACAGAGACTCTATAATTGAGCTCGTAACGCGCAATAATTGGGCCTTGTCGCAACCTATCTCTCATAGTAGGTAGGTATGCTGGTTTGACAAGACTTCGCCCTTATCTACCTTGAAGGACAAGTTCTCCCAAAGGCAAGATTGGAAGGGTCCTCCTGATAGCTAAGCTAAAGAGAAATAGCTCGACTTGCAGAGGTCACAGCATTGAATGGTAATCACGAAAGTCTACTTGTTCAATCCAAGGCCACCAAACGCCCTGTCAAGCTCATCTCCCTCTCCATTGGGTAGAGCAACTGGAGTCTGCTGAAGACTGGATGCATCAGCACTTGATACATCGACGTCCATCAGATTCCCGCTTTGCGCTGTGGAATAAGAATTTCCTCCTGCACTGCGCCCCGCCTTTTCTGGTTCTAGAATTCTAGCATCACTATCAAGCCAACCTGGTGCCACTCTTCTCTTCTCGGCCAGATCCCGAGCATTGATGGCTTCTTCCCATGCCTTCAACTCCCTGTCTGCATCATCTTGCACTTTCTGTATATATGCTTGAAGTGCTTTACACGACGCGATTATCTCATCGGGATGCGCTGCGTGACCAGATGATGAGACTACATATTGAGCCTTGTCCTCTCCTGAATTTCCAGTGGACGATGGCGGCAGCGTAGAGGGCAAGTTCTTGTATGTGTACGGAAGCGTAGTAGCTGTAGGCAAGCTGACAAAGGGGGACACCGTCAGAGGTATTTGCGCAAGAAGGGGATGTGTGTCTGTTGGCTTGTTAGTGACGAACAGATACGCGATCTTTGGCTTGTTAGTGACGAACAGATACGCGATCTTATTGCAAAGTAGGGAGGTAAATACTGACGATTGTCGTGCATTTTGGCAGAATTGATATTGTATCCTCGGAACGCGGAGAAGCTCTGGATTGAGTCGGTGACGTTGAAGCGGCTCAAGGGTTGAGGCTGTGCTGGGCTATTTCGGGGATCACATCAATCACCCCTGGCCAATGGATGTGGCCTGGACCTTGCAGTATATCTTCAGACTAATGTCTCGTGATATAATTGCAGATGCTATTGAATACGCCGTAGCTTTGGCACGATGTCATTGGGATTGTGGTCGCAACGAAGGTGTCCATGTTCATGACTATAATGTGGTTATCAGCTCAAGTTCAGCTCGACCCCCTGCTAGCGTCCTTCTAAAGTCCCTTCGTCTCAACTCTCCTAATCCTCTCGACTAGATCACATTCACAATCATCACCAACCAATATCACCACCAGCCTCAGCCTTACGACCCCGCTCTGGCATTGCGTATTTTGACAGTTGAAGACATTTGAACCATACGCAGACGTTTAATCTTGTTGCGCCCGTCGCTCCAACAGCTTCTCTACCGTACGGTAACGGTGCGCGTGTGTGCCTAAAAAGCTCGCCCCTCTCAGCGACCCGAGGCGTCGCCTCGATTACGAGCCTACCTACTATACCTATACCTACTTTCATAAGACAGCTCTGGTTCTATTTACCATAGCAGTCTGGGCAAGGCATCATAACGACTACGACGAAGTCCGCTCTCCCCAAAAAACATCTACTCTCATATTCAAAATGGACGGCGAGGCTCCATCCACGCCGCCAGTTGGTGTGCCCGGTGTAGAGAAAGCCTACGTTGACAATGCTCTACGAGCGATTCACGAGAAGAAGCCAGTCCCTGAGATTGACTTCACCCTTCACACAATGGAAGATGGTAGTCAAGTGAGCACCATGGAGAGAGAGTCTGCAAAGGTATGTTCAGGACCGCGCTAGCCATGTAACCTCAGAATTATGCTAACAGGCTCTTCACAAGACGTACAAGCTCCAGCCATGCATCCACCAACCGACGAACAGTTCTTTTCCCCACAAGACCGCACGAAGCCAAACCTCACATTTCTAAAGCAGCACTTCTATAGAGAAGGGCGGCTGACCGAAGAGCAGGCGCTTTTTATCATTGAGGAGGGAACCAAAGTGCTGAAACAAGAGCCCAACCTACTCGAGATGGATGCGCCAATTACCGTATGCGGTGATGTTCATGGTCAATACTATGATCTCATGAAGCTTTTTGAAGTTGGTGGCGACCCCGCTGAGACTCGATATCTCTTCTTGGGCGATTATGTTGATCGAGGATATTTCAGCATTGAATGTGTGCTATATCTCTGGTCTTTGAAGATATGGTACCCAAATACGCTCTGGCTTCTGCGTGGAAACCACGAGTGCAGGCATTTGACTGATTATTTCACGTTCAAACTGGAGTGCAAGCACAAATATTCCGAGAGAATTTATGAAGCATGTATGGATTCTTTTTGCGCCTTACCTTTGGCTGCAGTCATGAACAAACAGTTCCTGTGTATACATGGAGGATTGAGCCCAGAATTGCACACCCTGGATGATTTAAAGAGCGTAAGTGGATATTTGGAAAAAATTATGCCCATCTCCTGCTAATGATTTGAAGATCGATCGATTCCGAGAGCCACCGACTCATGGATTGATGTGCGATATCTTGTGGGCAGACCCATTGGAAGAATTTGGACAAGAAAAGACATCTGAATTCTTCGTTCATAACCATGTCAGAGGTTGTTCGTATTTCTTTTCATACCCAGCGGCTTGCAATTTCCTGGAAAAGAACAACCTTCTGTCCGTGATCCGAGCCCACGAAGCCCAGGACGCTGGGTATCGAATGTATCGCAAGACTCGAACCACAGGATTCCCCAGTGTCATGACCATTTTCTCCGCTCCCAATTACCTCGATGTCTACAACAATAAGGCAGCTGTTCTGAAGTATGAGAATAATGTCATGAACATTAGACAGTTCAACTGCACTCCTCATCCCTATTGGCTTCCCAACTTTATGGACGTATTCACGTGGTCGCTTCCATTCGTTGGCGAGAAGATCACTGATATGCTTATTGCCATTCTGAGCACATGCTCAGAGGATGAACTGAAGGAAGAAGGCAGCACACCCTCCACAACCTCACCTGGACCTCTTGTATCACCACCTCTCGCATCTCTCAATATGGACCCTGATTCCATCGAGTTCAAAAGAAGAGCGATCAAGAACAAGATTCTTGCTATCGGTCGCCTTTCTCGCGTATTCCAGGTATTGAGAGAGGAGTCGGAACGTGTTACTGAGTTGAAGACAGCTTCAGGTGGAAGACTTCCACAGGGAACTCTAATGCTCGGGGCTGAAGGTATCAAGAATGCCATCAGCAGTTTCGAGGACGCACGAAAGGTTGATCTTCAGAACGAGAGAGACTGCCACCCAGTCACGAAGAGGTTGCTCGACAGAGCGAGGAAGGGAGAGCGCAAGCCTTGGAGAGAGCAAGCCGGGAGGCTGATAACGACAAGGGACTACAGGCATTGTCAAGAAGGCTGAGCACGTAAGTTACTCCCTTCCAAGGTAAAGACCTTCACTTACGTTGTGAAGCGACCGTAAGAAATGAGAGTAAGAAATGAAAGCAAGGATTGATGGGTGACATGGCTGGGCCGGCGACGATCGATGATGAGAATTTTATGGCTTTGAGGAGATGCGATGGAGCGGAGGACCTGACCGTTCCCTTCATCGTCGATACCAAGTCTTAATGAGTACAATATAAAACCCTGTACTTACTGCACAAAATCCCACCAATTTGTGAAGCAACGTCTCTTTATATCCGCCATATACCTGCAAGCAGGTAAAGGGGCGAGGTGCCCTCTCTCATCTCTTCAAGCGAGGCAGTCATGGAGAATGTTAACCCCCATCACTGAAGTGGCAAGTTTCGTTACACCAGTAGACCAATTGAGGTGACTATAGCGTAATGCGAACGGGGAGAGCAGAGCGAGTGTGGGGGCTACCCACCTCCTACTCGGGGCGAGCCTCGTTGGGTAAATTAGGATGCGAACTACGAGCCTAAGCGTCCTGGAGGAGTCTGCCGCCGTACCGTGCTGAGAAGCTCAAAGGACCTCCAGCGTCGATGAGGTGATCCGACGGCCTCCATCGGTACTACTCGTCTCTCAATAGTGTGGAAAATGTATGCCCTCCCTGCTCGCTTTGTCCAGTCGCCATCAGAAGCACACTTCGTACCAAAGCGCCATCTTGTCATTTTACACGGAGGAAGGTTGGTTCCCTGACAGAACCAACCAAGTCAGCCATAATTGCTGACCCTCTTACGTTGGTGGTTCTCCAGGCACATCTGAACTAAGGTTGGGTGCGTGGTAGTTAAGACTTCCATTGCCAAAAACTGCACCGACGCCACAACAACGTGAATTGAAGGTCTGTAGCAAGCGCCAGTGCCGCCACCCTTCTTCCCGTCTCTCTTCCCGATGTCTCCAGTTCCATGGGTTTTGGTGATTTCTTTTGTTCTGGTCTGGCGCATGCGATCCAGAACTCTTAAGAGGACCGTCGTCTGGTATGCAGGATATCAGGAATCCAGGAACTACATATACATCGCCATCCACTTCGGGGCCTATGGAGTCAAACCCCACCCCCCTGCCTTGCCTCCCAGACACAGCTCTGCAGCACGACCTCCACTTCTCAAGTAATAGAGGAGTATTTTTGACATGATGCCATTTTTCTTCACTCCTCGGCCAAGCTCCACCCCGAGGCCGATTACTTTCCTTCTTAACAGAAATCACCCTCATCCTCCAAATCACATTGACGACAATGACCACGCCTGTGGCCTCCAGACACTCGCCGACATAGCCAATGCGCAGTACCACGAACTTAATGACATCGAATTGATCAACGATATTTTCACGAAGAGAGAAATGCCCTCCTGGGACGATGGGTCAGAGAGTTGGGACTCGAACAGTATTACAAGTAAGTCGTCCTTGTCATCCTCGTATTCTATGCTGAGATTCATTTTATTCCATTCTCTTTGTTTTGATTGAATTTATTTTATATTTTATGTGTACTGGATCTTCATTTTCTCAGCTGCTGCAGTTATAAAACATTATCCAAGAGCACAGAAAGTTCTGTTCCTCTAGACTTTATGGCAGCCAGTGCCCCTGCATCTCACTGAAGATGTTGGGTTGAAAAGCGTGAAAGCTAAATGATAAGTGCATGTGTTATTGGACAGAGAGGGTGTCGTCATGCGTCAGCCGCCAATGGGGGTGGTCTTAGTGGTCCAGGGCAGAGTGTCCACCGCAGAGTAGCAGCAGCAGCAAGTAGCAGCAGCATCAGCACCGAGGGTCACAAGTGTAATACGCTGGGATTATCATTGATAAGTGTGATTGATATCCATTCCTGAACCCATTTTGTATATTTGTGGGTGGATACTATAATGCGTATATCGAGTCTTAGCGAGACAGTCCAGCGGGCATTTACCATGTCAGCGTTGAATCTCTGCGACGAGAGTGGTAACTTGGGCATGCTATGGCCGCGGAAGCTAACCGTTGCTGTTGCTCGTCATTCAAGCATAAATTCCATCATCACACGTGACCTGAATACCATCACTCGGCCCCTAGATAACGACCTGCCACGTTTGGGCGCGATTTACACTTTTACCCCTCCGTTATATTCTCACTTTCCGGTTCTTTTCTGTTCATCGCTGTCTTGTCCTCTTGTTTTCTTCTTTTGAGAAACTGAGAGCCTGAGAGCCTGTTGGCGAGCCACGCCGCCAGCCGAGAGACCCCCAAGATTAAAATACCCAATCTGACGAGTGCTACCAGTCGCTTCCCTAAACGACCTTAGCATCAATCCACTACCACCACCACTACTACCACTCCATCCTCCACAACCCCAAGCCTGGCAAGCGAATCCCCAGCAATACGCCATGCAGAACCACCAGCATCCTCAATACTATGCTTCTTCTTCGACCACCACCACTACAGCTTCGACTTCAAACTCTAGCGACAATTCACCACTAACCGCTTACCACCCGCTGTATACGTCGAATACACATCAGAACGTTTCTGGCCCATCAAATGCGTACCCACCTTTAACTTCCCCATATCAGGAACTACCTCCGGTCGCTTCCTATCCATCACCAAGCAATATTCCTCCCAACAACCCTTATTCCCCAACAGGTGGCGACCCTTATACTCACACTCACACTTTCACCGACCACACCTCGGCCTACGAGACGCTGCAACAACAAGAAGCCGAGCTTAAACGTCTTCGCAATACAGCCGCCTCAGCAAGATTCCGCGCGAAGAAGAAGAAGCGGGAAGCGAGCTTGGAAAGGAACGCTCGCGAGAAGAGGGAGCAGCTTGAGAGGTTGGAGGAGAAGATTCGGCAATTGGAAAAAGAGAATACGTGGTTGAGGGAGTTGGTTCTTAGGAAAGGGGAGAGGATTGGGAAGGAGGAGGAGAGGGTTGCTGAGGAGAAGAAGGAAGGATGGTGTTGGAACAGAGAAGGAGTAAGTGATTGTCGCCGGCGAGGGGTAGAGGAAGCCAGGGAGGGACGAAGAGGAGAGGGAGTGTCAGAGTGATCGAAAGGAAATTGTGCATGTTATTATGAGAGAGGAGGTTGCTTGCATTTTGACGGAGGCGCGTGAGTATTTGCGGAATATTGGATGGGGACATGAATGCACTGGGTCGGTTCTATTAACTTCCATACGATGTTACGAGGGTCACGGTTGAGCATTTAATAGCGGGTAATGGTCTTTCAGTCAGTAGCTTAGAGGTCGAGATAACCCAAGCTGTCTGGTTGAGATCCAGCATCAACTTTCTCATTTTTCGGGAATAGGCTAGGTTTTGGTTTTTTTTCTAAATTTCAGTCTTGGGGTTCACGAGTCGTAGAAATTCAGCTTCATTTGCGTCATATAGAGATCAGATTGGATGACATGAATGGTATTTGTATTCGAAAGCGGAGGTGCAGTATTTCGCCATTACACTATCCAACAGGTGCCTCAATTATACTACATGCAGTCCTTGATTATTCTTCCAAATACTCCATCTAAGCTAGGTTCTCTAGGTGGCCTCAGTTCCTAATATTCAGACTATGCATAGGTAACTAAGTAGATAGAGTGTTAAGAGACAGCACTACAATAAATCGCACTTACATAGAACTTCGACAACTAAACCAATACTTGTATCAGATATCCATAGAATCATAGTAGTAACTAATAACCCCTATTCCAGTACCAACTCTTAAATATATATACCCTTACAGTGTCCTCCTTCAAAGAATCCCTCCACGCAACATACAACCTTTCCTTCATCCAAGACCCCAATCTACCTAACCTAACCTAAACTAACCCAACCTACTTAACCTAACCTACCACGTCGTATCACTCACTCAACGCATCAAAGATATCCATCCCAATCTCCATCCATTGTATTATTAGATCTAGAATCCCAATCTAGCAAGCAAACCACTGAATGAATGATTCGTTCGCTTCCTGGATGGGATAGATCTCTTTCACTAGGTATACCTCGGGGTTTCTGTCTGTCGCAACTAGATCGGTATAGTGAGCTGATGGTAGATGGGAGAATAGAGGGATCGGGTCGGGGAGGGGGAGAGGTTTTTTTTTTTGGTCTGTCTTTCTCGACTGGCTGTTAGGGATAGGGTATCGGGTTCGGTATGAGATTCGTCGTCTGCGAGCGAGAGATAGGAGATTGTTTGTTGGTTAGGGTGTTGATGGGTGGAGATGGTAGGCTTGTTTTGTTGGTTTTTGTTTGGTTTGTTCTTGGTGGATTGTGCTGTGGTGGTGAGGCTCATCGTAGGTTTGTTTGGGGGATAGTTAGGGAGGGAGGGAGGGGTTGGATGCAGTTCGTTGTTTGGTAGGAGTTTGGGAGCTTGGGAACGCAGGTATTGAAGATGTAGATATATACATACAGGAAGGAAGGAGATAGATAGATAGATAGACTTACTGTGCTTTCTTTGTTGATTCTGTTCCTGTGTTGATTCTATAGTATTTTTTTTTCATCCTGGTTGTTTCTCTTGTAGTGGTAGTGGTAGTGGTAGTTGTAGTTGTGTTTAACTGTCGCTGTAGCAATACTAGGTAGGTAGGTTTTGTATACTGGGAAAGAAATTGAATGCTGTGTTTTGTTTATGGCTCTTACTATCCTGATTCTAGTTAATCGTTATTGTATTGATAATAATACGCTGGTTCTCAAAACTTGAATTGTAGAATCCGCATGTTTACGGAAGTAATGGATGTAATGGACGTCCTGTTCTGACCT
The DNA here is from genome assembly GCA_009805495.1 of Pezicula neosporulosa. Classification (NCBI taxonomy): domain Eukaryota; kingdom Fungi; phylum Ascomycota; class Leotiomycetes; order Helotiales; family Dermateaceae; genus Pezicula; species Pezicula neosporulosa. Next base: position 991,020 of record SELE01000011.1, read on the forward strand.
GTGTGGATAACTGAGATGGGCTGCCTGTGGTTGAAGCAGAGTCCTAAGTTCGCAGATCGTGTACTCTTCTACTACCACAGTACAACTCGGAAGAACGAGGTAGTAGTTACGGAGAACAAAGATACAGAGATACATCCTGTAAGGAGAATAAATGAGGAAATAAGACCCCCAAATGATGAAATAAACAAGCATACCTTACAGAAGAAGGCACACACACGCTTGTACTTCTTCTCCCCCTGAATTAGCCTTGATTAAACAATGCACAACTGGTTCTGCGGCATGCATGCCACGCCACGCTACGGTACTAATGTACTTCGTAAAATCAAAAAATCTAATCTATCTATCGCCATCGACGCTTTAATTGCGTGCTATTTATCCTCGTTATTCAACCCAACCCAACTCCAACTCAGCTTATTCAAGTTATTCTTTCCTTATACGATACGCCTCCCTCGCCTTCTTCGCCTTCTTCGGCTTATGATAATGATATACCTACCTACATACCTACTTCCTTGCATGTGTTACCCTGTCTGTTCTTGATGTTTTCGAATGAAAGACGAATGTTTTTTTTTTTTTGAGAAGTGAGATAGCTAGCTGGCTGGCTGGCTGTGTGTACTGTGGGTAGGTAGGTAGGTAAGTGAGTGGGTGGGTAGGTGGCGCTTTGTTTTACTCGTGATGAAGATTGGATGTTTTGTTTTGACAGTGGTGGTGGTGATGGAGTGGTGGTAGGGTGGTTGGGTAGAGAGATGCACTGTAGGATCTATAGAAGGGAAGGGTTCACCACGTACTTGTTGTACTTTTGTCGATACTGAGGTGTATATGTACTGTATATACTGTACATGGAGGGTTGGGCTTTTGTGGTGGTGTGGACTTTGTGAGTTGGGTGTGCTGGGGCTGGGTATTGAGTTTTGGTGAAAGAAATGGGGGGTTGCAATTCTCTCCTCGGGTATGTTTTATACGTCCTGGGGTTTTTTGGGGGGCTGTGGTTTGGGGGTCTTGATAGTTTTGAGCTTAGATGGGTAGAAGGAGGTTGTTGAGAGAATATATTGTTATACATGTAGTGCAATTTTCTTTACGGAGTAGCTAAAGGTGGTTCGATTACTTCACATGTTTATTTTTTCTTGTGCTAACAATTAATAGTTATAAGTTATAGTGTAGCTGTTTATCTTTTTTTATATATAGTCCCCAACCACTTTCTAAAACAACATCAACGACATCGATAGACCTCGCGAAGTTGTCATGTCCCACTTTGCAATTTGAAATACCGCTGCTTTCAATGGCTGGTGATGTACCTCGTAGAGTCAAGCGATAAGTCGAGAGGAGCCTGTAACTTGCGAACTGGAAGTCCTCCGTCCAAGTCCTAGCTTGATTAAATTCTCCTCTACAGCAAGGTTGGTGAACGATTTCCAATCCAGAGATTCAAGATCAAGCTTCTCCATGTTAAGATTTCAAACTGAGAGAATCGAAGATTATCGTGAACTGGCGCACCGATCCCGAGGCATCGCTAAAGAAAAGGGGTATCTCGCTGTGACAGTTTTTGCTGTTGTTTACAATAGCGACACATAGAAGCTGTTGACTTTACTTTATTCTCTTATCAGTTCTAATATCCTTGTCATGAGTGGTGAATTTAAGTTGGTGATACAAATTGTTGACTGCTTAGATCTGAAGAATTTAAACTTAGTCTCCTTGACTAGGTACTTTTTTAAGTTATATAAGCCCGTCGATGTTCGCACCTTTTGTATGTCCGCAGGCACGCTGCTTTTATGATTCTCAATTCCGTTGAAGCATAACAATTTGATTTATGCAAACCTAGGCTTGACTTTTCCGCATACCACAACCACCAATACATCCGCCCCGGATTACGATTACATAAACAACAACATGGGAATATCACCCGGGCCTCTGCCGGCTGTAATAGCCCAAGCTGATCTTTTTTGTTTTCTTTTCATTTCTCTAATCTCTCCACGGCAGTCTGAGTCCAAGACATTCTGCTCAGTTCTGTCTTATATGTCTTATATGTCTTAAGAACAGACGTCAGGCATGTCGTTTATCATCCCAAAGAGTTCACCCTGTTGTTGTTGCTGCTGGCTGCAGTGGGGGGCAAGAAGCTTAAATGGACCAGGATGGCCAGCACCTTAGCACGCAATTTATAGGCTGAGACAGCCTGGCAGAATGACGCCGGAATTTCCCCAATACAGGAACGCTGGCAATTGCCAAAGCCCAGCTTCATATGGCGCCATCGAGGTTTCAAACTGCAGATAAAGCTTCTATTGGATGATCACAGCAACAGAGCTTCCTTTTCAGCGATGTGCTGAGAAATCTTATATGTTGGTGATGCTGTCGCTGATATCAGACAAGATTCGTCACAAGCAACTACCAATTGCAATCCCCTGGCTTACAAAAGGTCAAACACGCACGAGAAAGCTTTATATCGAGCAGCTGTCACAGGAAATCAGGTCTCAATATGCTCATCAACACTTCACTAGAGGCCCTCTCTCCGTGGCTCTCGTTTCTCACAAACTTTAGGTAATAATTCATAATTCCGACCATCCATCCAAACACACAACTCTCGCTGATTATCGCAACTAGTCCTCGTTCGCTTCATAGAGCATGTGACGCAAACCGTCCGCCATGACGCTCTCACCAGAAGTGAGCAACTCAACCGAAAACGACCGGCTCTTGCCCTCACCACCAAGTTCATCCGACGACGAGCAGGATCTCCAGAATATCAAGCTTACTCGCCATGCTGAAGATAACGTCTTACCCGAGACGGCGACTCTCGGTCGGAATCTGTCGTGGAGTAGTGCCTACATCCTCGTTATTTCGCGTGTGATAGGTAGTGGGATTTTTGCGACTCCTGGATCCATCGTCAAGACGACTGGAAGTGTTGGGCTTGCTCTGGTATTATGGGTCGCCGGTTCAGTCATTGCTGCATGTGGAATGGCTGTTGCGCTTGAGTATGGCTGTATGCTTCCTCGGAGCGGCGGAGATAAAGTCTATTTGGAGTTCACCTATCAACACCCACGATTTCTGGCATCAACATTGGTCGCCGTTAATGCCATTCTCCTAGGTTTTACGGCAAGTAACTGTATTGTTTTTGGAGAATATGTGTTATTCGCCTTTGGAGTCGAACCGACAGAATATACGCAGAAAGGACTTGCCCTCGGCCTCCTAACCGCCATCACAATCGTACATGGTTGTTTCCTCAAGACGGGGATATGGATTCAAAATTTCCTCGGTTGGTTAAAAGTTGGACTGGTACTATTTATGGCGTTGACTGGTACTTACGTCGTTCTCTTCACCGGCAGATCTAGCGATGTAGCCGCTCCAGGGAGTCAACTGTCTTGGGATAAATTCTGGGCGGACTCGAACTGGGAATGGGCCACGCTATCAACGGCAGTCTTCAAGGTCTCTTATGCCTATGCAGGCCTACAAAATGTCAACAATGTACTAAACGAAGTCAAAAATCCCGTGCGGACGCTCAAATCCGTTGCGCCAGCCGCTCTGCTGACAGCCTGTCTGCTTTACCTGCTCGTTAATATTGCTTATTTTTCTGTTGTCCCTCTAGATGAGATTAAGGAGAGCGGTGAGCTTGTTGCTGGTTTGTTTTTCCGGCATGTGTTTGGAGAGCACTTTGGTCGGACTGTCTTACCATTGGCTATTGCAATTTCGGCTGCAGGAAATGTCATGGTGGTTACCTTTACTTTGGTAAGTTGTATATATTACTATTGCTTCTAACATTTGTTTTACGTTACTCCAACTACAACTCAATGTTGGGAGTGGGCAAATGCAACTAGACAAAGCTGTCTCAATTTTCAATGTTTACCTTACTAACAGATATTTCTGCCACAAATCTATGTGACAGTAAGATGGACTCAAGTTGAGTCTGCCACAGCTTTGAATTAAATTTCTCACTACTCCAGAGTTTCAGTATCTCGTAGAAATTCATTATCTAACACCCATCAGGCACGTGTAAACCAAGAAATAGCTCGGCAAGGATTCATCCCCTACTCGCACCTCCTCTCAAGCTCTAAGCCGTTCAACGCACCCTTAGGTGGCCTAATAGTCCACTACATTCCGTCCTTCCTTGTAATAGCTATTCCGCCTCGGGGTGACGTCTACAACTTCATTTTAGATGTCGAAGGCTACCCAGGCCAATTCGCAGCCCTTGCTACCTCCTTTGGACTTCTCTGGTTACGAAAGAAACGAAGCGATTTGAAGAGACCTTATAAAGCTTGGCTCTCGGCTGTTTGGTTAAGGATTGCGATCTGTGTGGCGCTTATTGCGGCACCGTTTTTTCCTCCTAAGGATGGGAAGGGTGATGTGGGGTTTTTCTATGCTACATATGCAATTGTTGGTATAGGAATGTATGTTCCCTTCAGATCCCTTTACCGTATACTCTTACTGATTAGTGATGTAGTATACTATTCGCTATATTATACTGGTGGATATTCTTCGTCGTGGTACCGAGATGGAAAGGGTACAAAGTTGAAGAGTCTGTTAAAGTTCTTAGCGATGGCACGAGTATTACGAAACTTGTCTTTATACAGAATTCTGAGCAATGAGGTAGACGGTTTGCTTGCTTTTAGATTGTGAATAAGACAGTGCGGGTTTGTTAGATACTGGAAGCGAAATACGCTTTGTATTTGTAATCTTAGAATGAGAATATGATGCTTACAACATGTTTCCACTTAGTGGTACTTACTGTATTCCTCCATTACTTATCAGTAGTAAGTACTACCACTAGCATAGTCAGGCTTGTCCGAATCAAATAATCTCTTGTAAACCGGTTCGTAGAGCATTTTAGGTAAAGAGCTGGCATTTTATATTCAGGCAATGAAATTAGATCGTAACGTTTTCTATTCGCTCGCTTCCATATCCGTACCTTGCATCTGCAGTAATGCGCTTGAGGAAGGTGACTGCTATACGGAGGCAGAAGATTATCACAGCCTTCCCATGCCTAAAATAGGATTGCCAAGAGTTCTCAGCTAACAGAATTGGGATAAGAGCTCTTACTATCGAAGGGCAAGGATGTGATCTATACTGACTCACTCGTACTTTCACACAACGTAAAACGAACACATTTGTCTTCATACAATTGTCATATGTTAATCATCGAACTTCACAGTACAATGCATTCTGCATGGCACACAGATGACATTCGCCAGTTGATCTTTGAGCGCCTCTCGCCTCAAGATCTTGCTCGGCTCGCCCAAACTTGCAAAGCCCTTTTCGATTTCGCGATCGACTCACTATGGAAGACAATAACCTCCTTCTCAGCCTTTCTATCCTGTCTCCCACCAGATTTCAAAGATCGACCACTTCAAGCAAAAGATGTTCAACGCTTAGACTTTTATGCCTCCAAAGTCCGGAATCTGGTCTTAGAAAGTAAGAGTATCAAGGTACTCATTTGTCTACCTCCACAATTCCAGCCTCCAAGGAAGAACAAGAAGCAACCAAAGAATAACCGTCATAATCCCAACGAGAAATCATGGGAAGAGCTTTGGGGAGAAATAGGAAAGTTACGACCGTTATCAGAATTCCTACCCAATCTCCGTCGTCTTCGAGTCAACAATGTAGTCGAAGAGCTTCTCATTCCACTCATTGGAATTTCCGGATCAAACCTAGTCCAAATCTATATTAAATATATCCAAAACCGACAATCTTCAAGCATCGTACAACGTGTCCTGGGTCAACTCCAATACACCCCAAAACTAGAATACCTATTCATACGAGATGGCGAACCCGACCTCGTTCCTTCAAAGTTAATTCAACAATCACCCATTCTTAAACATCTACGGCTCGATCCTCGAATCCATGCGGGAAGACATGAAGATTTCCAATTTAAAGAATTCCCTCTTCGAACTGAGATCCTTCAGAAGCATACGCTTGAACATCTTACCCTTGGTTTAACAAAGGAATGGTATACGCCCGAAATCGAAGTTTTGAAGGAAAGTAAATACTTACCGAAGCTTAAAACGCTCTGGTTGAATTTAACTACTTTCCCACCTACCCGATGTATAAAGTCCTGTATCAATACAAGCTCTCATAGTTGGTCCTGTATGAGTGATGACGATGGACTCTCATCCAAAGTATCTAACCTCAACCTAAACAACAACAACAACAACAACACCAAAGCCACAGACTGTGGAAGAAGATCTCCAAGTTTCTTCCTCGAAGGTCTAGATAATCCCGAGCTGAATCTTCTAAACATCAAATTCCCGCTGGAAACCACAGGCCCATTATTCTTGGACGTTGTATCTGCGGCAAACAATAACTGTCGACTTCAGAACTTGTCTGAATTGGCATTAGCTGGTGGAGGATGGTTTAACAACTGTGGTGAATGTGGGGAAACGCCCTCCTCCAGTGATAAAACCGGCAGAATTACGAGAAGCTTTAAATCTACTCTTACCGCTACCTCATCTAAAAGTCCTACGTCTGAGCGTAGCGCCCAACTTCCTAGATATCCTAGACCTCGATTTGTATAAATCAATCACCGATGGATTACCAGCTCTAGAGAAACTATGGCTTGGACACGCAGAATTCCTCGCGAGTTCGGAGTTCGAAGGCATAAGTTTCTATGAGAGGGTTCCCTTGTGTCATCTTGCGGCGTTCTGTAGCTTCCTTCCGAATCTGCTGGAGGTTAGTGTGGGCACTGTAGATGGGTTGACTTTGGAGGAGGATCCTCGTCCGGATTGGGCTTGTCCTCGTGTTAGGTCTTTGAGGATTCAGTCTTGGGCTGGTAGGGATACTGGATTTGGTGGTGGTGGTGGTGTTTCCAGGGATTTGTTGTTGTTGAGGGGTTTGAGGTGTTATTTCCCCGGTTCGGATCTTGCTAGGGAGGAGTTTTCTGCTAGGTGGTGGATTTTTGATGGGGATTAGTGTGTATGTATATGTATATGTTTATGACTATGATTGTTGATTCTTTAGGTGGGCATTATATACCTAGACTCTACTGATAAATAATTCCATTATTCCAGTTTTTGATTTCTTTCTGGCTAATAAAATAAATTTTCCTTATAAAAGTTTCTTGCATTAATTAAAAATTATTTTTTAGTTCTACAGGCAAAACTTCTTCTTAGAGTAATAAGTTGGTACTAAGAAAGGTTCTCTGGCGCATTACATGTCTGTTTACAGACCACAGACTCATTTGGCCCCAGCCAATTTCTGCTCTCGGTTCCAGAAGTGGCGAAGAATGAATAGCATGCCAAGCATGCATACATCCAAAGCAATGGTCCAATTATACCCAACGAGATATCTCGGTGCATCAACCGTTTTCCAAACAAACACTACAAATGGAGAAAGAGCCATTAGCACACTAATCAAGTAGCCGAACAAATAGGAAATGAATAAAAAATACAGAGATACAATCAGGGTGGGAAGACTTACAAGAGAGGTAGCCAAGCTCCAAATGTATTTCCAATAGTATTCATACTACTAATGACCAAAGCTCTCTCCTCCGCATTCTCAGCACAAATCTCATTGGCCCACGCATAGATAATCGCAGCAATAGCGTCAGCGGTTCCAGATAAGAAGAACGCGAAATACTTTAGTCCAATCGGTACATTCCAGATAGCTAGAACCACACAAGCAAAGATATTAAGAATAGCCGTCAGAGCAATGAGAGCTACCTTAGCATCATAAGCATCGGCAATTATACCCCAGATGATTGAACTGACTATCGTTACTGCTGGTGAGACGGTAGTAATTGTATTGATGGAATCAACTGAATGACCTTCTTCTTTTAACCAGAGGGATAGTCCGCTGTTGGAGGAGACACCATCTGCTTGTGAGAAAAAGAAGGCAAAGGCGACGAGAACCCAGAAGTGCCAGCCGCTTAGGACGCGTTTGATGAGGTTGAGATTGAGACGTTGGATTGGCTCGCGGTGTTCGGATTCCATGCGTGCTTTTGCTAGGGCTATGTCGGAAGGTGTGAGGATACGGGAGGTGCAATTATCGGGTGTTCCTGGGAGTGCGAGGAAACCTAGTAATGCTATTGGAATAGTGCAGGAGAAACCTAGCTGCGATTAGAACGAGCTTATGGTTTATTTATTTTCTTCATATATTTTCACTCACAAATAATATATAACCATCTCCAACCTTCAATTCCATACCTCCCATTCAACGCATCATAAGCACCGGCTTGGATGTAACTAGCACTCATACTTCCTACTTGGCTTGCGATGAAAAAGAAGGCTCCTCGCCGATTCAGCTCTGAGCGTTTATACCAGCATCCCATGTACCATTGAACGGCTGGGAAGAAGAATCCACCTAGTGCGCCGACGAAGAACCGGAAGGCGTAGAGTTGGTTGACGTTGGTGACTTTGTATTGTACTAGTGTGAAGACTCCCCAGAGGAGATCGGCTGCTGGGAGGAAATAGTTTACTGGGAATCGTGTCATCTAGTCATGGTTATTAATACTAATTTTAATGAAGATTGGAATTACAGATGTTCTTTGTCGGTTATCGACTGTAAGGGGCGGGGGGGCTCTATTATTGGCCTCATGCCTGGGCCACTGAAGTCACGAACATATTGTGCTGGCACTTGCTACACTGATGGCTCAGATGAGAAAAAACTACTTCCAGGTATATATTTCAGTCACGAAGAACTTGCATATCAATCACTGTAAACAGAAAGAGAAAATGTACCCCATACCAGCATCGTCAAGGGAATTTGCATGACTACAAATCCAACGCTGTCCCAAGTTAGTAGTCAATTCTCGTGAAATGAGTTAATAAGTTACTTACGTATATATAGTATTAAGGTAATTCAATTGATTCCCATACAATTTCAAATCCTCCTTCATCCCGCTCACATATGCCGTGCTAGTAGTAGAGGCATCTAAGACCTTGGCCCAGTAAGCGAGGAAGACGAAGACCATAATGAGACCATCGAGCTTCAAAATCAAACGACGTTCCTCTGGGGTATCGTCTGGTGAGAAGTATTGATACCATAGTTGTCGTGTCGCTGGTGGAGGAGGAGGTGTTGCGAAGTTTGCTTTGTTGAACTTTTCGTGAGATGATGGTGATGGTCGTGGTGGTGGTGGTGATACGGAGTCCTGAGCTGCTGCTGCTGGGAGGACGAGTTCATCTACTGGAGTTTTTTCTGATAGGGTTGTCGCCATTACTTTCTTTTTTCTGGTTTTTCTTTTTGCTTTTTCTGAATTGGCAATGGATTAGGATACGATGATTGGAAAGAGGAAAGTATATAGTAGTCTAGAATGAATAGAATATGTAAAGAGGGAAAAAAAATGGGATGCCCCACCCATTGCTGGATGGCGTGCTTGACGAATTAAATGAGAAATGGCCATAGCAGAGGAGAACATTGACTAGCTATTATTTAGGTATAAGCATGTGCTATAGACAATCATCTTTCATCTGTTTACTTGTATATAATAAAAGTTGAAATGAAAGCGACATAAGATCATGACCTGAGAGAAGTTGTATCAAATCATGTGACTGTCGACTTGATGGATATCATCTCCGCCCGTGACAAAAATATAGCAGCACAACATAGCTTACATAGCTTACGAATGCAAAGATACAGGTTTGAGATACACCCGAAGAGATGAAGAGAGATTAAAGGTTGATGCAAAGCAATGTGCAGGTAGGAGTGAGGCATCTCATCACATGATGGGGGTGTTTCTAAAGGATGTTCATAAAATGACACCTGGAAAGCTTGAGAGCAAGGTCGATTGATTTCTCCAGGATTTCTCCACATCATGTCAACTCTGGAACAACAACATCACCACTGTCACTACTTACCTTTGTAAATGCCCATGGGAACTATTCCCATAAGTGTTTATCTATGTCTACAGAACCCATCAGAGCCATGACATCTCATCACGTCAGCGCTAGAACTCTCTATCGAACGGAACCCTCCTTGCTCCCGGATCCAGCGGCCATGGACTCCAGATTCTACGAAGTAGAGATGTGGAGGTGCAGACTAAGCTCTTAGCATCACAGAGTGAAAGCATCACTTCTTGGTTAGCCCAGGAACGAGAGCAAGCTGTACCCATTCAGAAGCCTTCCTTTTCCTTTGTCAGACTGCCAATCTTTTCGCTTTTCCTCGGTTTAACAAAGAGGCGGAGGTTATGCTCACGTGCTGCTGACCTCCCCTCGTACCTTCCTCTTCTCCAACCTCCCCCACCGTTTCTATTACATATTTGAGGTGCAGCTACCCCAGGAAATCTCGGGGCTCGTACAAGTCTTGATCGTTACACTCATACTTATTTGACACGTTTTCCTTCTTGTGTCTCTCCTTCCTCTTATCACATTATTTTACCGAGCTACCCAACCAAGTCTGCAAGTTGGAGTAGACAAAACAGTGAAGTGAAGATGTTATCCTTGAAGGAAACACCAGGCTTCTACGGCCAGCTTTTCAATGCTTTCGGAGTAATTGTCTTTTTATTTATATCCTTTGTAAGCTTCATCCATTAGTAACTCTTGCGAGGACGTCCTTATAACTGCCACAGCTCTTTGTTCTCGCAACCTATCGTCTCACTTTTCATCCTCTCGCAAAGTATCCAGGACCGTTTCTAGCAAAAATTACCGACTGGTACTCTGTTTACCATGCTTGGAAAGGAGATAGACATCTCGAATTTTGGCGTTGTCACGAAAAATACGGTATGTTTCGTAGGCCACTCGGATTCTTCGGTCTATTAACATTGGCAGGCCCGGTCTTCCGTTATGGGCCCAACAGTCTATCGATCAACAGTAATTCGGCCTTGAAGACCATCTATGGCCATCGAGCAAATGTCCAGAAGTCGCAATTCTATTCTGTCTTCCCTCCAACCAAAGACACATTCAACACACATAGTAGCATTGACAAATCTAGCCATGCTCGAAAGCGTCGAGTGCTCTCCCACGCTTTCTCTGACACAGCCATCAAGGCTATGGAGAACCATATCCTAGGTAACGTGCGAACTTTCTGTTCTCAATTGGGCCGCCGCCAGTTCCCCAAAGGCAACAGCAATGAATCGATTGAGAAGTACTCTGCACCAGGCCAGTGGAGTGTTGCTCAGAATATGGCTGATTGGTGTAATTATCTAACTTTCGATGTTATGGGAGATCTGTGTTTTGGAAAGGCATTTGGTATGCTGGAACGAGACGAAAACAGGCATGTAGTTGAACTCATTGGAAATGCAGCTCACAGTCACTTGATAGTAAGTGACACTCTTAACGGCGAGGATAGAAAATGAGAAATTAGGCTAATTGATTCTAGATGGGCACCAACCCCATGATGAAGAGTCTCCAACTTAATAAAATTTTGTTCCATAAAATCTATGCAGGCCGGATGCAATATATGGCGTACAGTAAAAGTCAAGCCGCAGAACGTACTAAGATTGGTCTCGATACTGACCGCAAGGACTTCTTTTACTACCTCCTCAATGCTAGGGACCCGGAGACAGGGAAAGGCTTCACTGGTCCTGAACTCTGGGGCGAGAGTAACCTTCTTATAATCGCCGGTTCCGACACAACCTCCACAGCACTGGCAGCCGCATTTTTCTACCTCGTTCATAACACAGAAGCTCTTACAAAACTGAATCAGGAAATCAGAACGACCTTCAGTGACATTGAGGAGATTCATTCGAACCCAACGCTTAATGGATGTGATTATCTCAGAGCGGTCGTTGATGAATCTATGAGACTTTCTCCACCAGTAGGAGGAATTCTTCCCCGCGAAGTGTTAGCTGGTGGGATCGATATTGACGGAATGCATATCCCCGAAGGTTGCGTCGTCGGAACACACCACACTACGCTCTTCACCACAACCCGGATTACTTCCCATCGCCCTTCTCCTTCCAGCCAGAGCGTTGGATCATTGACTCCTCACCACAAGTAACCAAAGATAGCGTTGCACTTGCTCAATCCGCCTTCTGCCCTTTTAGCATTGGTCCTCGAGGATGTATTGGCAAAGGTGTTGCGTATGTGGAACTCTTGACTAGTCTTGCTCGGGTTGTATGGTTATATGACATGAGACTTGCCGAGGCGAAGGACTTTAGAGCGGTTGGGGAGGGGAATTTTGGAGCGGAATGGGGTAGGCAAAAGAAAGGAGAGTACCAGCTCCAGGACTCATTTACTAGTTTGAAAGATGGGCCATATGTTGAGTTTCGGGAGAGGGAAGTGAGATAGAGATTCGGTGGTTCTTGTACTAACAGAGCTATGGCTATAGCGGGTAGCAGTGGGAGACTTTACCTTAGAAGTAGCCTTTTGCTACGAATGTTTTACATATTATTTAGTGGTGCAATGTGACCATGATCATGTGTGCTTAATGCTTAACCCTTCCAATTTGAATTCGATGGAGCTGACTAAGCCGGTCTCTCCCCTGCCACTTCGTATGTTCATGTTGCACCTTCGGCATTAGTGACGATGCTTGATTCGACCACCAAGATGCACGATCCAAGAGAGATTTCTTGTTTCTCGTAACTTTGAACTCTGAACTCAATTGATTAATATACAAGCACTTTGGAAAGCATATTACCGTCCATGCCGCATCTCGCATCTCACAAAAGTCCACCACTGTCGTCCTTTTTGGCTTTGCGCTCATTGGGCATCCTTGGCAGACTACCACTGTTTCAGGCGTAGCGGCCTCGTTGTTGTCCCAGTTGATGTCGCTCATGTTCACGTCCACGTCCACTCGACCGTAAAGAGGCCAAACGGGACGTCTAGAATCCACTCCAGTCCACCACATCGACTCGATCTCGTATCATTCCTGGTGCACAGTCGAACCACAAACACCTGCGCCGCTATCTCAAACAACGCCTTATCATACCCTCGCGCCGTTGTGCAGCCTTGCTGAGGGGACGCGGGCCAAGGGCTGGGGGCCTTGCTTGTGGACGCCGCCCTCGGGTAACCTGTAGGGTCAGGTACAGTACAGTACGGGCGTACACACAGAACAGATCAACATGAATGGTGCTGGTAGTATCAGCGATGACGCTATCTCGGCTGCTACGGGGCGGCAGCGTCATGAGAAAAGTCGAGTGAAGGTCAAGACGGACGATGAAGGCTCGGCAAAGCGATTCCAGTGTCCTCGCTGTCCTAAGAGTTTCAGCCGCATTGAAAACTTGACGCGCCATCAAGCGAATCGTGAGCACTCCCGGTACGACTGTTCAATAGATAATCAAACACTAATTCCGCGAGTAGATGACGACGTGGGCAAGTTCGCCTGTGTAATATGCAGGAAACGCTTCACTCGAAGCGATCTTCTCAATCGGCATCGCAAAATCCATGGCGCTGTTGTCCAACCTACGCCAGATTTGAAGGAGGAGCACGTGACTCCACCAAGAACCGAGTCACCAGCAGCAGCAATTGGAGCTCATTCTCAACCTCGAGGCTTTAATAACTTGGTGCACCAGGAGAATAACGAGAATGCCTTCGTTAATCGTAGTCCAACTAGCATGATACAACACCATATGAGCCATGCAGGCAACTACCCTCCCATCATAGGCCATGATGAGTATCAGCAACCAGGAAGACCGATGTATGGCTCGCCAAACGCTGGCTACCAGGCCAACAACATCCCCCGTTCAGCAATCAGTCAAAATCAAAGTCAACCTGGTCAAGGCTTAACTAGTCTGATGGAGGCTGCCCTGGCTCCGGACCCCTCGGCACACTTCCAGCCCTACGCTTTTACACCCACTGACAGTATCGACCCAAATCTGTGGGATGGTTTTCTCATGTTTGGCGACCACCCTAGTACGTATATGGGCGCCTACGATGCTGATATCTCCTGGACTTTGAATTCTCAATCGGAAGGCTCTCCCAATTACTTCGATAGCGATATGCTAAATATTGACTTTAGCGAGAATCCTTACCAAAATGCACCTCCGGCGTACGGCCATACTAGCATTGATCAATCTTCATCTTCAAATCAGGATGCGGATGATGAAGACTCTAATGACTGGCCGGACAAGGTCAGCGGTCCGCCCAGCCCTACTCGCCAACTCCCTCTACCGTACCGTAACCGCCCTCTATTACCAGTTTCATGGCAGCCGGTCATAGAAGAAAGCAGAAATAGTGGCCTCTCCATAGCTACTTCAGCACTTCATCATCGATCAATACAATACGTCGATGATCCCATACGTACCTCCATATTGAATGCTCTCGAACTTCCTGTCAAGAACGAATTTCCCCAACCTGGCATTAACAACTCCACACTTACTTTTCCTCCTGTCGAAGTTCTTGACTACTTTCTTCGACTCTATCTTCAACACGTGCACCCACGGTTTCCCATCGTCCACACCCCAACGTTTAATCTCTATAGCTCCCCTCCTCTACTCCTAGTTTCTATGATGTTTCTTGGATCAAGCCATTCCAAGTCAGATCGGGGTCGATTCTGTCGAGTCTTCTTTGACCATGCGACAGGCGCCTTCTGGGCGAGCCATCGAAATAATAGTAGACATGTATGTTCTACCCTGTTGTCGATTAAATGCAAAACAAAACTATTCTGACATGCCATAGCTGAGAAACGTTGACAACATTCTAACATTGTTCTTACTTTGCCTTGCTGGTGCCTGGAGTGGTACTAAAGCATCATATGAGTTTGCCGAAGGCGCAAGAGGCTCCCTTGTTACAGCCTGTCGCAGAGGTCGACTCATGGACTGTAGGCCGATGGCAAGGCAGCAGAATTCCAGAATGGAAGCTTCGTGGATGGCTTGGGTAGAGTCGGAGAAGCGGAAAAGACTTGGCCTTTCGATATATGTAAGTTGTCAACTTCTCCCTCAGGCGTTAGATGTTCTCTTTGCAGGTACTATTTATGTTATGAGTCGCCTAGTGGTAACCCTAACTTACTCGACCAGCAAGATTCACTGCGTTAAATGACACTGTTTACATGCTTGATCTGGCTGGTACTAGCTTTTTTCCGATTTGTTGTCCATTTTGAACGTTTCCTTGCCAGGAGTGTATCTTGCTATTACACACGAATCGCCAGCCGGCTAGATGGTCATCGAGTGTGTTTCTTCGGCCATGTAAGAGCATTTCCAGTCTTAAATTGTGCCTAGTGGACAAGGATTCCTGGGATTTGAGTGTGGGGATATAAATTTTCCTCTAAGCACGAAGTACAACTACTGTCTAAGTTCTCGAGTTAAGAAATAGCCAGTATAAGGATCTGACCAGAAGCCCACGTGACTTATTATGCACATCCACTACTTATTTCAAATCATTGCATATCAATTAAAGAGCGAATACCCACTTTGGCACGCTGATGAAAGTACAGTTTTGTTTGAAGCTTTCGTGGTTGCCACTGACTTCCTACGGTGGCTAGTAGGTAGAGGTTATCTTGATAGTGAAGTTCTCATTACCTGCATTACCTTAGTCGGAATCCTCTATTGCAATTATAGCATTGTCTGCTCTTAATTTATAGACCAGCACAAACACATAAAGCTTCGTAATCTTTGGTTGTATACTGACCATCATTCAGATATTCGATTGCCAATATCCAACACTGTTCAATTGTCAACCATACGTTAGTAAGGCAGAAACAACCAACTGCGTCTTCCCATGTCCCGAAGAATATTGGGATGCGGCAACAGCCGAGACTTGGAAGATGCTTCTTGGACCGGCCGATATGCCACCTTCAACGTATGTAAAGACTTCCTAAGTAACATATCATCCCTGACTGACGACCATTAGGTATCATTTACACGCTCTAAACTGCATCTTATTACATAAATGGGTGAAGCCGACACCACCAATAGTAAACGCAGGGGAATTTGGAAATATCGTCCTCCTTTACGCCATACACACGCATATCTTCGAATGGCGAACATCAATCTCCATGTTGAATCCCACCGGACTAATGGGGCTCGGTACCAAAGCACAGCCAATAGGCGAAGGTCTGCGTGAACGCCGCAAATGGCTTGTAGATGCCCTCGACAGCTGGAGTGAATGCTACCAAACACCACATACCAGCGTAGCAGCCTCACTCCTCCTCCACCGACTCGGATACATCTCCCTCGACGTTTCCCTATCAGACATGCATCTAGTTGGAGGCCGCTCCGCCAGCGCTGAAGACGGTAAGTTCGCCGAAGACAACCTCAAATACTGGGCCAACAGCGAGATCTCCAACTCCACCATGTCACACGTCCACTACATGCTCGAAATCTGCTATACAACGATCGAAAGAGGTTTAGCATCTTCAAGCTCCTTCGAGATAGCTAGTTGTCTGTTTACAGGCGGTATGATATGTTGGGCTTATGCTAAGCTGAAGGTTGGAGCTCCGAGAGAACATTATGTGGCAGAGGTTAGGAAAACTAGTCAGGCGTTGAGGGATATGGGGTGTTGGAGGATGTGTGCTATGTTTGGGCGTATTTTGGCTGGGTTTGAGATGCCTAAGGATCAATAAATAAGAGGGGCACCAGGGAGGTGTATAGGTTTTTGGAGCGGAAGAAGGTGCTGGCGAAAGAAGGGGCTATTATTATAGGTGGGTGTCACCATACCATACCGGGGCGTTGAGGCTATATAAATTAAAAGTTTAGATGTGGGTGGAAGCTAGCACAGCTGGCTGGTATTGCTTAGCTTGTAATGTACTGTGCCGAGGAGAGGCGATGAAATGTATTGTTATAGTATACATAAATATTACCAAAACTTTGAGTAGTTATACATTAATTTTAGTTACAGTAGTCTTAGGTGTTCGATCATTATTGATATTTTGATCTGAGTACCTCGTACTGTACAAGTACATTTTCAACCCGACATCTCAAGTGCATTGTTGTATCTAGATGCCTACCTAGTCGTACATTCATTCATCACTTAACATACTTACAATCGCACAAAAGATTACCAAAAATACGATGTCAATATGGCATTGTTTTACATAAGGAACAGAGGGTAACTCGAAATGACCTACCTACTACTACTTAAGAGGACTATCACATACATATTTCCACCTTGTTTTGAAGCGAACAGAAAATCCACAGATGAAAATTCCAGAAACTCTTGCTAGGTACCTAAGCTATGTAATATGCAAACCAATGAATGCACACGTGGTATTCCAGGTTTGGTAATTCCCTATTCCCATCCAACTAAGCATCCATGCCCACCCCACATCTCCCAAAAATGCATACCCATCAATTCTTTTGCTTCGCCAGGTACTCTTTATGCGCCTTATCTTGTCTCTCCCATTCCTTCTGCAGCTTCTTTACCTGACTCTTGGGCAAGTCCTCGCCGCTCTTCAACTTCGTTGGAAGGCCTGCTTCATTCCACTCACTGTACTTCTCAGCATCTTTAAACATATCCTTCGGACTGAGCTTCGCCTTTTCTAACTTTTCTGCTTCTAATTTCTCTCTCGCTAAACGAGCTGCTTCCTTTTGAGCTACCTTCTCACGCTCCTTGGCCGCCTTCTCTTCGCGTGCAGCAATGAGCTCAGCCGCTGGAACAAATTTAATGAGAGATGGTTGGCCATCGCTACGATCGTCCAGGTAAACACCGAGGTTGGTGAAATCAGTGTCACGTATGTCGTCTGAGAGAGATAGGATTTGCTTTTTAGATGGCGAGGTAGGTGGTGCGACCTTCCGGAGCTCGTCTCTTATTCTCGAGACGGCACGCAAGTATGGAATTGCGATTGCCTCGGGATCCTTAGTACCCGATGAAACCACAGCTTGGAACTCGCCGTTGACATCAGTACCTAGGAGCTTGTTGAGATCTTCAGACTCTAGCTTGAGTTGTTCTACTTCCGCTTTGACTTTTTGATGCATACGAATATATGGCTCAGCGATCTCTTCTGGCGCACGGTTGTCAGCCCTGCTTGTCCATCCTAGACCGCCGTATGGGTATTCAGCGTTTGCATCAAGTCCAAAGATTCCGCAGATCTTTGTGATCCATCTTGCTGTCTTTTCAAGACCTTCCAAATCGAGGTCTGTTTTACTAGTACTGATGTGAATGTTAGTATCCTTGATTAGCTCACCGATCACTCGGAGTGCCCTCGGAGTATCAAATGAGTCAGATAGAGCACTTCGCAAGTCGACCTCTGCTTTGTGTAATCGTGCTTGCAAGCCGCCCGTGTTTGTAATTGAGGTAGCTTTGAGTTGATCCTCTACAGCTTGGCTTGGGATGTTGGCCTCTACAAGCAACGACTTGACCGTATTGAAAAAATTCTATCAAAATTAGAACATGCAGAAGAAAAGGATAACCTCAGATAGGTGTACTCACGTTCAATGTCGTTTCCCAGACCTCAGCTTGAGTTCGCATATCAGGTGAGATTTCAACACCATCGTTCCATCGGCCCATTAAAAATACGATTCGCATCCCTCTAGGTGTATAGTCTGTTGCCAACGCATCCTTGATGGTTTGAAAGTTCTTAAGCGACTTAGACATCTTTGATCCTGCAATCGATAAATGTCCCATATGCAAGAAATAATTCACCCAGTCATGCTCATGACCGCCTTCGCAGAAATACGCCTCGCTCTGTGCCAATTCGTTTGCATGATGAGGAAATATAAGATCAATCCCTCCCGAATGGATGTCCATATGTGCACCCAAAACATCGGAGGCCATCACTGAGCACTCAATGTGCCATCCTGGTCGGCCTTCACCCCATGGACTCGGCCAACTTGGCTCGCCGGCTTTCGATTTCTTCCACAAGGCAAAATCACCAGATCCACGTTTTCCACCTAGATTCTTTGACAATGATCCTTCACCTTCCTCTTGCAAAGCCTTGTCATTTTTACTCTCAGGGCGCAGCCTTGCGTATGTATTGCCCGCCTTTTCAAACGCCCCGATATCAAAGTACACCGAACCATCTGATTCATATGCGAACCCCTTCTCAATTACCTTGTCAACAAAAGTAACAATTTGAGGCACATATGTGGTAACTCGCGTAATGACATCGGGTCGCATAACATTAAGGACGTCCATGTCACCCATAAATTGATCCTCCCAATATTGTGTAACATTTGTGAATATCGTGTGGTCCTTTGCATCGATTGTGTCCTTGTACAAAGAGTCGAGATACGGGAGGAGAATCTCATCCGTGCCATTAACTGCTTGCCATGCTTCATTTTCCTGAATTGAAGTTGCAGCAGCTGTCAGATTGGCCAGATGCATCTTCATCTTTGCCTCGTCGTCTCCAGGTTTTCCTTCTCCCGAGAGGGTTCCACCTGCTAATACCTTCCCATACGCCGCATCTCTTCTTTGGGCATAATTGGAAGGAGTGAGGTCCGATCCGTTGTCTGATTTGAGGAGTTCTGGAAGATTACTTTGCGCATATGCTTGGAACGCTGCAGCGACAAGTTTGGCATGTTCAGCCTCGGTGAAAGGTTTCGACTTTTCGAGTTCGAGGATCTTCTGCCTTCTAGCTTTGAGGATAATCTACAAATTTGCATTCAGGAGGCGCCTCACCCCAGAGAGTAGCAGAGAACTTACCTTGTCGTCCACGTCTGTAATATTCATGACAAAATTCACCTTGAACCCAAAGTAATCGCGCATGATCCTGCGGATAATGTCTGTCGAGACATAATTTCGCGCATGCCCCAAATGGGAATGATCATAAACTGTAGGACCGCAGGCGTACCATGAGACTTTCCCATCCGCAATTGGGACGAAAGGAACTGGTGTTCCAGGCTTGAGAGAGTTGTGGACTCTCAGTTCAGCCCTGTGTTCTTGCGCCATTCTGGTAATTGTAGTGGTGCTGTATCGAGGGAAAGAAAAAGCATAACGGTAAATAGGTTTGGAGAAGTAGAATTGAGAGAGGGAACGAGGGAGGAGAAGAAGCATTCAGATCTTGTTGTGCATTATATTTTTGGAGGGGTCAGTCAATATGACAAAAGGAGTGGGTTTTGACTCATTCGCAATAGACGGACTGGAGGGCGAGCGAAGGCTACGAAAGTCCAATCTTCGGCTAAATTGTAAATTCTTCAGCCTTGTCGGCGTAGGCGCAGAAAAAAGTAGTCGACGCAGCCAAACCCTCGACAAACACCAATTGAGGGGTCGTCGTGCATTGCAGCTGAAGAAGTCTTTCAAAATGGCCTCAAAAGTGTCGCCTTTCCTTTACCCTGGATCCGTATCCCACGAAGATGCTCTTTCTATAATCCACTTGAAACGCGACCTGCAAGTCCCCACCATTCTGCGCTCCAAAGACGAGGATGATGAAGGCTACTCGGAAGGAAAGGTAGTAAATACCAGATTCGGATCATTTCCACACACACGACATTGATCGGATTGCCATGGGGCAGCCAAGTGCGCGCATCGAAAGTTGATACGGGCTCGCGGGGTAGGAGGAGAGAGAAGGATAAGAAGCGTAAGAGGGAAGAAGGAGATGATACAGGAAGAGAGGTGGAAGCTAACACGCCAAACGAGGACAATACAAATACGCCGAGAGAAGAGAAAGAAGCCGTGACAGCGAGCAGTGGTTTTATCCATCTATTACCTCCTACGCCTGAAAATTGGACCAGTTCGCTACCCCACCGACCGAACACAGGTTGTCTACACCCCCGACTACAGTTACATCTTACATCGAATTCGAGCGAGACCTGGGTCGAATCTTATTGAAGCAGGAGCTGGGAGCGGCTCTTTCACACATGCTTCTGCAAGAGCGGTCTACAGCGGATACCCAGAGGCGAGTGAGGGAGAGATCAATGGCCAAGCGAAAAGAAGGAAGAGGGTGGGCAAGGTCTGGAGTTTTGAATTCCACGAGCAAAGACATCAGAAGCTAGTGAAGGAGATCCAAGACCATGGCTTGGATGGAGTTGTTCAGATCACACATCGGGATGTTTGTGAGAATGGTTTCTTAGTAGATGGAAAGAGTCCGAATGCTGATGCGATATTTCTCGACTTGCCTGCTCCATGGCTTGCATTACCACATCTTACAAGATCACCACCACCACCTCCACCACTTCCATTAAAACCCGGGGAACAGGCACCTCCAGTTAATGGTTTGGAGAATACAGATGCATTTATATCACCACTGAATCCTGGCAAACCCATTCATCTGTGTACTTTTTCTCCATGTATCGAACAAGTCCAACGCACTGTTTCAGTTATGCGACATCTAGGCTGGACAGACATATCCATGGTAGAAGTGGCGCAGAAGAGGTTCGAAATACGACGAGAACGAGTGGGTATTGAAAAGGGAGCAGAAAGAGGAGTCCAAGCAACACCCGCAAGTGTAGACGAAGCCTTGACAAGATTGATCGAGGTAGAAGGGAATTTCAAGTCATTTCACTCCCAGGAGAGAGAAGTTGTCAAGGAAGTAGACGCAGCTGGGAATATTGTTGGACCATGGCCTGCAAAGAAGGCCAAGCAGCAGAAACATAACAATCCTAATAGCCGAGAAACTATCATCGAGAGTCTGGTAGAGCGGAAGGTGTACAAGGAGGGAAGATTAGTACACAAGGCTGAGCCCGAGATCAAGACGCATACCAGTTACCTAGTATTCGCGGTGCTGCCAATGGAGTGGAGTGCTGTGGACGAGGAGAAAGCACGTCTGAAGTGGCCTGTGAAGGTTAGGATGGAGAATGAGAGAGATGCTGACGGCGATATTGTCGGTATGAGTAAGAGGCAGCAGAAAAAGGCTG
This sequence comes from Pezicula neosporulosa, assembly GCA_009805495.1. Classification (NCBI taxonomy): domain Eukaryota; kingdom Fungi; phylum Ascomycota; class Leotiomycetes; order Helotiales; family Dermateaceae; genus Pezicula; species Pezicula neosporulosa. The sequence continues at coordinate 1,012,528 of SELE01000011.1, forward strand.
CGAGGCAAGCGCAGAAAGATAAGGCGCCTCCATTAAAGGAGGATGCCGATGCTATTGTCGAGGAAGTGGTGGAGGTGGTCCCGAGTGCTGCTGATGGTGAGAACGGGGAGTCGGTAATAACTTCGTAGAAAGTTTGACATAAAGAAGTAAAGAAGCAATAAATTTTGAGCATAGCAATCGTTGCGATAGTGATCATCCTTCCGAAGTCGTTGTGCATGCGCTTACTTATCACCCTCTCACTTTACCCCTGTGAAATGAGTTGTATATCAAGCCCATATGCAGGTCTTCACAATTCCTGGGCGGTTTCCAGACCAATGTACGGACTTGTCCAGTTCTCCAGATTTGTCCCTTCACATTCGTCATAATCCATTGCTTTCATGCCGAAGCTGCCAATTCCCAGAGTCATTTCAACTTCTTTCTCGACATGTCTTAAACCTCAATTGCACCCTCGGGAACACCAGCTCTACTCCTCAACCTCCGCGCAAAGAAGCGCATAATAGGCAACATCTCCTCCCGATTCTTCATCATTGAATCATCCGGCTTCGCCCATTTAACGTACTCACAATCCACAAAAGCTTCCTTGAGCCTGTCAATTGCTTGTCTTGTAATTTCCGAGCTCCTACTACCTCCCAGTACCAAAACTGGAGTTTTACTCTTCGGAGATGGGACAGAGGCAGACGATGGGAGTTTACCTCCAATGCTTATCACGCCTCCAAATTCCTTGTCTGAAGAAGATGCAGCCACCGACAAAGCAGCCATACCACCCTGACCGAAACCCAAGAACATGATATTACGAGCTGCATACCCACACTTCTCCATCAGAACTTTCACAACCACACCCTCACCTATCACCACACCCGAGGTCTTAAAGCCAGCATCTAGCTCAATCTCCCCCTTCCGCTCATCGAATAAGACATCATCGCCCCAATGAAAAGCTGGGATGTCTGAGCCGGTGAAGAGTTCTGGGATGGGATTTGGACCCCGGATAGAGATGCAGGCTGTTTCGGCGAGGTTGAGGTTCTTGCCGAGGGTGGTGAAGGAAGTTTGGGTGTCGCCTAGCCCATGGAGGAGGATTAAGATGTTGAAGGGCGAGCCATTTGGTGGTGGGATTATATCAACGGTGAGACTTGGAGGGAAATCTTGCTTGGTTGGGAGACGACAAGACATGTTAAGTGTCTATCTAGGTCGTCGTCGACAGAGTATGCAGTCGAGAGTCAGGTGATGAACGAGTCCAGAAGTCCGGGTGCAGTTGCATAAATAGAACAAATAAAACGTGACCGTCGATGCAAGCAGCGGATGATGAAAACAAGCTTCTCTGCCGAGAATGCGAAGAGATGCCAAGGAAATCGGTCATCGGAATGGAAAGCTTGAAAGAAGCGATGAGTGGAGTTTTCCGAGTCTTGGCTGACACCATCTTCTATGCCTGCCTCATCGTGCTCGTGTTGTGCAACGTTCAGCTGTGGTGGTGGTGGTGATGGTACTGGTGCTGGTTCCAGCTTCAAGAAGCCCCCGTTCCTGGGTAACAAACATGTTTCTTTCTGCTGTAGCAAAAGTTTAAGGACATGTGGAAATGAAGGATTCATGCATCTTGCATCCCACCTTACTTACTCAGGTAGTAGTGTAGTATTGTACCAAGAAGTAGTTGTTGTATGTGGTATGTACCTGTTTGAAATTGTGGAAATGTACGAAGGGACAAAGGGTTCGAGTGAGCTGAAGATGAGGGGCCCTACTGGCTGGCCTACAGGGTCTGTCTACAGGGCCTACAGGGCCTACAGGGCCTACAGGGTCCAAGCTACCTTGAAAGAAGCTAACAGGCTTCGCCGTATCGTTTCGCCTAGCGGAGACATGGGTGCATGTACCGGCCAGAACGGACGACCCCTCCTTGATAGAGGGGTTATTTTACGGACGACAACCACTCACAACCATACAATCATCACCTCCAATCACCCCCCGGAGCTTGAATTTGCTTTTACACTTTGTCTGCTGCACTGCCCCTCCATTATGGCGTCGGCATGGGCGAGCATAGCATCATCCAGCTTTTCATGCCATCTGTACTGTACCGTACAGTGCAGTACACACAATATGTCCCTCCTCTTATTGATCTTATCTTTCCATTATGCTCGAATTAATGCTATCTGAAACTTGATGCTTTCGTATGGCCCTCTGACGGCATGAACGAGGCTGATTGACGAGCTTCAACCACCTTGTTGACCCTGACGATCACGCTATATGGGGGTCCAATTGATGTCATATGAGGGGGAAAGCTGTCGTTTCAGGACAACGAAGCAAGAGCAAAGCATTTGGTGGAGAGGACATGAAAGAGAGGAGAGAGAGAGGCACGAGAGGGAACTGTTTTTAAATTTTGATAGTCCTTGGATGAGCACATTTCTCTTCTATTGGAGCTAATGGTAGAGCTATGATCCCCGTTCCCACAAAGACTCGTTCTCCGCAGACCCTCCCCTCCTCAGACCATCATCCCATGTGCCCAGCATAGCTGAGGCCTCAAACTCAATACTATTGCTTCTCTGTTGCTGTAAGCTATCTCGATCGTCCTGATGAAGGCATGTGGCCCGGAATAGTGCAAACTTATGGAGTGTTTCGATAACATTCTCAGCTAAAGCCAGCTCAAGAGCAACCATACGCAATCCGTCATCCCAAAGCAGGTCTTTCATGGGTCTTCCCTCAGCCACTTACACCTTAGTCTTATGCGTTGTTCCTGCTCCTCTGTGGTAGCTATCCACTGAAGCCCTGGAGATACCTGGCTTCGGCCCATGTGAGTGGCTGTGAATCAAGTGTGCGAAAGCTCGTTGCCATCTGAGACCGGCCCTGAATTCGTTCCAGGGAGTGAATTGGCTACAGCCTACAGCGTGAATGTGAATGCGAAATGTGGGTCGATGTTGGTGGAAAGCGTGAAGGCTAGCATATAAGAACCCCTCTTCACCCCGCTCCTCTCTCTTCTCTCTCTCTACCATCATCAACTCAACTCTACAACTCTACCATCAATCAACTGCAACTTCAACATACAAACCCCTTTCTAAACCCTTTTCAAACAACCTACCAACACCGCAATCATGCCTTTCGGATGGGGTAAGCTTCTCCTTCCCCTTCTTTTGCTCTATGTATATACAATATCGAAACTCCATACTGACTAAGTTATTTTGCAGGAGATTCTGAGCAGGCCTACAACCAGGTCCAGAGCGAGAACACCGGATCTTTGGGACACGAGGCCTTTGCTGGTGCCGCTTCCTTCGGTGCCTTCAAGATCTTCGAGGACAGACAGCGAAAGGAGGGTAAGTCAATTCTCCCTACCCAATATTCCACATCATCGTCAACAACCTTCGACGCTTTATGATACTATTACAGGCTACTCCTATTACGTTCATCTGCTGATATGCGAATACCTTCAGGCAAGCCAGTCTCCCACGCATTCGCTAAGGAGCTCCTCGCTGGTCTCGCCGGTGCTGAGATTGACAAGCTCGCCGAGACCAAGGGAGCTGACTTCGTCGACCGTGAGCGTGCCAAGCATGCCGCCAAGGAGAACGTAGAGAAGATGTACGATGACCACTACGGTGGTGACGACCAATACGACCCGTAAGCTCATCCTTCATACCTCTACTCCCCTGAAAAGGCTATGGCTAACATATGTTATCTGCAGCAACGCCCGTGATCCCCACCAGAGCCTCAATAACTACTAAGTCAGTAGTTGACTGAGTCCTTCTGCGATGTCTCTCCCCTACTATGCTATATCTCGGTCGTCTTGATGGATGCTTGATGGGTATGGTGTGGAGGAACTCGATATTTTTGAGGCGATGAGTTCTTGCAATATGTAGCATGACTTTTTGACGGAAACGTCTCGTTCTCTACAGTAATGGGATTAAATAAATTAAAAACAAAAGTCTTTTGACCAAACACTTGTTTTGCCTATGTGACTGCACGTGGATATAAGTAAATAATGGACTAAAACCTAAAGTCCTGATCTTGAACTTTTATTACATCTAATGCGGATTGGCCAGCCATTCACTTGAGTTGTATTATGCTTTCTAGGCAGGGAATTAAGTCTAATAATTGTGATATCTAGGGGGGAGAAGTGGGTGCTTATCCTAGGTGAGACATTGAGCAGCTGAGGCTTGAGGCCCAAAGATTGGTGCTAACCGAATTATCAGAGGGATACAAAGAGGCCATCCTTCAAGGAGAAAGTAAAATTGAAGACCTTATACAATAGGAAGGTAATATATTTCTAGGTCGATACCAGTAGATTTAACAAAAGTGGTGGTGGTGTTGACCAAATCGAAGCGGTCAACGCGATAAGGACCTGTCGTCGCGCCGTATCGACGAGCGCCAAGACATTCGAGCTCCTAGCACAACATTGCAACATCTCTCAACAGACAGTCGACAGCTGTCATCCTTCGTAACACAAGCCACAAAGAGAACCCTACACATCTCTCTCCAACCCTACACCACTTTTCTGATCCATAGTTGCTCCCATCAGCCGCCGCCATGGTCAAGAACGGCTCCCTTCGTGCTAGCACTAGCAACCTCTCCCTGCGAGCGTCCTCCCAACAGCAAGAAGCTGAATTTCGTCGTACCATTGCTGAGCTCGAGGCAAAGGTCCGTAGTCTGTCTACACAGGCTGAAGACGCAAAGCTACAGGCATCGCTCTATGAAGACAGCCTGTGGAGCAACGCTCAGAAGACCTTTGTGCCAGCTGCCAGTCTTCTTGAAGAAGAAGCTCGGAGTCAATCGCTGTTCGATGGGTTCAATTCAGGACGTCAAGATACGACAAGCAGTGGCTATGAGAGCGGGCCAGCATACCCTCAGCCCTTGAACCACAAGTCGGAGCAAATCAAATCCTCGCAGGGCCGTCAATCACTGATTGATCTGTTCAATCGACAAATGGGGTCTGTAGAAGCACTGTATGAGGACAACCTGGCGAGAAGAAAGGCCATGGCTAAGGGAACGACTGCTACAAGGGCTCCAGGCCCAGAGGCATACACCAAGCCATTCTTGGATTTCTTGACTGAAAATCCAACTGTGTGGCACGCCGTCGATTACTTTGCCAACAAGCTAGAAGATGCGGGCTTCGAGAAGGTACGTTGGGAATCTATTATATCTGGAGTAGGTGCTAACAATATCTCTACATTCAGCTTTCCGAGCGAGATAGCTGGACACATACCCTCCAGCCTGGAGGCAAATACTACATCACACGAAACGGCAGTAGTTTAATTGCTTTCAGTGTTGGCGAAGGTTACAAGAGTGGAAATGGTGTGGCTATGATCGCAGGACACGTCGATGCTCTCACAGCCCGCCTAAAACCTGTCAGCAACAAGCCAAACAAAGCTGGATATCTACAACTCGGTGTGGCGCCTTATGCTGGAGGACTTAACACAACATGGTGGGATCGAGACCTGGGTATTGGTGGAAGAGTCTTGGTGAAGGATTCCAAGACAGGAAAGATCACTACAAAGTTGGTCAAGCTTGGCCATCCAAGTAAGTGCATGGCTTGGCTTTCGATACCGGCAGATGCTAATAGTTTATAGTCGCTAAGATCCCTACCCTTGCTCCTCACTTTGGCGTCGGTATGCTTGGAACAAACAATGCAGAGACACAAGCAGTTCCCATCATCGGTCTTGACAATGCAGATGTCTCCTCCTTTGAAGACGGCGAATTCAAGAACCAGACGTTAGGTGGCCTTGGAACCTTCACAGCAACACAACCACCCCGGCTTGTCCGCGCCATCGCTGGAGAGCTCTCGATCTCAGACTACTCCAGCATTGTGAACTGGGAGCTTGAGCTATATGATACTCAGCCAGCACAAGCTACCGGCCTGGACAAAGAATTTATATCAGCTGGTCGTATCGATGACAAGCTCTGCTCCTGGGCTGCCATTGAAGGTCTTCTTGCATCCACATCCACAGCGTCTGCCGCTGGCGCCGGAGAAGACGGTATTGTCAAGCTTGTGGGTGTCTTCGATGACGAAGAAATAGGATCCCTATTGCGTCAAGGTGCTAGAGGAAACTTCCTTCCGAGCGTTATTGAACGCATCTCGGAGACATTCAACTCGAAAGGAAGCAGTGCCAATATCCTTTCACAGACTTATGCCAACTCCTTCCTAATATCCGCTGACGTAACCCACGCTGTGAACCCCAACTTCCTCGGCAATTACCTTGAAGGTCATGCCCCTCGTCTCAATGTTGGACTTGTCGTCTCCGCCGACTCAAACGGCCACATGACTACCGATTCGGTGTCGACTGCTGTCTTGCAACGTGTCGCTGAAAAGAGTGGCCAGAAGTTGCAGCTTTTCATGATCCGTAATGACAGCCGTAGCGGTGGCACTGTCGGACCTATGTTGAGTTCAGCCATGGGCTGCCGTGCTATTGACGCCGGTATTCCACAGCTGAGCATGCATAGTATTCGTGCGACTACTGGATCTTTGGATCCTGGACTCGGAGCGAGGATCTTTAAGGGATTCTTTGATCATTTCGAGAGTATTGATAGCGAGTTTGAGTAAATGTATGGGCCAGTAGCACTGCGCCCAAGGAGTTATCGGAGCCGTTGTTTGAGATGAGCACTATGATTAACTAGAGATTTGTATACAAGATGATATCGATGTACATTATAGAACTATTAGTCTCTGCGAATAGATACCCTCTTCGAAGGCAACAAATCCCATTACTTGCCTAACAATCTCGATTTCGTTTACAGAAGCACAAGGTCTGGCTTTGAGCAAAGATGTTGCTTAGCTTTGCATCTCTTAATTAGGATGCTGTGTCTGTCTATTACACCATTCCTAGGTAAAAGCAACAAAGCTATTCTAGAGTTAGGTTAAGTTTAATTTGCTTTCGTACGTCTAAGATAACAATAAAGGGTGTAGTAACCTCTAATATCCTTATAATCAAAAGGGTTAGATTAGTAGAAACTATTTACAACTAATATAATTGTAGATAGAATACTATTACTATTGCTTTATATCCTAGAAAGCTTACTATGAATAAGAAATGAATAGATATTGGTACTATTTAGAAAGATTGAGATAGTATTAAATAGAAATAGTATTGGTCTAGGTTATTGTTGATTACTTCAATTAAGTCATAACTTATGTCAAGCCTTTTTTGCTCAATAAAAGCCTTTGAAGATATATATAGCATGTTACATTCAGTATTCTAACACCAACTCCTCCTACAGCATGATTCACTCCTCTGCACTGAATCATTTCCCCACTCCCTGCTAAATATAAATCTCACCTATTATAACTCATCTGTACCTCGACCTCGACCTTCCTTCATACAACTACAACATCACATAAAACTTGAACTTCAAAGCAATTCTTATACAAATCCGAAAAGTAATCTCAACACCGAAGCATACAAGTCTTCTTTATCCAAACTCAAAGATTCAGAGAAATCAGCTAGACAGAACACACCTATCACGAAATATCATCACCATCTGTATCTAGGAATGAAAACGACTTTTTTCATCCTCGTGCAGATATTCATCATCTGCACGTCAGCACTCCACGATGTGACCAACCAACCCTTCTGCACACCAACAGGAAAAGGTAATGTAACTCTCATCACTGCTCCATCCCCTCACAATCACTGCATCTCAACAAGACTAAAAAAAAAAAAAACTAACCATCAATAATCCCCAGGATATTGCAATCTCTCCTGGACCCAAACCAAAACCCTCAACAGAAACAGCGGTACCACCACCAACCTAGAAGGAATGTACAACGAAACAAGCATAACCTACAAAACCCCAATCTACTCATCAAAATGCAACCAACTCACAACCCAAGACTACCTAGTCCCCAACAGCACGCCCTTAAAATACGGAAGCCCAGCACCACACAGTAACCCGAAATCACCACATCCACTCTACAATATCGATCTGTCGTCTCATCGGAAGTATAACGTGATCATTAGTAGTTTCGAGTATACGGGTGATGATGGTGTTGAGGGGTTTGTGCCGTATTTTTGGTATGGTGGTGTTAGGTGGGGTGGGTGGGATGCTTGTAGTTGTGGTGTTCCTGCTGCTACGGGACAGACGGCTTATTGGGCTTGTCAGTGTGCTTTTAAGTGTGGGGAGGGTTGAGAGTTGTTTGTTGTTTGTTGTGGGTTTTGGATTTTAGGTTGTGATGGTTGATATGATTAGGGAATGGACAGGTTGGATTTGATGTTGTTTCCTCTTATTTCTTGATTTGTGTTGTGGGAGAATGGTAGATTAAGTCGTATTTGAGAAACAATGCATGAAGTATATTAGTGAATTATTGGCAATCCTTTAGAAAAAGCTGAAAATTGAGAATCACCTAGAGTTACTTGCTCCAATACTTGAGCTTCCATTGCCTACCCAGTATGCTCATTTATCCAAAGTAGGTTTTCAAGATATTAGAGTAAAAGTCACTTTTAACTTTCGATTTTAACATCATGTTTGCTATTGTTTGGCAATAAAACCCTTTAGAAATAGTAGTTGGTATCGCTTAATCAAGTTAGACTTAATTCAGTACTTGGACCCCTAAAAATGGTGCCTTAAAGCAGTTCATGTTTGAAAATATCTAGCAGAATATAAAGATATTTCAAGAATAATATAGCTATCCATGACCAGCCTTCTCAAATACAATTGCCTTGAATTTGCGAAGTGTAGTGTCACTGTACAGTACATTAACCCTGGAGTCTTCTTCACACGTAGTCACCCATTGATCAGACTCTAGTTTAGATTAATCTTTCCATATAACAGAAACAGCTGGCCGTATTTATTTGGAATAGACTAGGCTTAAGACTACTACGACGACGTATTTATCAGACAAACGCTTGTGGTTCAAGAACTAAATGCCGCTAGTGCAGAACTTGCTCGCTTAGATATCGTAGTCCACTAGCAGCTCGCCAAAACAATACTTGAAGTACATCCGTATTTACAAACACAGGGGTGGTTTCCCTAATTATTCTGCTTCTGGCCTTTCGATATCAAACGTTTACTATTAATAAAGTCCAAAATGCTATTAATTCTAGCACGTGACTGAAAGAAGACACATGATGAGTGGGGTCGTACCAGACCCACTTATTCGGCCTTTATTCGTAAATTATACAAATCCACGTATCAAAAAGATATGAACACCCCAAAATCAGGACATTCATGTCAGGAAGAGGATGGCAACGACCGTTAGTCCAGCAATATGACCCATGAAGTAATTGTAAAGGGTGGAATGTCGAATACAGACGGTTTGATGAGGAGGGGAGGGCCCTCGGGATCAGGATCCGAAGATGGAGTCGACGTCGATAAAGAAGATTCCAAAGCACCGCCTACCAAGATGGCACTCCGAGATCGAGTTCACCATCTCACCTGGGCATGGTACACGCTCACCATGTCAACAGGAGGAATAGCACTCCTGCTGTCCACAACACCCCACCGTTTCAAAGGCCTAATAACAATCGGCCAAATATTCTTCATCTTCGATCTCTTCTTCTCTTCGTAACAATCACAGTCGGGATAACCATCCGCTTCACTCTATTCCCACGAACCCGAAGCGCATCACTCAATCACCCAACCGAATCCTTATTCATCCCAACATTCTGGCTCTCAATCGCCACAATCCTATCTAATATCCAAACATACGGAGTCCCACATGTAGGATCATGGTTACGAGATCTCCTCGGAGTTTTATTCTGGCTGTATTCAGCGTTATCATTCCTCTCAGCAATCCTACAATATCATATCCTCTTCACCGGAAAGCCATTAACAATCCAATCTATGACACCAGCTTGGATCCTGCCTATATTCCCAATAATGTTATCAGGGACCCTAGCAGCGACATTGTCACCAACACAACCTGCACACCTCGCTCTACCGATGTTAATAGCAGGTCTAACGTTCCAAGGATTAGGACTCATGGTCTCTTGTTTCATGTACGCCAATTACATTGGGAGATTGATGACAAATGGATTACCTAGACCTGATATGAGACCTGGGATGTTTATAGCTGTTGGACCACCAAGTTTTACAGCTCTAGCTTTGTTAGGAATGTCGGCTGACACGTATCGAGTATTCCCTTCTTATACAACAATTAGTCTCGTTACAGATGCTTCATTAATACCGAATGTCCTCCGGATAACAGCTCTCGCCTCAGCTATCTTCCTCTGGACACTATCCCTCTGGTTCTTCTGTATCTCGTTGGTATCTGTTCTAGCTGCTGTGAAGCCACCTCCAGGCATGGGATTTCATCTCTCGTGGTGGAGTTTTGTGTTTCCAAACGTAGGATTTACTATTGCCTTGATTGATATTGGGAATGCTCTTGAGAGTGAGGGATTGAGGTGGCTTGGAACTGTTATGACAGTTTTGTTGGTTGCTATGTGGGTTTTTGTTTTTGGGTGTCACGTTAGAGCTGTTTGGCAGGGTGAGATTTTGTGGCCTGGGAAGGATGAGGATCGTGATCAGGATCATACTTTATAGAGATTGTTGTAATAATTATGTTATTCACTCACATAGTTTGCCTATTGCGAATTTTATGTTGCCAAATGTGATACGGGCAACTTACTTACTTTATAAGACTGAACTTGAATCAGTTCCAGCCGAGATTATAATATTTGACACAAATTTAACTCTCGAACATCGCCTGTTATGTGAATTTCAAGGACAGATGCAAAGTCTGTCCGCGAGAATATTTCTGCTAATGAGTCTTATCGCTCTGGTCTACTCATCGTAGGGAGTAAACTAACGCTGTTGCTACGAAGAAGAGGGCAGAAGCAGTCGTAGTAGAGAGGTCTTAGTAGAAATAGAGGCTTGAATTCTATGAGATGTTGAGGTAAACACTTTCGTTAACAGTGGCCGCAGCTCTTTGAGTATATATCTGGAAGTATACATATATTACTGCTACCAAGTTAACCCTAGTAAAACGATCGGAGCTAGCAGCAAGGCAAGGAGTGTGCGAAGCTGTGCGGGAGGATTTTTTTTGCAATGGCCCATCAGATACGAGTGTAATCCGTGTCTTATGTCTGGTACAACATTACACGTTCACAAGAGGTGTGTCACATCACATCAGTTGCTCCAACTTATCGTACAGCAAAACCGACCTTTCACAACCTCTGATATAGTTCTCCGATTCAACATCTATTTAATGGATACACAGCATAGATTCTCGAATGTTGATACCGTTCTGTGAATCCTTGACTTAGCCGGGATAACTCTCTGACAGTAACCTCCGAAGAATCTGGTGGACCTTACCAGCATCAAGCTGAAATACACTAATAGCCTTATTTCATGGGATTCTCTGTTTCTCGAGGTTGAGGCCATTTATCTCGCTGCAAAAGAATTTCGAGCCTCCAAACACATCCAAACTATGACACCCACAGAAACTCCTCCAGTGATCATTACATCATTCCAATGTCTGCTACCGAGCATTGTTGTTTGACTGAACCCTCTAGGCCATGAAACATTGATGGTATCAACCCAAGGAAAGCGCATATTGGTCTACCGAGACGCAGGATAGAGATGTGAGTCGGAGAAAGATCTTTGGTGTGCGGACTCGCAATTCGTGATCGATGAGGTGTGAGGTGTGCGAGTCCTTCGCGAATCATAGACATTAAGAATTTGGCTCGACGAGGGGGTCTCTGAGAATATCCTTCTATACTGTGCTAGGGCATGTCAGCAGGTCGGGTATTGATCGAAGGTTGATACCCGAGCTGCGCTGAATTGGTGTGAAGTTGTGCTGACGTGAGAACCGACCCAGCCTGATAGGCCAACTATGAGACCTCTCGATCGTAGAAATGGCTCGGTGACCTAGGTCAACTCGACAATTGAGCCGAAAACCCCGGATTCTGTGTACTACCATACCTTCTTCATTATTCACTCTTAATTTCTGCACTCTTTTCTCGAATTGGCAGTCCAGGTCCGGGCCCCCTCAGAGAAGCAACCACTTCGCTGGGAGGGCTTTTCGATGCTGCATACTCACTTGAGTCATCGATCGAATCAGGAGAGCCCAACACGTCGTCTTTCTCGGGCCAAAGAAAAGCATCAGCAGCGGCGACCACCTCGGGCTCTGTTTCGATTCTTCGGGTTATAAGTATCCTCGCGGCCTGCTTCGCAAACCATCCCTTGTCTCGAGTATCGGCAACCTTTCCACAGAGAAACATTTGCCATAAGAAGAAATCTTGAAAGGTCCCGAGAAGGACGTTCAGATCTGCACGTTTCTCCAATTTCTCTAACGCATTTTTAATCCTCCCTGCTAGCACATTATTTATACCAAGCTGGTATGGTAGTTCGCGGAGAATAGTATAGATGTAGATCAGGCAAGTCCAACCAAAAAGTCGGAAAACAAGATACTCATGCTGGTACCATAAATCATGCACAATTCGCTCTAGGACTTCTATGCGGTCACTGAACTGAAGGTCTTGTTCCGAAGGAGTGTCAACTACTTCCTTGCCATCATGAATAGCCTGCAGAGAGACTGTGAGGTTCCTAAGCCCCCAAAAGACGTTGCCGGCTTTGTCACACAGGTCTACAACAACTTCGACCTGCCCTGGATCTACGATGTCATTACTAAAGTTGAGTAGTCGATTTCTGAACGCGTTCGTACGCTCTGCTGTGACGGCACTTGGAGGACCAAAGTATTGCTCAAGACTGCCAGGGCGACTAGTTGAAATGAAGTGCTGCGAATTGAGCACGATACATGCTGCTTGATCAGTCCTAAAGATCTGGTAAGCGCATGAACATGTCCCAAGGTATCGAAGGAGATGGGAAGATAGGGGATGATGTACTGGGCAACGAGTCGTCGGGTTTTCGGGCTCAATGTGGGAGACTCCAATCCTCCTGCAGCCTGCACCAAGTGTAGCAGCCCAGTTATATGCATCCTGGTGGGATCGGTACGCCCCTCGAAGCTCTAGTTATACGCAGCTAGTGTTAAAGCCTGCACTTGTACAATATGACCAAAAAGATCCTTGTGGACTTTAATACATAGGAAAGTCCGTATATACCTCTTGTTGAGAGAATATAGCTACAGTGTTTATAGTTCCCTCGTCATGTGCACCAGCTCCAATCTGGGCATTCACTAGTCGAATGGCCTCCCCTTTGTGGAAGAAGAAGTCGCGCGGCAGATCGTCTCGCTTGAGGTATGCGGCGTGCGAAGAAGTCGACGCCATTACAGCATGGAAGAAGGATGGGTTTCGGAGGGAGAATGGAAACCATTCATATCGAGGTCCGACTGATGTGACCGTCTCGTCAACGACTATCGTGCAATCTACACATTTCAATTTAATTAGTACTACGTCGTGGCACTGGATAGGCGCAGAAGGAGATAGCTAGCTGCCTTACAGTGATGAATGAGGAATTGCAGCTTTCGATCTTCTGCTGCTGTGTTGGCAGAATAGGGTGCGATGGCTCTGGAGGCAGGACTGGCCGCGAGAACTGGTGCTAGAGCTGGAGCACTTGTCTGTTCCTCGTCTTCAATTTGCTCTGGCTGCTGCTGCTGCTGTTGCTGTTTCTGTTTCTGTTGTTGACGAGGGGGCCTTCGCCGTTTCGCCCGACCTGCAGTATTCGCAGCAGGGCGGTGTGGCTCATCTTGTTGGCCATGTTCTGGGAGGAAGATAATTGATGGTGGCATCGGTACCTGAGTAAGTCAATGCTTGGGGTATTATTTGGGGTCTGACCGTTTTTACGTTCGCGCGATAGTTCGCCGATCGATGAGCCAGCCGTAGATCAGCAAGCAATCCATGTTACCGTAGTGCCTCAAGACCGAGGCACCCACTAGAGAACAGTACAATACGAGTACCACCACTGACTGTATTGCAACAGCGGCACAGACCTACCACACCCTCATCTACTTGGACTACCTTAACTACCTACTGTTCTAGGTAATCATTGCACCCTCGCTTCACATATATTGAGGTTGGTTAGAAATCACAATAATCAAAGGGTACTGACAGAAGCTTGCTTACTCCCCCCCAAGCGTGGAATAGTGGAATAGAGTAGGGTTCGCACAGTGCCTTTGTGTGACGGTCCGAGCCGTTGATGACTGTGCAGTAAGCTAAGCGAGGGCCAGAGCTTTATTATTATATCCGCAGCATGCTTCTCATATCGCTATTCATACTTGCTGTCCACTACAGAACATGGCTACCGATAAATATGTTCTATGGCGGAAGGAAGACAGCAAGCGAATGCGAAAACTATAATAATGTTCTTGATAGGCTGTCGATGCCCTGTTTAGGCCTGTAGCACCATCACTGGCGTCGAAGTACTGTAGTCTGTACTACTCTGACAGCTGACCGTGCCCACCTATAACTTAATCTTATTATATTATAATATTATAGAATACTTATCTAGAGTATATTAAAAACGATGTTCTAAAAACTATTATAGAGTTCTCACCTTTTATTACCCGACGACAATTAACTTGAAGTTCTACTCTAGTTGGCAAAAAGATAACCGATACATGATTCAAACCGTGCCTTTCTTAATTTCTTATCTTTCAAATAGAATCAATTAAAGCGTATGACTAGAAGATCTAAAATGACAACACGCTTCACTTGCCTCATATAAAACTATATATTAAGCCTTGGACATTATTTGCGTAAAATATATCTATCTGCCCTATCTCAGGAGGTAGTACTTGTTAAAAGCTACTGAACGTGCCGTCCTTGCTTGACTGGTGTCTTCTAACTGCATTTAGTTATATTAAGCGTCAGGTAACCGACGGCTGATACTTAGCCTTGTATTCAGCTTGGTAGCTTAGAGATCAAAAGCCATCAAATTTCAGCGTTACATTTGTGGTGCTAGCCGATGCTACATACTTAACGAAGAGTATTACTTTCTCTTGCTAGTTATTATCATGTTGTTTTATGTTTTAGTAAGATAAGAGAATATTATAATTGTTTTCTCCATTTAGTTTATACAGTATGTACTATAACTATATCAATATACCTTAAATGAAGGTGTTTTTTTTAAGTAACTTTCGTAACTGTTTTCACTTTTCATTTCTTTTTACCTATTACTATTAGGATACGTATAGATTGCTCTTGAAACCTATGTGGACTTCTTCCAGTAACTGCAATTAGATAGTATAAGCGACTATTAGAGCTTTGGTAGAAGCTACCTCTTGTTTTATACAGTTATAGAGCGAGGAGAATTAGGCAATCCTGTCTGCTCTGCTATACACAAATATCTCGTAGCTTACTAGGACAATCTTACCTTCCTCTTTAGGCCAATCAACTACTCCGCTTGCATTAGAAGGCTTGACTAGAATACTGATGTACTGGGGTTGGCGTACGAGCTTAACGCAGCATACGGAATCTATGTTGTAATCTCGTCCTGGTGGCGTTATAGTAAAAAGCAGCAGCTGTAGCACAAGCGACATTCAATGTCATCTGATAGATCGGAAAAGTAATTTTACCTAGAAGCATAACACTAACTCTAAGAGAAAACCAGTTTGAAGATGCAATGGCAATAAGCGAATTTGTAAGAGGCTTGTTGGCCCAGCTTTAGAACATGTATGTTGGTGGGAAACGAAAGAGAGCCTTTGCCTGAGTTTTAGTAATAGAGCTTGGATATATAAACTCTATGCCTACATTATGAAGGACAACCAAGCTACTCAATTATCTCAATATCTTCCTTGATCGAAATCCAGCAAACAAGCAAACACTTTGATCATGAAATCTCAATTCTTCTTCAATTCCGTTCTCCTCCTCTTCTCACTCCTTGGTATAGCTAGGTCTTCCCCCATTGAGCAGTTCAATAAGTCTGCGCTCGAAGAACGAGCCACTGGTGGTGTGCGTGCTCCTATTGCTTATTAAAGCTTGCTTCCTCACTGACATCACACTTGGTAGATATATCTTTGCTCAAACCAAAATTGGTCCGGTACCTGCGGCTACAAAGTGCAGCCGATGAACAGCTGTATCAATCTTGGTACCGACTGGTTCGTGTCTCTCCCCAGCCAACCTTCTTCTTTAAGAGCATTCTCTAAACTTTCTCTTGAAATTAGGAACAAGAAAATCGCTGCATTTGGCCCTGACTCAGGAAATTGGTATTGCACACTATATGAGTACGTCTCCTAATATCTGCTTCAAGGCAAAAATGAGAAGAAACTGACCCTATTCGAATTACAGAAATTCCAACTGTAACGGCGCTTCCATCAACCTTGGCTACCCAGGTAGTGGCAATCTGGACGCGCAAGGGTTTTTGTACAGGGCATCGAGCTTCGAATGTTACTACGGCAGCTCAGGGACGAGCACTACATACTCAGGTGATATGACTTATTTCGACGATGGACTCGGATCATGTGGCTGGCAATCGCTACCTGGTGATGCTATCGTTGCACTGGCCTCATCTATGATGAATAATGGAGCGAATCCAAACAACAATCCGCTATGTGGCAAGCATATTACTATCACCTATAACGGGCAGAACCATGATGCCACAGTGGTGGATACATGTACTGGCTGTTCCTACAGCGACATTGATGTCTCTCAAGGGCTATTCCAGTCCATGGCGCCACTTAGTGCTGGACGCGTCGGGGTTACATGGAGGTTTGCTTAAAGAGGATTATGAAGACATGACAGCTCAAGGCCTGAGGCTCGGTAAGAAGGATTACACAGAGAACCATGAGTGGAGATCACGGGATTATTAGAAATTCTAGTTACGTGATAAAGTCTTTAAGAGTCCACAGGGGATTCAAGAGACTTTCTAGATCTGTAAGGATTCCAAGAGGACAGCGTTCTATCAACAGGCAATTTTCCTTAGACAGGAGTTTCATGCTCAGCTCAAACAGTGTTCTTATTACTTCTTGATGGGTTTTACTTGAAGGTCCTTATTATTATTCCGTTTCTGCTGCTCTTTACTACTACTACTACTACTGCAACCACAATAAGGAAGAGCCTACTCTTTCTCTTCTTCTCTTTCTCGCTTTGTACGTTACCGAAATATTCCAAATATCAAATTCCTTGGACTTAGCTCGAACATTATTCAGTTATTTCGAGCTATTCATCGATGCGTGACTGGTCATATGTGGAGGATGTGATTTTCTTCTTGGACAGCTTTATGGCCACACTGTTGTTTAAGGGTTTGCGCCGCTGTCTAGAATCGCAAATCACTACTCATTCACCAGTATCCCAGCTTGTAAGAATATTAAGTCAGTAATTGAAATGCCTCGTACTGTATAAGTTGGTCCTCACTGTAATTTAGCGAGGACCCAATGTCACAATCGCTCGGTAATTTGCTGGCAACCTGAGATCAGATGACCTTACAGAGTCCTTTGTATTCACCATGAGGCATTAAACTTCAATTAAAATTTTAATACCATACTTTCTTCTAGAGCGAACAATGTACCACCAGCGTCGGTGGATAGTGACTGCAAAAGCCAGTGGCATAGACCAGCGGCAGGGTTCAATGGTTTGGTAGTAGCGAAGCAGGAATAGAGATTCTGATAGTCTCTGTATCTGGCGTTATACCTTCAGCTCTTTTTAAGCCCAGTAAACTCATCCGCAAGCAAAGACAGCGACATAGGGTGGGTGGAATGCTGTTGCCTTATTCGGGGCTGCGTGATCTCGGGTAAGGAGCACGTCGAAGTACTGTACGACTCTAATAACTCGCAGCTGCTACCAATCGCGTTTCCGTACTGCAAGCCATGCCCTTTGAACACAGCTGAATGAATGCACAAAGAAGTTTGAACAGTCTAATATATAGACCTCAGACCTTCGTCTTTCTTCTAACCTAAATCTCTTGATTATCTGACATTATCGTCACTCTCCAACTGTCTCAAAGGTCTCTGTCCGCTTTCACCTTGAAATGATGGCGAACCTCTGCGGAAAATGTCTCGCCTTCAAAAACTGGGATCTGCCACGAATTCAGCGCTGGAGCGGTGCCAAATTTGCTCATCACCAAAACGCCACATCACTCCATGAAGCCGCTCTCAACGGTTGCCATCTTTGCAATTTAATTGAGCAAGCTCTTCTTGAGCACAGCGGTAGACCGAAAGGCGAGACTTCGCTACCGGAGCGTCAAGTTTGGCTAGAGTGCTGCGAAGCAGATATAGCCCGGCCGTCAACGGTGCTGAAGATCAATATAGAGCCCGAAAGTCTTGCTACTACTGCTGGACATAAAGATATCCATTCGCGAGATACTACCATCATTACCATGACGATAACAGAAATAGATGACCAGACACGGAAAATGATGCAAGGCGAGAAAAGCTTGGGATTATCTTTCTGGGTCATCATCACCGATAAGGGGACAATATACTTCTATGGAGACAATGAGATGCACAATGAAGACCTTTTTTTTGCTCTGGCAAATCCATATCATCAAGCTACACTTGAAGTAGGTTCTTTACCAGGTACGTTCATATATTGGTGAAGTGTTCCAACATCAATAGTTCTGTCTCATTTGGAATCTAGAGCGCATTACACACGTTCTCGACTCTTGCAATGGCCTTGAAGACCAAAGTACAGGTTCGAAAGCTTCTTTCAACATCATATCTGGCTGGCTGAAAGCATGCATTGAAAATCACGTCGAATGCAAATGTTGGGTACATGATAAACCACCCCTTCCGACTAGAGTTCTCGATATTGAGGGTGGATCGGGACTGTAGGCAACAAAATTATTAGTTACAGAGCCTGGGCAGCGGGGCTCGTACGCCGCCCTGAGCCACCGTTGGGGTGACACCAAGCCATTGACTACAACGAAGGACAGTTTGTCCACTAGACAGCAGGGGATATTTGACGAAGATATCTCTCAAACCTTTCGCGATGCTATCAATATCACCAGGGAGCTTGGCATGCGATACCTGTGGATTGACTCCTTATGTATCATCCAAGACTCCAAAGAGGACTGGGAACAAGAGGCTAGCAGAATGGCATCAATCTACCGCAATGCTCACATCACAATCGCAGCCGTAGATGCTAAAGACGATAAAGCTGGATGTTTCTCCTCTCGCAATGGCTTGCGTAGTCGGCCATGTAAACTCGACCTAGACGTTTCAAGGACCGTTTTCCCTTCCGGCGACATCCATATTTTCCCTCAAACAGGGAGGAAAGACGGTACATTCAGGCCTCGTGGTCCCATAGACTCTCGAGCTTGGGTGCTTCAAGAACAACTCCTATCTCCGCGAGTTATCAACTATAAACGAAACGGTATCTACTGGGAGTGCCTAGTTTCCGAAGCATCGGAGACAGTACCAGAAGGTATCCAAGCATTGACTGGAGACAAGTTCGCAGAAGATATTGATTTTGTCCGGATCTTCAAATGTGGGATAGGAGGCATCCTGGATATGGATACCGCTGAAGCTCGCTCAAAGTTGCATAGGTCCTGGCAACTTATTGTCCAAGCATACAGCAGACGGAGTCTTACCAAGGAAATTGATAAATTTGCTGCAATCCTCGGTATAGTAGATGAGATGACACGTTGCACAGGCGATCGATTTGTTTCCGGAGTGTGGGAAAAGTCTTTACCTATGGACCTTCTTTGGTGTGTTTATGGGCCAGGATGCCCTACTATAGGGTCCCTGCTTGAATACTCTGGACGGCTTGGACCGGCAGGAGAAAGACATACAGAATTTCGCGGTAAGTGGTTGTCTGTACTTTAATTCTCTTGTTTTGTGAACACCCATTCCATCGATCATTCCATAACCTAGAGTCACAACATGACTGACTGCCGATAGCTCCCTCCTGGTCATGGCTAAATATCAAGGGATCAATTAGATACATCGAGATCCACATCGATGGTTCAGATGACGGAGAAATAATTGCGCAGTGTCAAATAATTGGTGCAGAGACAGGAACCCCACGTAATTGGCTATCCTTCAATGGCACCCAAAAAGTCCTCAGAGTGAAAGGATCTACAAGAGTTGCCATTCCAATATCTTACTACGGCGAAGAAAGGATACGAAATGCATTAATCTTAAACAATTCATCCACATACGCAAGCTTACTCACTTCGCAAGATGAGCTCATTGAAACAGAAGTCCACGCCACGCAGCAAAAGCAGGTCTCAGCCAATAGTATTGATTCCAAGACCTGGCGTGAAGCCCACCAATGGTTTAGAATACTCGATCGAACCAACAAATGGGTAAAGAAAAGTACGGATCTCGATGATAATCCCACAGAAGTGACATATCAGTCTTCTAGCCGCGCCCTTAAGGAGATGTCCTTTAGAGCCGCAGCAGAAAAAAACGTTCCAAGTTACCACCAAGATTTTCTCAAGGATATGAAAGATGATGTGGAGGCTGCTAGCTTGCAGTATTCACTTTTCAGTTATAATGGGACGTTCAAGCATGTTGGACTTTGGGCGCCGGATGTTCTTGGTGAGATTCCGGTTCCGTCCCAGGAAATGATAATGGAAGGCATCCGTTCAAGTAGGAGGATACCGAGCCAATTTATGGGAATCGCTTTTATTGGAGTTATGCGGAAGAGAGGGTTGGTGAGAGCAATTGGCGTTTTACCAGTACAGGGGGTAGAGGGACATTATTATAGGATTGGGATGGGATGGTTTGAAGACACACTTTGGGAGGAAATGGAAGGGGAGGACATGGAATGTACTTTGGTGTGATGAGATTTTAGCTATAAATATGATGACTTTTACCAATCTAGGTAAGGCAAATAGATACACACGCCTGTTCTCGATGGGTTACGTATTACTGTGCAGTACGATTATCACCTTACGTAGGTGAAAACCATATTAAGAAATATGAAGCAGCTTAGATTTAGTTCTATTAATCTCCCTTCTGTTCCTTCTATCTCAGTCGACGGCATATTTACAGATTAAGCACCTCAGCATTTGACAAATACTAACATTACACAAGCTGAATCGACGTCTTCCGCTAATGAAGATAATAGTACCACTGAGTATTTTGAGAATGGAAATTCAATATGATCACTTCAAATATCATTTTCGTTCCTGAGTCATAGGCAGCTACAAGTAAGTAATTAACCAGACTCAGGCTAAGCGACGGTAGCCTGTTTGCGCTTCCTCTGTTGCGACTACTGCTGGCTAAACTTGAAAAAAGGGGGCACAGTAAGCCCATTGAAGGGTTCTTTAAAGTATATATATGTCTGAATCCCCTGGTAAGATCCACATAATATGACCGAATAAGCTTATAACGACGACGAAACTTTGCAAATTTTAACTTTGATATTTGCAAGCATGTACAGATTCATTAAGCGCCTGATGAACAATTCCTCTCTACAATAGAAAGTTGTATTTGAATACATAGGTAGGATACAGCTCTGTGACAGTAGCTGATTCATAGGTACCTAATTCTTTATTATTACTGAGCTATGTGGAAACAAACACCTTGAGTAAAGATGGTGTGGTGTCAGCCAGTCAAGTGAGCCTGAGAGTTGGGAAATTTCGGTGTATAAGTGAGCATATTAGCAGAAGGGTGGGTCTCCTCACCAGTTACTTAGGTACGTCTTGGGTACAAAGTAGTTAGTTAGGTAGCGTCAAAATTTTGTGGTATTGGCTCGCTTATGTAAATCGTGGTAGTGGCTCGACCTCGACTTACAGTGCAATCAATAGCTCGCGTAATTCTTTAGTTGATTAAAAGTTCTAGTATCTTTAAGATAGTATATTATTAAAAGAAAAGTAGTAGTAGATAGATGTTAGTATATTTGTAGTTTTCATTGTAGTATTGAGAGTTTTATAGTATATATATTTCTCGACTAGGTGACCATAATTACCTAGCGCTGTATACTAAACAGACTGGCTATAGTAGACGATAATTAGGATAGATTGATTGAAGGACCAAGACAAGACCCAGTGTAGAACTACCTCAACTCCAATCTACACAACTGCAACTCAAGTCGAGTTTGCCATCACCGTAGTTCCATCATCAGCGGCATGACCTGGACAAACGCAGTGCCATTAGAAATCGCCGTCCATTAGAAATCGCCGTCTCGTCTCAAAGCCGTCATTCTTAATGATACTCGTCCGTTGCAACGCCATTGACGTCTGCCCCTCGTAAATCACCCAATTCGTAACATTCGTCGCCCCATTCCAACTCATATACACCATACCATCCTCCACAACCGCTTTCGGAGCCGCTGCTGGCGTCGCTGTCCACGGCAACCTATACGTCCTATAACTCCCATCATTACTGTAATTCGCGAATCGGATATTCATGCGCAGATCGCCATCGGGCCCAAATTCGCGGATATATGGCAGATCGCCGTAGCCCATGAGTGTGTTGCCGTTTTCCATCCATTCGTTGGAGCCTTGGGTTGAGGCGTACAGTGGGGAGAAGGGTACAAATTCATCTTGGAGCACGGTTGCTACTTTGGTTGTGAAATTAAGGTACCACATCAGGCCGAGGGTTTGGTTTACATTGTAAAAGGGTGGGCTTGAGTTAGCGTTATCGAACATGGTTAAGATCATACTGGTGTTTGTGACATTGTGGGCGCGGACGTGATGCTCCCATTCCTGCGTGTTGTGCTCAGTTTGAATGATAAGGGGATGGGGTACTAGAAAATAGGGATAGGGCTGAAAACTCACGAATGAAACGTTTTCTGGTTTTTGGAAATCACCTCCGTGGGAGCCCTGTGTTTATTAGTATACCGTGATTGGGGAAGAAAGTCAAATGTTGGAGGATTTTACCTCAAATTCCCATTCAATATCCCCGTTCGAATTGAGCATGTATGAAGTCCAGGTATCACGGGCGTTAATGAGATATCCATCTCCGATAGATTGAACCGAATTGATGTGGAACCACTGGTTACTAGTTAGCATAGTTTAGTCTCTGGACCAAAGACAATTTCATAGTCTAGTCACGGATTATTTTCAATTCATAACCTCCACAATTGCTATTGCAGCCAAAGGTCCCAGGATATACTCACATCATAAGGGTCATCCTGCGCCGTCCCTGAACTATTCCTAGGATTCTTGGATAGATTGGGAGTCAGACCAGCGCCAAGAGCACTCCATGAAAACAGAATGGCTTGAGATTTAATGTCAATCTCATAGAATAAACAGTCCCAAATCCAACCGTCAACAGGACCACCGATTGGAGTGAGATCCGTCTGAGTGAGATTATAGGCTGTCACCAGGAGGGTATTCTTTTCTGCGTTGACGTATGACTATCATGAAGTTAGCACTATATTCCTTTTCTACATATACTCTGTAAATGGAAACCTCATGTGCATCAGCTTGACAAGCTTGTACTGAATTATTTATGAAGACCAATCCAAAATCCGGACATATATCATAGATCTCGGTGTATGTCGTATCCAGAAAATGCACTTGTCCATAGCCGTGACCTAAACGATTAGTGTTTGTATTTCCAACTCCGGTCCAATAGGTTAAAACAGGTTCACCGTAGACATCTTGGACAAAGGTGTTAGATGTCTTGTTGAAGGTAGGACTACTCCAAATCAAGTCACCTTCGTCGGTCATGATCAAAGAAGCTTCATGAGTTTCATTCGTTAGATACTCGAAGAAGATGTAACCCTTCCCGAGGGGAGCGCCAGTTTTGGTAACATTGAATACGGGGACGATGAAATCTTCGGTCTTAAACGTCTGCTGCGGCCAATTACCGAACTGGATGTTGACTTGAGCGAGGGTGGTGCTGGTGAGAGCTAGGGTGGAAAGTAGAAGTTTTGAGAGAGACATGATGAAGAAAATTTTGCGAAGGATCGTCTTAGTGAAGTTGCAATGAGGTTGCAATGCGATGGATGGATCGAAAGATAGAGCAGGAGTGACGCACCTTCGTCTTATAAGTTCTTTTGAAGACTACTTATTCTGCGTTTGTGGAGGTGTGTAGGCCACGCAACCTTCATCTCCGCACCTTGTATTTTGAATAATAGAACAGTCTATACTTCCGTCATGCTTTCCAAGAATATAATAGCGGGATTAAGTAGAGCCATTTTTGCCATGGAAAGTTGAACAGCGGAGAAGTCCATGCTAAGGAGCTGATCCACTTGTTGGAAGACTGTCCTTTGATGTATTAATCTAGTTATGTTTTTATCTTGATTTTAAGAAGATCCATTCAACTTACTTAAGCACTTCCCATACATAATACGAAGGCTAGATTTTAAAGGGTTGAGCCTAGTCCAAGCATTTCTTCACCAAAATCAATCCATTCCATACCCAAAACGCTTGGACCAGGCTCAAGACTTAAAAGTCTCGCCTTCGTACTCGTATATGGAGAAGCCTCCTTGTAATTACCGGGTTCTCACTTATTAGGTTAGCTCAGTCAAGCACGATCTGCTGCCCCAATCTAGACAGGTTATTTTTACTAGGTCGGTACTCCTTACGCAATGTAGACGTGTTTCTACTTTATATTATACAAGGCAGCTAGCTCTCTAGACTTTATTTATTAATTACAATAGATATAGTTACTAATATTTTTATTAGTTAATATAAAATAAAGAATTTAAACACGAGTAAAATATTATAACTTTTATCTAGTTAGAAATAAAGATGCCTACCTAGTAAAGACTAGTAGTAACTGATTTTTTACTTAATTTTCTAGAATATATTTAAATCTAGATGCTCTTGCGTAATACTACATCTCACTTACATTAAAGCTTAGCAGGCTTAAGAGACCCTTCATTCTATTATTGAATATCTTTCAGATAAAGACTCTCGGATAAGTGAAGTTAAGGGCAGATTCGGCTCGTTCTAAGCCTGTGGTTTTAATTGTCTACCGAAGAAGGATAACGCGGTACTTTTTTGAGACGGTAAATCAGGAAACTTATAAACCCAGAGGCCTTCTGCTTACGTTGAATCACTTTTCTGTGAGTCTTAGGTCGTAAGTGGGCTATCGTTCCTAGCTTATAAAAGTCTTTGCATAATTGGTTAAGACGTTGTGTTGATTTTTTTTTTTTTTTAGAGAAATCTAACAAGCTAAAATTACATGCTTTGACCATCCATGGCCACTACCTTCAATACGCTCCCACCCTCTCAGTCCAATTCTCTCCTGGCGACAATCCCGGCTTGGAATATCCGCTCCAGATCTCCGCCGTCGGTTCGAGGCTGAAGTGGCCTAGCTTGCCGCCCTCAAGGTCTTGCGACCAGAGAGTCAATGCGACGTAGTTGGAACCATGGTAATTAAGGATGCCTTCGGGAACTGGGAAGGATGTTTGAGGCCCGATATTGTTCACTTTTTAAGAGCAGGAATGTTAGTTCGTGTTCCGGATATTTTAGGGCTGCGATGGAAGCTTCCATACGGGGCGGGGAAGTGTGCAGAACGGATTGGGAATGACAACCTACCATACTCCCCAAATTGCCAACCATTGACGTAACGTTGGCAGCGGAAATTCTCGGTCGCGTTGGTGACATTTAAATTTGTAACAAGTGGGGAAGTCGTGTTGGTAAATATGAACGACAACGGGATATCCCAACCGGTTGGCATAGAGAGATTGAACCTCGTGGCAAAGAAGCCAACACCGGGCTTCTCTACGCCCTGCGAGATGGGCGATGAACTTGTAGCTACAGTGTCGATCGGCGCTCCAGGAAGATGATAACCCTGCCTTTCGGCAAACATACCCCCTTCATTGAGAGGTCCACGACTCAGATCCTGATACTCCTCGCCACCGAGGTTCCCGGTCATTTTCCAAGAGATATCTGCAGCGTCACGACCCATGAGGCTGTAATTAAGGATCCCACGAGGCGTTTTCATGAGGTCACTGCCGATATCATAGTTCATTTCCAGACCCATGTGATCCATAAGAATGGTGATGACATATGTCGCTCCAGCTTCTAGAGCTGGCAGGTTGAACCCTTGGGCATGGTCAGAATCGCTCGGGCTGCCGGGACAAGAACCAAGGTGTGTGCCATTCAGGAAGACTGTCTGACTAAATGCCAACCCACCATCCGTCGTGACGGAAAAGGTCGACTCGTTGCCATCGGCCGAGAAGTGGCCTCGATAGATAAGAGATCCGCTATGGAAACCATAGTCGCCTGCGTATAGCGAAACGGGTGTCGTAAGTAGGCGAGGATTATTTGTTGTCTCTTCTTGATCACACAAAGTCCAGAGACTGTCATCGTACGACGAAGAGACTTCCGGAAAGGAATCAATATAGTACCATGGGATGGAGGCGAAGTCAGGAAGGTCCAATGCGAGGGGCTGGTAATTGACAGTCGCACTCAGGCGGCCGCTCTGGTCTTTGCTTGTCGATAGGCTCTCTCCGTTAAAATACAGCAGCGAAGAGTTCACAGGGGCACCCGCAACCACCTCCAGTTCGGTGGTTGCATTCACGTCCCCTGCCAAATAAATTGTGTTGCCAGCCACCGAAGCGTTGCGCATGAGATAGCCCGCCTTGACAATAATCGACGAGTTGAATTTGGAGGGTGATGCGTAGTTCTTCGTGACTGTCGGACTAGGAAAATCGAGCACCCAGTAACTGTATGCATCGTTCCGTCACAACAAGTACACATCTAGCTGGTCTCCAAAGTGCGCCACACGGCGTTGCGGCTCCACGTCCCACTTCACTATGATGGAAGAGTTGGCTTGCTTGACGACGAGGCCTGAGCCTTCTACCTGCGGAGCCCCCAAGGAGGCACCTACGGCGAATTCGTGTGTCTCGTTAGCACCACCGTAGAGCAGAAGCACTGACTTCGAGCCCGACTTCTTCCAGGTGAAGATCTCGGCCGAAGAGTAGATCAAATTGATCCCGCCGACATCGTAATCGGTGACATGAATCTTAGTGTCGCGACCGTTGAGACTCAATGCGCCACCAAGCTGCGGAACCTTGACGTTGCCAATGCTCGTGGGTATCTGCAGTTGATAGGAGGTTGATGAAAGCGATCTCCAGTCGCTGTGACGAACAACGTAAAAATGCGTCCCTTCTCCTTGAAGAGTGGTCACGACGAGATCCGTGTTTCCTGTGACGCCGCCGAAGACAGCAATGGAAGGCGTGCTGGTGAGGTAAGCAGGGGATGATGCATAGAGAAAACTGGCCTGAAGCTTGACTTCGGAGTATTTTTCTCTCCACACCTGTCGATCCTCCGTGATTGCCGACCCCAAGTCGAAAGAGGTGTAGACCTCCGGGATCCCCAGGTTCCCCCAGTTGGTCCCTCCATATCCCTAGAGATTCGTCAGGACTGCACATCACAGTATATAGGAGGAGTTTAAGGCAGACGGACTATAAAAATATTGAAGATGGTTGTTCGGTAGGTGTAAATATCCTTGTAAATTACCCGCTCGTATTCTGCACTGACCAGTTCAGCGCATAGTTCGTATCCAGTACCGCCCCTGTATGCAACATTAGCTCTGCGTTCTCGTCCTAGTCTGGTGCTGTAGATCTTAGCTGCCCCTTAAGTCTTTGGAGCCAGCCCGGAAATCCACTCCCGGAAGCTGAAGCTAAGTCAGAGAAGACATCCTGCAACTTCTTTGGGAACAAACCTGAACCTGAGATATATGGACCAGGTCGAGCAAGGAGATATAGTCCCGCCGTACTCGCAGCTTCGAAGAAGGGCTCGAGGTCAAAGACGCCGTCCGCCCTAAAGTTCCCTGGCTGACCTTCGAGAAGTGCCCAGTCCGTGTAGAAGGAGACACCGCTATACCCGAGAGTTTTGATCTTCTGAAAAACATCTAACCAAAGTCCTGGTACTGGAAGGCGAAATGGGTGAAATTCAGCGGAGAAGAACATGATTCGCTCTCCACGAACAAAGATGGAATTAGCATCCCAGGTCACGAGGTTCTGCGTTGACTGCCCTGGAGATTGCTGGGAGTCCGGTGTCCTCGCAACGTGGAGTCCATGGCAAAGATGGATGCAAGCGATTAGGAAGGAAATAGCTAGCCGTTTTGAACCAACCATTTTTGTGCGGGTTTTCGTAGATGTACACACATAGATGAAACAGACCCTACTGTGTATTTATTTTGTAGCGGGAGATGAGGAGAGCTTGGATAATGCACCTTCCACGCAGCCTTTCCCTTGGATCGACATTGTTCTGCTCGTAGAGTCTTAAAAGATGAGGTATTTGTAACTGCAAGGCTCTCATGATTAAGCTCTTCAGCATAGAAAGTGCTCTAGCCAGCTACTATTCCATGTCTTGACCCGCCTTCCAACCCTGATAGTGAATTAGAAGAGCGGTAATATAAGCCTTGTGCGAAGGTACGAAGTACGCAGTACGCGAGAGACTGAGTAGAGAGGTAGATAGTGAATTAGGAGAGCGGTAATATAAGCCGTATGCGAAGATACGAAGTACGAGAGAGACCGAGCACAGAGGCAGTGACATTATTGACAATGGCTAGAGGCTCTTGTTCTGCGCGCCTAGGGTTTGCTGGCACAGGGCGATGGCGGATCGCTTGATAGGGGAGGTAGGTAGGTAAGATATACGGAGTAAAGCTTCTTAAATTAAAATCAGCTCCACTGTGTACACACCTAAGCTTTGCGGGGTAGCCGACGAGCCGACCTAAGGTGCCTAAGCGACATAAATGCTTAGGTCGGCAAATAAATTCAACTTTTCACGTTATTTTCGCAACATGGGCCTACGTACACGAAGATCGGTACTTTGATCTTTGGGAAGTAATTAGAGTGGTATATATATATATATATATATATATATATATATAGAATCTAGAAAAACTGTAAGAATTGATGGAAAGATCAAATCACATTGCTTTCAGTCAGTCAGTTATTACTTTGTACAACATGAAGCACTTTACGCTTTTCAACCTCTTTGTAGCACCACCAGCCTTTCTGGCTCGAGGGACGTGGAGCAGCCTCGCAATGGCTACACCAAACACCACTACACAAGAATTGTGTGCCAGTGACTCGGTCACGGTCGTGACTAATGGATCCTCGGTCTGGCCATTCCAGACCTACGTCACGACCAACTCTCGCCCACCCTTCTTGCAAATCAATGCGACGGGGGAGAGTCTTGAGCCGGGGGTGATTGTCTACGGCCCGCACACCGGCTTCTCGGTGAACGCAACGGTCTCGGATCCGGGACCGTACATTATCACGGATACGGGCGACGTTGTTTGGATCGGTCCCGTCGATGCGGGCGTATCCGACTTTCGGGCCCAGAAATTGTTCGGCGAGCCCGTCCTCACATGGTGGTCGGGCTCCGGCAATGCTGCCATTGGCGGCTTGGCAGGCCACGGCTACGGGAATGTTACCATCTTCAATTCCTCATACGACGAGGTCCTGGTCGTCTGCCCCAAACTCAATCTCACTCTCCCACCCGGCTTCGTTTCCGATTGCGATGCCGACGTCCATGAATCGTACATCACGCCGAACAACACGATGGTCCTGACGGCGTATAATATCACCACCGCCGACCTCAGATCCGTGGGAGGGCCTGAGAATGGATGGGTCTGGGATGCACTGGCCTACGAGATTGACCTCCCTTCCGGCGACGTTCTCTTTCAATGGAGCGCTCTCGCTCATGTGCCCATCAACGCTACACACTTTCCCATCGAGGATTATGGTACCAACGCGTCCAATCCGTTTGATTGGTTCCATATGAACTCGATCCAGCCCTTTGAAGGCCATTACCTGATCAACAGCCGTCAAACATGGGCCTCATATTTCGTGGCTCCCACAGGCAACATTGTGTGGGAAATCAACGGTGAGCATGGAGGAGATTTTGGAAGCCTTCCGGTCGGAGGACAATTTGTATGTCATGTCACAAAGAATTTTCTCTTATTCTGTTTCTGTTTCTGTTTCTGCTTTAAGGTAGGCTAACGACATGAATCTACCTAGTCTTGGCAACACTACGCCCGTATGTTCCGCACTTCCGACACGGATGTGTCGATACGGTGGTTTGCCAATGACAATGCCGACCCCTTTACTACGATTCCTTCCATTGGCCTTATGTTGAACCTCACTCTCCCACCCGATCCCGCCAATCCACCAAGGCTGCTCACCAATCTCTCGGACCCGATAAATCCTGTGGCTGCTTTCGCCGAAGGCTCTTTTGACCCCCTCGCCAACGGCAATTACTTCGCCGATTACGGCGTGGGAGCTGTTATGAAAGAATTCGGCCCACGAAACGACAGCTTCGATGTCCGCTGGTCTGCTCGCTTCGGAGCTGATATTGTAACGTCGAGCTATCGCGCACAAAAGACTAAGTGGCATGCTACTCCTTCCTCACCCCCCGCGCTGAACATCACAAGAATTGCGGCAGGAGGCGCAAACCGCAACTTCAGTGGATGCGCTGGCGCTGAATCTTCCTTACGTGGCTACGTAAGCTGGAATGGTGCCACTGATGTCCAGTATTACGAGGTCTATGCCGGCAATACTACTGACTCTATGTCGCTGTTTGGAGTTTTCAACAAGCAGGGTTTTGAGACAGAGTTCTATATCCCTGATGATGGACAACAATTCATGCAGGTCGGCGCAGTTCAAGATACAGTTCAGGGTATAGTCAAGTCTGCCATTGTGTCTATGCGTTAAGAGAGAGGCAACATGCGTCCTAGAAGACGCAAAGCGAGCAGCTGTCACGTTTCACTTCCACTTAGTCTTCCACTAAGTGCCTCGCTTATTACCTAGTTTTATTCTAGCCTATATAAGCCTTTGGATTAGGCTACACACTTTACTCTTATTATCTCTTTCTGTATTATTATTACTATTATTTCAAATATAAAGCAATTATAAATTAACCCTTTTATAAATAGTAGTAATACTTTAAAATCTAATCTTTAAATTAAATAAATTTATTAATATTATAAACTATTTATAGTTTTTAGAGTTAATAAAAACTTTATGTTTTAATTAGTTTATATAAAGTATAATAAAGAGTTCTTTATTAATTTTATATATATATATATATATTAAAAAATTTAAAACTATTTAATACTAGAATTATATATACTATTCTACTATATATTAATTAAACTAGCACTTTAAAGTATATATATATAAGTATTATACTAGTTCTGTGTAATAGAGCTGTAGAAGACTTGATTTAATAGATGGAGCATAAAAAAACTCTTCTATTGTTCTAAAGAGAGAAGAAGAAGAAGAAGAAAGAGAAGCTTATAGGTATTTATACAATAAGTAGTGCTAGAAACGAGCACCCTATAGGTTCTGTCAGGCAGTATAAGCCTCTTGTCTGTGCTATACGTGCGACATCAAGTATTAGTTTTATTATCTAAAAACTATACAAAAAAAAAAAAAAAAAAAAAAAAAACGCTTTCTGCTTATATCAAGTAAAGAGAAGAGTAAGCGTAATAACAGTACACCCAGCAGGAACAGATGCAGGCGCAGCAATCTGCAACTCAACCTCCGAGCCAGGAAGTCCCGGAGGCGCCGTAGCAGGACAAACATAAAGAACAGTACAAGTCTGATCCACACATTGAAGTTTCCCATCAACAACACCACACGTCGCCGCTACCTGATTAAAAGCACTAATGGCACTCTGCTGGGCAAAGAACAAAGGACCGCTCGTAGACCCTTGACTGATCTCGGCAATCTCTCCGTTGGAAGTAGCAACTAGTTGACAGGTTGATAGTGAGAATTCTGATGCTGAGTTTTGTCCGACAAATTGTATGGCGCCGTCGACTAGTTCTCCGTACATTCCGTCTGCGCTTGTGCCGGTTCCGCTTGCGACGAGGACGAATGCTGAGGCTGGACAGGATGGTGTCGGTCCGGATGTTGACGTTGAAGAAGAAGAAGAAGAAGAAGAAGAAGAAGACGAACTGGATGTGCTTGATGAAGAGGTAGAGCTGGGTGCTGCTGTTGTTATGGGAGAGCTAGTTGTGTCTGTACTCGAAGACAAACTAGTTGTACTCGAAGAAGCAGTAGACGAACTAGTCGTATCTATGCTCGAAGAAGAGCTAGCTGCCGCCGTACTCGAAGAACTAGTCGTTTCCGTGCTTGATGAAGAACTACTAGCTGCTGCTGTACTTGACGGTAAGCTAGTTGTTTCTGCACTCGATGAAGAACTAGCTGCTTCTGTGCTTGAAGAAAAGCTACTTGTACTAGAAGCAGCAGCAGACGAACTAGTTTCTACAGTCGAAGAAGAACTGGAACTGGATGCCTCTGTCCTCGAAGGTAAAGTAGCTGCTGCTGTGCTTGATAATGAACTAGCTGCAGCTGAACTCGAAGACAAGCTACTTGTACTGGAAGACGCAGCAGACGAACTAGTTGTCTCTATACTGAAAGAAGAGCTGGCTGCCTCTGTGCTGGAGGATAAGCTAGTTGTGCTTGATAGAGCGGCCGAACTACTGGTTGTCTCTATACTTGAGGAAATAGCTGTTTCTGTACTGGAAGAAGAACCAACCGCCTCTGTGCTTGAAGAAGAAGAAGAACTGGCCGGAACTGCGCTCGAAGGTATGCTGGTTGTCTCTATACTAGAACTTTCAGGAACCACAATACTACTAACCGACGACGACTCCGAAGGACTTGAAATCGTGCTCGAGGATTCAGCTGCAGAAGCGGAACTGGAAGGGGTGGTTGTTGAGGATTCCAAGTCCGT
This sequence comes from Pezicula neosporulosa, assembly GCA_009805495.1. NCBI lineage: Eukaryota > Fungi > Ascomycota > Leotiomycetes > Helotiales > Dermateaceae > Pezicula > Pezicula neosporulosa. The sequence goes on from SELE01000011.1 coordinate 1,044,862, forward strand.
GGATGACTCAAGACTGGGCGTAGAAGAAGCTGGAACCGAGGACGAAGTGCTTGGTGCCCCGGAGCTCAAATTACTTGTCGAGGAGGGATTCGAACTGGACGGTTCCGAGATTGTTAACGATGTGCTCTCGGTACTTGAACTTGCAACAGATGATAATGTGCTGCTAGATGATGTAGAATTGGCAAATATTGGTGACGTTGTGGGTGCTGCTGATGTAGTGATGGTCGGTAACGAAGAACTGGATGTTAATGACGAAGAGCTTGAAGCCACTGTGATGAAAGTGGATGTTGACGAGAAAGAGCTTGAACCCTCTGTGAGTGGAGTTGACGTCTAGATTCTATATTAGTGTCTCAAAGATCACGGTTGAGAGTTGAGGGGCAACTAACCGTTGATTCTGTGATTGGGATGGATGTAGTTGAGACAAGACTAGTTGCCAGTGTAGAACTTGTACCTGTGCCCGAGCTCCTCGTTGACTGAACCGATGAAGGCGATGCGTCTGTACAAAGGGCCGCTACAAACCGATTAGCTAGCCATGTAACGTTCGAAGGGGATTTTCATACCAGGGGATGCAAGAAGCTGCACTGGAATAAGCCCGGTAATGTTCACTGAAGAAGACAACACGGCCTCCACCAGATCTCGCTCTTGATTATAGAAGAAGGCAGCAAAGCCAGAAGGAGAAAAAAAATAACGAATTCTCCCAAGTGAGGATTCCACCGAAGAGATAAAATGTTCTTGTGATGTTCCCGATTGACCCAACTAAGGGTGAAATTCCGTCACCTTGGTTCGTTGAGACCAGACCCCCATTTGATAAATCTTCTAGTTCGGTTCCATTCAGGCTATACTGTTGTGCAACGAAGCAATTGTTGACCAGCGGACCACCAAAGCCTACGTACGTAGAAACTGCGCTTTCTTGTCGACGGGCATTGTTTAGCGGTTGAACAGCGAGTACGAAAGGACCAGCTTGTGTAGATGTAGGAGTAACTGAATTAGTGGGCCTGGGATTCGTTAACTGGTGAACTGAGGAAAGTGGCTGGACTGTTGTATTGGATGGAAGAAGTTCTCAGCTTACCCGCTCTGAATGGAAGTAGTAGTTGTTGTAGCAATTACTGTAAGTGTATTTGTTACCGTGACAGTGCCAGTGCTTGTTAAGGTCCCAGTAACAGTGGTCTGTATGATGGTTGGGCCATTTGTCACCGTATAGTTCCCGAAATTATTGATATTGATTACCGTGTCCGCTGTAAAATACTCATTTATGAAAATTGGGAGCTGTATTAGATACGATTGAAGAAAGATTGTTGTGACATTTTGACTTGTTGAACATATGACATCGGATTCAAAGTATTGTAATGCTGTAGTAAAGTTCGGAAGGAAAATTACAAGTAGTAATTGAAAACAAGTGAAAGAACGCATAGAGCCTAAGAGCAGATTTTGAGTTGGCTAACAGATAGATAGATACTTTCATTTCTCAGGGATATGTATAGATATTTATGCTCATTCTGGTTTGAGTTTGGCCAGAGATTTTTCAACAAACTGGATGAAACCTTGAAGCATGTCCCCTTTCTCGCCTTATAGCTATCTCGTGATTTGACTTTGGAAGCCAGCCATTCTTGAACATTCCTGGAATGCTTGCTGTATTATGTGGAAGGGAGAGAAAACTCTAAGCACCCGCTTAATTTGCTGACAATAGGGAGCTCTAGTAAAAAGGTTTACTGTAAACATGTGTTTTCTAATCACGGTTTCTAAACTACTAAGGTAGGTGATGATGATGGACTATCAGATGTTGGAAAACAGAAGTCCGGGAAAGAAGACAAAGGAATGACCGACGCCGTGGGCTGGAAGATCATAAAGATCTGGAGGTGTAGACTTGGTATGTACGCACGCACTGAGTGTGCTTGAAGAATAAATGAAGGTCATCGATGGTGGATCGCGCTTGCAAACAGGTAATTTAGTTCACCATTTCAACACTAACAGGCCTGTTATCCTGTATGCTAACAAACTAATTATGACGATCTTGATGGTCAACGAACTTCATGTATATCGCAGTTATCATGAAGACACCACGAAGTATCCATCAAACACGTCTGATCCAAATGCAAAATCTGTGGTTCTACCGTCAACACCAATGCTGGGCCTGAATGATTGAAACCCCAACGCCAACCGCTATCCATTTTCCAAAACGAAGATTTTCCTGTTCTAAAACGCCATCCAACTAGAAGTATCCAATAAAGGTAAACCCGACCAAAAGTAGTAGCGTAGTGTGGAAAGCGCCAGATGTAAAAGATGGTGTTGCGAGAGGTGTGCCAGTACTGTTGTAGAGTAACGCCGGCGTACCCGTCACATTGACATCTTCATCGACACTGCAGACCACCTTGCAGCCAGGTGTATGGCTCTTCCTCTTGCTCAAGAATCCACCAGCACCACTTTCATCTCTGCTTTCGATGCCACCTGAAGTTGACGACTTTGACGAACCACCATAATTACCACTCGTATTATAAACAACCTCCATCCACTGTAACTGTAAAAATGCAGCGTCGTGCGTAGACATATTGCCCGTCCAGCTTCCACCATCACTCCACATATTGATGATCAGCCCTGCCGGATCCTTTGGTGCCTGATATGTGATATTGGCTACGCTGGTCCCATCAACATACCAGCTTGTCTTGCCAGGGGTCCAGTCCACTCTATACACCATCCATTGAGTCCAATCAATGTCTCCGGGGTTTGTCGCATTCGATGTCGCCTGGACCAATACATCGCCCTTTGCATTATTACTGGGCTGGTTCGTGTATTGCACAGCATTCCGAGGACCCGAGGTCAAAATCTCAATATCAGCTTCCTGCACTGTCATGGGATCATCATTTTTTGGCGCAAGATAGGTGAAGAGACCAGCGCATGCTCCTGGGGACCCTGTGACTCGAGCCATGAAACGGGCCGAGAGGTGCAGGTAATTCTGTTCGGTCGAATCTATCTCGGCTGCAGATTGGAAGTCCGGTTGACGCGTGGTACGGAGGGTCAGGTAGGTGGAGTAGTCGGAGGCGCCATCGGTAGACTTCTCTGTTTGCGATATGGGTTAGCAACGATTGGGGAATCTGCAGAGAATCTGTGGCCAACCAATGTAGATATTATTAGCAGAGTTGATCATCAGTACTGTTGCATCCGAGCCATCAGAGCCTATTGAGTCGCTGTTGTTCCACGACTGGATATTCCAATCTGCGTTCCATTGATCAGCTGAGAAGTAATCGCTCGTCACCGAGGCATTGGTTGTGCCGGTGGTATTGGTGATGATTGCTGGTACTGAGCCTGGGGCTACAGAAGGGTCGACATTTCGGAAGTCCTGGAAACGATGGTATAAGAAGTAATTGGCGGAGGAGCCATTGGTGCGAAAGCAGGAGCATTCATCGCCATTGTCGGTTTGTGCTGACGCTAAGAGTGAGAAGGAGAGGAGCGTGGCGGCCGAGAGAATAGCCATGGCGTGGAGGAGGACGGAGGAGTGCTAGAGTAGTGCACTATATGACCGCGAGCAGGTCGGCAAGGGAGCGCGAGCTGAGCTGAGCTGCAAATAGCCAAAGTAAAAGCCAATATGATATGATATGATTTGTCAAGGTGCGGAAGGGTGGTCCTGCAGGCGTAACTATTCACCTAGGATGAATCACGATTCGAAGCACGGCAATGAAAGATGCATCACCGGTAGTAGTAGTAGTAGGAAGAGTAGCACTTGAATAGAGAAGAAGATGAAGACGAGGACGGTCGAGTCGAAGAGGAGAAGAGAAAGAGAAGAAGGGGAGAAGAACAGTTGAGAGCGCCGAAAGAAAAGCAAATGATATCTCGTGTTACCAATACAGCAGAATTCAGCGGAGTACAATAATACAAAGTACAGAGTGAATGGGATGGCGTAGAACAAGAATGGCATCCGTGGGGAGAGGCCTGTTTCATGGCTCAAGCAATAAGGAATAAGCAATAAGCAATCCTTAGCGGCTGACGTTTTAGTGCGGCAATAGCCAGTGCGCTGGTACAGCTGGGAAGCTTGGGAGATGTAGCGTGTGTAGCGGGTGTGTAGCTGTGCTTTTTTAGGTCGTGCTTATGCTTCTTTCTGTGTCTTTTGGTGGTGCGCGAGACATGCGAGACCTTGAAACGAAAGATGTTGGCTGATCGAAACACCCAAATCACCCCCGATTCACCCCGATTCACCCCAATTCAGAACCAACCTCGCCGCTTGGTTCCTGGTGCTAGTCCCAAGCAAGAGAGAGCCCAGATCTGTCAAACCCTGGAAGATCGACAGTGACCCTGCTGCCCCTGCCACCCTCCATGATCTCTTCCAGCTTCCCCAAGAAACCCAGTTCATTACCTTATTCGAACGACACACTCATCTCAAACACAAGATCTCAGCTGCAATTTTATACCAAGATCTGTATATCGAAGAATCGTATCTACAGATATAAATAAGATAATAAGAAGTTAGCAAAGTTCGAAGGGAGGTGTACCAGTGCTCTCCATGTGAGGAATACGAAGACTCGGGCACAGGCCACCCCCACCAAACCAGCCCAGCTACCAAAGAGCACCTTCCAAAAATCAAATCAACAAATATCAAACAAACATTGGATCTGCACAATTAAATATGCTGAGGTAAAATGACATAGTGCGCAGGAATTAATTAGTTAATTATTTAATTAGAAATTCTCTTGATAGTTGAGTTGGGTTTGGCAAGCTGAGTTATCCCTGTTTTGCGCAACCTATATAAGTGAGTTTCCAAAGGTACGAAAGTGCTAAGCCACCCTTGCAGAGCTGAGGCAGAATATATAACCATCAAAGTTAGCAAAGAAAGCAGACCATCGACCTAATTAAGCCTGAAATTGGTAAGAGAATATCTCCTCCTTCATACATGGTATGGGACCATATTCAACAAGGATGTCATATAAGCTTTGATTTCAAAGATTAAGCATACATACCTAGACCACTCACCATGTCTTTGTCAGTGTGTACCGGGGACCTTGAGGCTCTGCTAGTTTTAAAGCAATATTGTTGCATTATTGAGAGGAGAAAGTGCATAATTACGAAGGTACAGTGTAGGTGTGTTCTGAATTCCAACTTGTCGAGAATGGAGATAAGCTGCCAATTTTTGGCAATTATACATATAAAAATCTCATAAGGTAAAATTTTCTTTTCTGCTCTTGTAATTACTCTGGAATCTATAATACATATACGCTGCACCTTCGTATAAAGTAGAAAAGGTATGAAAATCACATGTACCGTACAAATTGGTTTATAAGATAATATTTTAAATAATTATTTATTTTACATATATATAGAATAGATTTTAAGTAATCTACTTAATCTTAGTAACTTACTTAATCTTAGTAACTTACTTAATCTTAGTAACTTACTTAATCTTAGTAACTTACTTAATTACTTCTACTTAAATCTTAGTAACTTACTTAATCTTAGTAACTTACTTAATCTTAGTAACTTACTTAATCTTAGTAACTTACTTAATCTTAGTAAACTTACTTAATCTTAGTAACTTACTTAATCTTAGTACTTAATTAATCTTACTTCTAACTTACTTAATCTTAGCAACTTACTTAATCTTAGTAACTTACTTAATCTTAGCAACTTACTTAATCTTAGTAACTTACTTAATCTTAGCAACTTACTTAATCTTAGTAACTTACTTAATCTTAGCAACTTACTTAACTAGGAGACAATGGACGGAAAGTCCAAGCAAAATAGATTGATTGGGTATTGTGTTTCAACGTAATCGACCCACTAAAAATTACAGTGCAAATACAGTCCATCCTCCTGCTCATTATTCCAAGTACAGAGCCACCCAGCAATACCCGATATCAAGAACTTGTGAGCATAAGTCCACGATAAAGACCAAGAATAAAAACCACTAGTCGTCATCGCAGACTCTGAAGTCACCACTTCCATGGTGGTCGTTTGGGTCTTCAATGGCGTGGGTCATAACACCGCAAAGAGTCAAGTCGGCTTGGAGGTATACAACACGAGCAGGTGTTGTAGTTGAGCCGCTTCTGACTTGATCCTTAGAGTAGGCTGAACCATCTTTCATGACGGGGAACTCGTAGAGAAGAGGATTCGCCTGGTTGCATCGGGAATCTTTTCCGTAGAATTTGAGCTGGGCGTTACTTCCAGAGGATCCGCCGAAAGCGTGGGGAAATCTGAGAATCTATCAGTTGGTGCTCGCTATGATATACTTTCCATTGGTTATTCAGTCTTACCCAGACTTTCCGGTTGTAGAGCCTCCGTTGTCTCGAGCAGCAATGGCCCAGGCGTCCTTAATGGCGAAGCTGCCAAGGTTGGTGACGCACTTGTGGTCGCCGTTGGCCCTAACAGTAAGGTTGCCGATGGTAGCTGGTGCGGCCTGTATATAAATGTTAGTTATCGATCTCGAGATCATGTCATTGAGAGATTGAGAGAAGGTTCATACGGTAACAGCTCCGACGAAAAGGACAGTGGTGAAAATGTTCTGGAACAGCATCTTGATGATCGGTAACTAGATGGATGGTGATGATGAAAAGACCTTCCATTCAAGTGGATGTCTACTGTCTCTTATACACAGCTTCTGGCTCTGTGAGTGATACTGTGCCACATCAATCTGAGCGATGTATAGTCTCGTTCCCCGAGAAGAAGAATAGCATCCACCCACGGTTCTTCTTCGCTCTGCATCATTCACGACTATTCAAGGTTTCTCAAAGCATGGATTCTCACCTAAAAAAGCGACCATGTTCCTTATTGATAGAACCACGCCGATCGTCAAGACGAAAGACGCATGTTCATACCGGAGGAATATGGGTCGAATAAGCAGAGCTGACTGCCGAGACTGCCAAGTACTTGGGTGCTTCCTGAGGTTATCCCCAAAAGCTGATCGGCATATGGCTTGGGTGCTCCGCATCACAACCACACGTTGCACAGCTCCCAAGTCTTTGATGTCAATTAATAGTGATCTACACTCGCTGCACAACAAGACTCACGAGCAAGAGGCCCACAATTAACGGGCTGACGGGGTCGAACAGCCTCCATTATAATTAGACTAGTCGTGTGGGGTTTTGTCTGAATAAGAAGAGGGCCGGAGTGGAGTGGATTGTGGGTAGGTATGATTGTCATAAGAAATTCCTCAAAACAGAATTTATATGACAACAGTTCAACCACGTGGACAGATCATCACTGGAACAGAACACTAATGAGTACTAAAGTATTTACCTAACATTTAGTCACCTAACCTGCCGATTCTCGACACCCGTCCTTATCGCTGCCACGACGATAATCATATCAAATACCTTCAAGCAGTAGTAAAACTCCTGGTGCCGAGAAAGGAAAAGAAAACGGAAAGGAAAGGGGAAGGGAAAATTTTCCCACGCCAAGTCCCGCACGTCGAAGTCTTACCCCAACCTTGTCCACAGCGCCTGACACCTGTCATGTCATCCTCAATAACACTCGATCCATCTGATCCTGGATACACCAAAGATGAAAGCGAGATAATCAAAGTAATTCAGAATCTTGTCGATGGCTCAGTAGATTCTGCATCTGCAGCCAAAACCGTCGATAAGATAGTCGTCGACGAGTGTCAGGAGGCTTTTGTCTCCTATAGCTCGATACCAAATCCCACTCCAGAGCAACTGTCAGATGGCACGATTCGTACGCCTCAGCCTGCTGGATGGGAAAAGTTCATATGGGACTGCCTGGGTAGAACATCAATGAAGGTGCCAGCTGATGACGCAGGCCAGGACCGCCTCGTGAGTTTGGTTCAAGAGCTCCAGCGGTTGCCACCCCACATCGTTCCCTGGCTTGCAGCTGGAAACCTCAAGGAGAAGGAACTTTGGAAACTTTCGCGCGAGAATGGGTACGCATACTTCGAACAATGGTTATGGGAGCTTCATGAAGGACATTTCGCCCCCCATAATAGCCTGGAGAAGGACTCAGCCGCTCCTGCTGCGTATCTCAATTTCTCAGCATTTCTTGCGCGACTTCTAGCTTCCCATGTCGTTGATACGACGAGACTTTGTGCACTAATTCGGCCGTCACCTTTTGCGAACCCTACTATATCCGCACAATACGAGCCGTACTCAAATGCAGCAACGCAATGGATTCATTATGCCGGAGAAGAAGCGCTGTACGAAATGTGCGAGAAAGGCGTTATTCAAATTGGCAAACAGAAGTGGACTCCAGCACTGTGGGATAACTGGAAGGCCAAGTTTTCAGCTATGGCAAAGAACGATGAATTCACCAAGGACGGTCGCGACAGAGCAACAAGAGCATTGGATTACATGGCCCAGGTACAGACAAAGGGTCTTGCTGGCATGAGAGGGGGCGTGGTTGAGAATTTTGGGTTCATCATTCCAGACGAAGAAGAAGATGAAGAAGAGGAATAGAGATACCGGGAATGAGACCTAGGTTTCTGAAGGTTCAACACAGATATCAGACAAATGTGATTCCATTCAAATGTATAGGACTCTGCCACACAATATAATTTTTCATCAGCATGCTACTTCCGCAGGTTTTGAGAATAGTAAGAGTATATCAAGCTTCTCGATGGAAAACAACACTCCTCGACTCGGTAAAACAACCATAGATGAATTCAAACTGATACCGTCCCGCAGACACCCCGATGACCAAAGACGGTGAGGTGAACTTACGTGAAAAATTAGATTCTAAAGGAATAATTAAACAACTGAATAAGGCAACAGACACCGAGACAGAATCCTAATTCCTTATTCATAACCTAATGACCCATAAAAGTATGACAGCCAAGTTTTTTATTTTATTTTCTACAGCCGGTTTTGGAAGATGCTACATCCGTACGTACAGACAGCACTGTGAGGTTATATCAATATCACACGCTTTCTTACATACCGTATCATACGGAGAATTGGGATCTGCATGTGGGGTAGGGTGGTGAAAATCTTATCAGATCAGATCATTGTCATACCGCTAGTACCAGTTCTATAAAGAATAGGGATCTGCTTGTGGGTACAGTATAACAGTTCCCAGGATCCAATCCGTCTTGCTGTGCCGTACACTACTAAATGCCGAGAGCTCCCAAGCTCCAGATTACTGGGTTCGGATGTACAAGTACAGCACGGAAGTACAAAACGGATTTACACCAACCTCTCCTGTCCCGAAATAAGTGGCCTGTCTGTCTGTCTTTGATATAGCCGACGACATCAAGGATTCACATTTTTTGCACATTGTTTACACTTCTTAGAATTATGATAATAAAGACTATGGGATTGTTTGGTATATGTCTAAACTATGTTTTTTTATAAAGTTTTATAATTCTGGGAGAGCAAAAGGGGGTAGATAATTAAGTAATTGGTAACTATTGATGATGTACTGTACATGTACATGTACGTACAAACGAGCGTATACCAAAGTCCACAGCCCACCCCGCTCATACCCGACCCATGAAAAGAGGCTGATTTCCTGGGCTGGCGGCATGGCGAAAAATTTAACCATATACTTAGAGTAGCAGCAGAGCGGATGTATCCGCCGCCCGAGAAAAAGCCAGGCGCAACTGTAGATCGTGCAGATCACCAGATACCATTGGACCAACACTGCCCGCCCTAGCACCCCCACATAGCCCTACGAACTCTCCCAAACTTACGAAGTATTCTAAGTAAGTATCGTGGCCAAGCGAGCCAAGCGAGCCAAGTAGTCCGTACGAGTAGCGAGCATAGATAAACTGGAGAGTTGTCGTTAATCTTTTCTGTATCGGTTCCAAACGGATCACAACCATGTAGCGCCAAGTACTCAACATAATTCTCGACTGAATGTATACAGTCATTCTATATTGCGATAGACAAACCCTCATGAACAGAGCTTGCTACGCCGCATGCTACTCATACGAAACTGGGGGTGAACAAACGTTAAAAACTTAATTTTAACGTAGCTGTTCTCCGAGGAATCGACGTTTATTGGTTCCTGGTACGATATGAGGTATAGATCGACTAGATACTGGCCTTTCATGAACGGTGACAAGCGACGAAGCACGAAGAGAGGAACCGGCTTCGGGTTCGGCTGGGCAAGACTAACTGTGCCACCTTGGCCCTATAGAGTGAGTGGATGTTAGATACTATTCTGATCAAGTCAGGACAAACGACTAGGGATCTCAAGTCATCAGATGGAGTTCCAGCCCTTTCGGCGGTGATGGGAACTATATAAACCCCTCCCATCCTGCCCTCTTGCCATCACATCTCATCACCTACAATTCAAAGCATTACTCACTCATACTCCAAACACATTACCTCCTCACAAGCAAATCATATCAATCTCAACCAAGCACCTCACATCAACCTCAAAATGAAGTTCTCTATTCTCACTGTCGCCGTTGCCACTCTCGCCACTACGGCACAGGCCGCCAACTGCGTCAGACAGGTGAACAGCCTCTACCACTACGTCGTCAAAGCTTCAGGCGTCGGAGACATCTCTGGAATTTGCGGAGGACTTTGGGACAACCTTCAGCAATTCTCCGCTTGTTCAGCAGCATCATCGACCTCTTGCGGAGCCATTGGTGATGGCAACGAGCTCGTGTGGGAATTCAGTGTCCCCAACAGCTGCAATGGTGGCATGGTCGAGGCTACATGGTGGGATGCCACCAGAAACCAGTGGGGTGACATCGACTGCCCTTAGATTTGGGACCTGGAGGGGGAAAAATGTATCTATCTGTATAGATGCATTGGAGTGGTGATGAAGGTGGAAGGGGAAGTTGGAGATGTCTGGTCCAAAGGGGATAGATAGTTGGGGGGAGGAAGTAATTGCAGGGAATGGGTTGAATCGCTTGAAGTTGGTGGATTTTGGGGGAAGTGTTTTCAGTACGCGGGTTGCATCAGTGTAGCATTATATTCATTTATGCATTCATTATTGATTCGCCGCCTAACATCACTACCTTTTCTCCATTGATGTCTTCATCTAACATTGTGTTCTAGCCTATCTTGTTTGTCGTCTCATGCTCCACGTTGTTAGACATGCTACAATTAGAAATTAAGGGTATACTAACCTGTTGGCCTATGCGGTAACTGTATGTGTGGTATGCATTGTCAGCAAAGACAATGGGTTTAATTGACTAGAAGTAATTGGATGTATCAAGTGAAGAAGTAGAACATTGTAACAGGTAAGATAAAGTAACGGCTAAAGAAGAGAGGTCTAGCAAATACAGAACGCAGGATCAGTAGCAATGGCTCGCATACAAGTGTGCTAGCTAGAAGTAGGCGGTCCTGCACCTTAGTCTTAAATTATAAAATAAATTAAAGTAGACTAATAAGTTTCAACTATAAACTAAACGGTATAAGATTACAAATTACAACGTATACAACCACTGTTCTTATTCCCGCCTCCATTATAAAGAAATGTAAACACATGACTACGGTCGAACTAATAGCTACCTACGAATGAGATAAGTAAAGAAATGGTATCGAAATATCATAAAGCTCCTCGGATCTCGTCCCTCCACAGAAGATATGGAAAAGGTAACATATTGATCGAACATAAAGAACACATGAAAAGAATCGCTCCGACCGTGCTCTCTCCCTACTCCCCATAATCATAAAGTATAACGTTGGTGCTACTCATCGCTTATTCCCCTTACATGTGATGAACCACAAATTTGGCTCCAATCCAAGAATTAAATCGTTAACATTAAAGACAGTGAGGGACATTATCGTTCTTTCAAACCACCAAGTCGACTTCATCTGAGTGAACAGAATGGTAATATATCTCTTTTCTTTCGGTGCTGCTTAGAGGACTTAAATCATCCCCATCCTTTCAGGTGAACTTCGCAAAAAACCCAAATGATCATACATCTTCGATCGATCAGGTGAGCTCCTCAAAAATCCTTCTTCGTCGTATAACCCCAAGCTTTCAGGTCGACTTGGGGTTGCTGCTCCCTTCTCGGGGCTCATTCTTCCGTTTTCCTGCTCTAAGAGGCCCTCATGGCTTTCACTAACATCCTCTTGAGAAATGCCCAGATTCTTCCACCTGGGCGGCGTCCGTGGTGTTGGCATCTCCATCTTGCTCTCACGCTGATTGCGAACACCACTGAGGGGTGCCTTGACCATGGCGTCCGACCATCTCTTTCCATCCGTAGCTGGAGTTTTTTGTCGGCGGATTGGGCTTCGGCGTAGTCCTGAATTCGAAGTCGCATTTTGACTGAGATGGTTAGGATGACCTATATCTTGAATGCGCACTCGAGTTCGAGTTGCACGGTCATGTTCTGGCAAGAGGGGTGAGGATTCGATGACGCTTGACTGCCCTGCAGATGAGAGGAGAGGATATTTTAATGATTGGATGTTGAGACCTTTTGGCGGTGTCGTACTCTTTGCTCGCCCTGGTGGAGATTTCGTTTCCAGTCTCTTTTGCTTGAGCACTCGAATGGGGGTCAGTTCACCTCCGGAAAAAAAGTCGGTCGGATCGTAGACTGTCTCGTATTTATCGTCGTCTTGTTGAATTTTATTTCCAGCTTCCTCAGCCTTCTCAATCTCCTGCTCAATCTTCTCACTTACACGACTCTGCAACATGGAATCCCGGATGGACATACCAGGGCGGCGCTTGCTCGGAGAGACACCTGATGGAAGCCCTGATCCAAGGTTAAGATAGTGTTTGCTCGCACGGCTACGTGGTTCTTTTTCACCTCTTTTATTGGGACTTGGAGTGCGATTTATGCTACGACCCCGAATAGAAGGAAGTGTCGGTGAGTTTTCCAAAGTTTCCGACCGTGGTGATACTCCTGCCATACTGCTGATACCAGAGACGTCAGAATTCATGCGTCGAAGCATACAAATTTGGGTTTCCATCGTGATTCCTGCCTTTGGAGGCTCTTTGCGTGGACCGTGAGGGCCATGAAGCTGGGGCTTTTGAGTAGTGCTGAGCAAAGAAGGAGTGGGTGAAGCTGGAGGAGGTATGTTAATCGATGGGGGCCGAACAGGGGAGTGGGAAGGCGAAGGGGGAATCAGCTTTGGAATTCTGCTATTGGAGAGTCTCGGACGTGTGAAGAATGGTTTATTTTCAGACTTTTCTTCCTCTTTCCCAACGAAGTCGCGCCGTCTGCGGCGTGAAGTAGCCTCAATCAAGGAGGCGTTCTTGAAAAACTCGTCCTCGGAATTTGAACCATCATCATAATAGTTGCACATTGCAAGAGTGGATGAATAGCCCGGCGCAAGGTACAGAGCTCCCCCGGGTTCAATAGAAGATTCTTGCGCTTCATCTACTGCAGGCTGAGATATCTTCAGACTTGGGTTGAAGTCTCGTATCGAAGGTGGTCGGAAGAGGCTGATCTCACGATTTGGTGAACGTGACGGACTTGGTGGTGCTGATCGTATTTCAACATCAGCAAGTTCCGTAGCGATGAACTTCTCGCCGCGAGGCAGCAGAGGTTTTGGCTTAAGCGCTGCCCTCCCTGGGGAGTCTTCTTCGGGTGTCTCGAGTACCATGTCTACACTCCGACGTTTGGGCAAAACAGACACGCGTCTCGTGTTGGATCTTTTATGACCGATCGCTTTTCTTCTCGACCCAGAAGTCTTGATAATTTGGTGAGCCTTGGCCTCTTGAGGTGCCCACTGAAATGGATTTGATTGAGTCTCAACTTGAGGTATGAGTGGTGATGTTGCAAGCTTTGACTTATTAGGTGGAGTTTGCTCATTCCCTGACACATCTCGTAGAGGGGAAGATGTCGAAACATAACTAGAAGGACGTTCTGGCGTTGCTTGCCCTCCAAAGGTAGATTTGCGAAAATACAGTGGTCGGGATAATGGGAGGGGTCCGGCGGTTTGAGATGTAGAAGTACTTTGCACAGAAGAGCGGAATGGATCGCCTTGCAGGGACACTCGTGTTGAATTTTTTCCACGTGGGGTTGAAGAGTTGCGTCCAGTAAGTGGCAACGAGTCGCGGTTTCCAAGGAGCATTGAGCTACGATTACCGAGCGCACTCACTGATGATCTGGCGTCTTTGTGCATTAGAGCTGACGTCTCCGAGGAACCGCCCGAGAATGCTCCCTCAGCGGAGATCCGTACTTTGTGTCGCTGTTCATTGCGTGTTCCTCGCTTACTTGGAGATGTAAGGGTAGCAGGCACAACCAAGTCCGGTGTATCCTTACCACCACAAAGGCTATCCTCTGAAGCAGCAGAGAGTGCAGGTGACCTCGCTCGCTTCGGTGGTGGTTGCCCTGCGCTCCTTGGAACCTTTCTCCCTGGACTTGGGGTACGGTTGAGATACCTTTCATAAATGGAGCTGTCCATTGAGCCTGCATATGAGCTAGGAATTGGGGTCATCATCGCCTTTTCGCGTCCTTCAGTGGACTTCTCTGTTGGGCGTGGGGGAGAAGGAAGTCGTTCTTTGGGTGGCGATCCAGGAAATACTCCAATAGAACTCCTTGCTCTTGTTAAAGAGTTTCTCTTCAGTCGCTGGGAAGTTGATCTCAAAATTGACGTAAGCTGACTTTCTGACGTCGAGTGTCGCCTCTCTATCCCGGAATCTCTGGTCTCGACTATCTTTGAAAAGGGTTGAGGCTCTGGACTAGTGTTCGGGGTCTCAAAGACAAGATTCTGCCTGGAGGCTCGTGAATAGGTTCTGGTCGGCCATTTTGGCGGTGATCCATTTGGTATAGTTGCTGTAGGATTGTTTGGGGCAGGCATATTAACAAGACCCCCAAGAGGTAATCCTACGTACGGAGGCATATCCATATGAGATACTAATGGCCAAGAGTCTCTCATGCCCGAGATTCGAAACGCTGGTTTTTCTGGCGATAGAGATCGTCTCTTCAGGATTTTGCTTAGCCGCGCTGTAGCAGGACCTCCACGAGAGTCTTCTTTTGGCCAAGTACTTGCGACCCGTCTCTTACTTGGTGAACCTTGCAAGTTTGCCCGGCCAATTGATTGTCGTCCTGACCATGCTTCGGGTTGTGTCATTTCCAACACCGTCCTGATATCCTTACCAACATCTTGAGGAGCCTCGACTTCGCGGAATTTAGCCTTCTTTCGTTGATGAACGACCCTTGCAAAATACAGTCCGGCGGCTGTCAGAATACCACACAGAACAACGGCCCCAGCGACAGCGATCCCGATGATGACGGGCCCTGAAATGGCTGTAGATGCTGCGGCTGTGGGGGATTGTCTTCGTGCTATTGCGATAGCATCCGGCATGAGCCTCGGCGACATCCTCAAACGTATTTGGTGCCTGCCTCCTTGCTATGAAGGCGGCAATGAACTGTTCCCATCCACGAAATCAATATGAGCTATTGAGCTGAAAGGAAAAGTTGGTCGAACGTGAAGCCTAGACTCGTTCTTCGTTGAGATGCAGTTCTACGATTCTTAGCTTGAAAGATGGAGAGTTAAAGGACAACTACTCGTGCCCTCTGAGTAGGTATATACAGTAAGATGTATACTTTGTTTGTGATGTTAGTGGTGCAGAAAATAAGAGTGGAAAGAAACTCCTAGCAATATGCAGGATGAGATCAAAGATGAAGAAATATGAAGTGAAGGGGTTTCTGGGTCGATGCAGAATAAACAGCAACAGACAGTCTCGGAGTGGAATGGGCACTTGTCCATTTAGCTCTGCTCTTTACATTCCTCGTGGTCTTGCATGCTGATGAGTGGTGGTGAGCAACGCCAGTGGCTCAACTTGCAATTCCCCATGAACTGGGTCGAAAACCTTCATTGTGAGGAAGGGGGGCTTGAAAGGGATAAGGAGGTCGGTTGGTCCATTGTTGCTGGAAATCCTATTTGCGCCCGAGGTTGGCATTGAGATATCGTGGTTGTCCGGTCGCGAAGGCCGATGCCGAATGGCAGGAAATGACCCCCCCTATCTTCTTGCAACGACATGATAAGATTAAGAATTGAGGAGGCTCAAGCAATAGTTGACTAAATGGGGATTCGGCAGAAGTGTGATGTTGAAGCTAATGCTAATGATGATGAGGATATACTTATTTGGAGGGAAGACTGCTAAGAAGGAAGTTGGAAGTAATGTTTGGCCGTGCGTGCTCGGAGAGATTCATGCGAGTTGAGTTCTCTCCGGTGGGGGTTGAAGCTGGGGCAGAGAGTTAAGGCGGCATTAGAGAAACTAAGCGACGGACTTATGAACTCTGAGGGATATGGTGAAGTGTGCTATTTGGTCTGTTATGCTGTCATTCGTATTTTTCTGAATCGTATTGATATGTACCAATCCTCAGAGAAGAGAGGATGAAAATGTGTCTCGACATATGGATCTTGTTTACAATAGACACTCTATCGATCGGCCTCTGACGGCCCATTGTTGGTTGATTTTATGCTGCTGCTTTAGGTACTGTAGTGTGTACTGTACTTCCTTGTCTTGGTAGTACAGTACCAGTACGAATACAGTATGGTGACCAACAGCGCATCGTCGCACAACAACCATCTCGTCGTCCATCTATGATGCTGCTTCTTCCTCCTTCTTCACCTCCTAGGCAACGCTACCATTCCGATGACTCGCAGTATATACTCTACTTGTCCAACACCGGACATGCACGGTCTGCGTGGATTCCTTTCCCAGGACTCCAGCGCATCACGAGGACACATCAATAAGGTACCGTCCGGTACCTACCACACACAGCACCAGCAATCCATGGCAGCCCTAGCCCGACCAGCTGGCCCAGTTGCCCCTCCACGACCCCGCCAAGGGGTCTTCCGCACCTATCACCGCATTGCCTACGCCAGCTAGAGCACCTCGAAGGCACCCTGAACGATGTTTGTACGAGTTATTCACCTTCCCTCCTTCCGTATCTTCGCCGTCATCTATGCAGCGCTCCAAGGCGGTCAAATCAGACAGCGTCTGGTAGTGGGAACAGTGTATCCCACAAAGACCCAGCCCGTTTCAAGACTACGAACTCGACTCGCTCTTATATACCCCATCTTTCCGTCACCCAGCTCGCTCTCCGTAGACCAGAAGCATCCCGCAGCAGTACAGTACAAAGCAAGAAACGAAATCCTCCCTAACTCAAAAGTACATTCACATCGCATACAATGGCAGGCAACGCAATGAACGGAGGGAACTTTTCCCACAACAACACAACGGCACCAGCCACTACTAAAATCATGTCCCTGTTCTCTCTGAAAGGCCGAACCGCAATTGTATCCGGTGCTGGAGCAGGAATTGGACTTGCCGTTGCCCACGCCTTGGCTGAGGCTGGCGCAAACGTTGCGATATGGTATAACAGTAACAAGAAGGCCATTGCCGAGGCCGAGAAGATTGAAAAGGAGTACGGCGTGAAGTGTGAGTTCAACACTCCCCAGGCGCAAAGAAGACACTGACTTTCAATAGGCAAGGCGTACCAAGTTAACATCAAGGAGTTTGCGCCTGTCGAAGCTGCCATCAATGAGATTGTCAAGGAGTTCAATGGTCGCCTCGATATCTTCATTGCAAACTCTGGAATTCCCTGGACGCAGGGTCCCGCGGTGGATGGTGAACTCGATCACTACCGCAATGTAGTTGCGACAGATTTCGACGGAACCTTTTACTGCGCACGAGCTGCTGGTTTACACTGGAGAAGACAGAAAGAAGAGGGCACAACCATTGATGGAAAGAAGTTGGAGAACTATACTGGTGGTAGTTTTGTAGCAACTGCGAGTATGAGCGGCCATATTGTCAATATTCCACAATTACAGGCAACCTACAATGCGGCAAAGGCAGGAGTCATTCACTTGTGTAAGTTCTAGCGTTTCGTTACCCGCATTTTAAAGAATATAAGCGCTTACTCTTGACTAGGCAAATCTCTTGCAGTTGAGTGGGTTGGCTTCGCTCGTTGCAACACCGTCTCGCCCGGATACATGGCAACTGAAATCTCCGACTTTGTACCCACGGCAACGAAGAATGTGTGGAAGGATAAGATCCCTATGGGGTAAGTGTATAGTCTCGCGTGGCAAAGGCATTACTAACCCAGAGCTTAGGCGGGAAGGAGAAGCACATGAACTAAAGGGTGCATTCCTTTACCTTGCTTCCGATGCGGCCTCGTACACGACTGGTACGGACATCATTGTAGATGGTGGCTATTGCTTGCCATAAGCTGCCCATCATCTCTCGTCAATCCGATTACGGCGTTGTGTGTCCTAGATTTAAACTAGAAAGAGATTACTACACAGATAGATATTTCGGCGGGTTTCAAATCAATTATATACCCTTCCAATATCCACGCAAGGGGCTGCTCTAGGCTTTTCTTCTGCTAATGGCCATGTCAGCGAGCAAGTGCTCACTGTTAGATGCAACCATATATTTAACAAAAAGTAGAACCAGCGTTATCGATCGCATTCACTTACAACCTACTCAGCTGTCAGGCAGAACTCTAGGCTGCCGAGGCTCTATTTCTAATTCTTCATTCTTAGAGGCGAAGCCTATACAAAGATCGTTCTCATTTGGACGTTAAGACAGAAACGGCGTCGGATTGACTTCAGATCCTGTATGGCATTCTTGCATATGCTTATCACCTTAGTTCAAGTGACCTATCATTTCTCTCGGACTTGTTCGTTGCACTATTAAATATTTAGTTACGGAGATATCTACACAGAGGTACTTCTTAAGTCTGCTCCTTGCTAAGACATCACTCTAGCGCAAGCAAGTTCCAGAAATGATAGGGTATCAGAATGATAGAGAACCATTTTCTCTTTTCCCCAAATCACGGAATGGATCCGAAGCACCGCTAGAAGGATCACTTGCATCAACACGTTCTTATCGGCAGCCCACCACACGCAACATTGTCGTGATCTATGCTTGGCTGCATACCACGTGCCGAGCTAGAATTGTACAAAAGCTTCTCTGGTATCATTAGAATGCCTTACATAAGAAAAGTTAATTATCGAGTGGTAGTCCACGAGGGAAGTGACATGATAACAAAGTACGCCCCCCCCCTCCAAAAACCCAGGTTCTGTCCTCCTTCGTCCATATCCCGGGAAGAGTTATATCCACCACCAGCAACGCCATGATACCCAATGCAACATAAGAAATATCTCCAGCCGGCCTCAGAAATAACAATCCTGTCCAAATCCACTACCAGTGATCTCTACTTTCTTCGCATCACCCTGTTCTTCCTTTTCTGTTACTGCCGGTAGCTTTGGCGAGTGCAAGGCCTCTTGAACTTTCTGCGCCAGTGCAGCATTATTTATAGACACCCTCTGCCCTTGTTGTCTCAGCTTTGCTGCTCGAAGCTCGGTTTGGTATTCTGGTTCCTTCTTGGTATCTAGCCCTTTCTTTGGGGGTGTGGTTGGTTTCGATTTCGCTGCATTTTCCGAGGTACTGGGCAACAAGGAGGAGTGTCGCTTGGTGGAAGGTTTGGAGCTGAGTCTGAGTGATCCAATACGACCGAAGATGCTACCGGAGAGAAAGGTCAATGGAGATTTGATAACAACTTCAAACGATGGAACTCACCTGGAACGACGTGATGGCTTTGTTGCTTCTTTGGGTTTCTCCGTGACTACTTCTGGAATCACAACTGGAGCTTCTAACGAAGCCGCATTCTCAGCGATTTGTATTTCGGACGGCGGCTTTGAGGCCACTTCAGAAAGCTCGATAGCACTATCTGGAATTGTTTGCACTTTGGAAATGTTGTCTGGCTCTGCCTCTACTGCTGGCTCACTGGGACCAACTGCTGGTGCTGCTGTTGTTGACTCTTCTACTGTCTTTGCTTCGGAGGAAGGCGAAATCTCTTCAGCCTGAATTTTCTCGCTGTCTTCTACCTGTGGGGTGGGAATTGTCACAACCTCAAGGTTGTGATTTTCAGCGACTGGCGACGCCGGCAATGGTAAATCCTCTGGGCGCACTGCCTTCTCATTGTCCGTTTCAACTTCCGGCGCGCCTTTCTCCGGTGTTGGCTCCGTAGACGACTGTTCAACGGGCACATCTTTGGCTTTGCTTCCTTCCACATTTTGACCATCTTTCACTACTTCTACTTGTTTTGTGTCATTTTCCTCGGCAATTACATTGTCTCTTGTCTCTGGTAGTGTAGTTGATCTTGTTAAGGTGGGCTTCTCCTCAACAACCGGCAATGCAGAAAGCTGCGCATTCGATCTTTTCCTGAAAAGATTTGAAAGAGAAAGAGTTCTGGAAAGCCTCTTGGTGTCTTTGGCAGTATTTTGCTTTACTTGTTTTGCAGTCAGAGGGTGCCCAAAATTCTGGGGTAGTAACACTTACTCTTGGTATCCTTCCCCTCATTCTGAGACCCCATCTTCGTCGAAAAGAATGATCTGGCCATTTTGACTTTAATAAGTAGCGACTGAATAGGTGCGAGAAGAAAAGGAGAAAGAGAGAGAAAAAGAATAAAGACTCCGACGTTTTCTGAGAATAGGAAAGAAGATCACGGCGAAGGGATGCTAAGACTACATACTGAACAACCTACGGCAAGTTCCCCAGGTTTTGAAGGATATCCTGGGGCAAATTGCACGGTTGCATTTGAATACAGCCGAGATCGAAGCCGCCCCAGACGCGCCCTAAAGCAGTTCACTGGCCGAGGCCACAGGCCCCTTGCAGGCTTTGCACAACAAGAAGAGATTGGAACATACGCGTAAACTGGTGGCACTTGCACCCAAGGTTCTGCTCGGTGACCGGCTAATTGGTCTCGTGCCGGCCTATTTGCCTTCTGTTTGGCTGCTTGTCAAATTTTGAGCCAATTTTACAGCACGCGATCGGATGTTGTTGTGGGCGCCAGGGGCAGAAGTAGGTAGGCGCATCCATATCAATATTTGAGTGGATATGCCGTCTACTCTCTCTCTTCTGAGCTTCAGTGTTGTGAGTGTCTCCCCACAGTTCAGTAAGCCCCCTAAAATTACCGGTGCTGTAAGTGCTGACCTTCCCTGTGCTTCAGGGGTCTAGCGAAGCATGTTTCTCCGCATTCAGCAAAACCATCAACCTTAAAGGGTGAACGGGAGCACACCATCAATAACAAACCAAGTTATTGCAAGTGCTATCTTCTCTGCATCCGTCGACTTGCATTTTCTTCCAGTAACGGCTTTTCTACTTACCAAACTTGACCTGCTTCTATTTCCTGGAATATCCACTGGACTACGACGACTTTCGGATTAGTGCCCTGAAAAAACCGTTTGGAAGTCTGGGTCCGTTGCGGAGATACTACCGAGACGGTTATTACCGAGGATTCACCCAGGATGAGTTGCGATCGACTCGTCCAATAGTTGAACAATAGCGATGGTCCCTGCGGAGCACTCTCTACAAAAAGGTTATATTGCTACCGGTACCTCGCACTCAGAGCAAGCGCTTAGTGCGCATTTCTACCATTTTACGTACGTTCATGGTACAATTGTCCATTTTCAATGCCTTACAAAGCAGCATATCACTTATTTCCAGCTGAGATTAAACTCCCGGGATGCTGCTGCCGTATTTTGGACATCCTATAGCAAGTGCTGGTATTCTGTTGTATTGGAATTGACTCAGTTCGTGGCAGTTGTAGAAAGACCGTAAAAGGAGCTAAGAGTTGTTCTCTTCAATTTTTCGTGATATATCCGACCGCAGGTCCCGTGACAGGTAGCAAGCTAGTTCTTGAAGTGGTTGAAGACTTTGGGTTCTCTGCGAAACAGAATCGCTTTCTGTATTACGTGATCTTGAATCTCGGCGCTCTTTGCGTTGATAGAATCGAAGATTACTCATCTGTTCTGTGCTACTGATTGGAAACGGTGGTTTCAATCGCCTAAATGGGGCATCGCAAGATTTCAATTTCTCGTATGTGTACTTCCTATGATGGTGAGTTCTCCAGATCTGATGAATAGCAATGATGAAGATCATTGCGTAGTCTGTCTAGAAATACGAGTTTTCAAAATAACTCCAAGACAACAAACACAAAAGGTGTTAGTTTGGGTGTTAGTTTGGTGAAATGGAAGCCGCTCAGCAGCGACGCTTCTCATATATTCAACAATTTCTAACTTTGTGTACTAGCTATGTTCACTGTTACTCTGTAGTATATAAGCCAGTCATAATAATCATAACCTCATCTTAGCGTCACCTGCTTTCACCCATTATTCTTTAGCAAGACCCAGTTCTCCTCTGCAATGAGTACAACTCCCTCTCGGAAGGCAATTTCACCTTCCTAACGCACCGACAAAGTCCGTAACATTCGCCTAGTGCCGGAATTACCAGAGATCCCACCCTCAACATTCAAAACCTCCCCGCCAACAACCACAAGATGGAGTATGGCAACGTCACAATCACCCTGCAGAGTGTAGCCTTGCGGATTTGTGAACTTCGCCAGTCGAACCCTCTCCAGAATCAATAAGTCATCAGATGATTGGGAGATACAGATGTCGTCTAAATGCTCTGTCGCTAGTAGAATATCTCCGTGAGTGGATAGGAGAGTGACAGCTCTAGGTCTCCCTTGCCACCATGCAATTCCTGTCGCCCTTGGACGAAGTAGATTGTGGCGACGCTAGTCCAAAACATAAAGCTCCCAGAATGGACTGTTTTGTTGCTAGTTTTGAAAATTGCACTGTACTGTATGACCCGTGGTTGCTCAAGCCACTTTTCTGTCATACTGCTGCTCGGCCGTTCACTTTGAGGAGTCTCGACGTGACAGTTTGGGTATGGTGTAATTCTGATCATTCGTCCATCGATAAGGTAGCTAAAGAACACTATAAAACATAGGTCAATATCAGTGTTCTTCATTGGAACCTCGATCATCCCCGCACCACCACCGAAACAAGAAGTCCAACTCCAGCTTGGAAATGGTATCTGGCCAATTGACCCATCTGGCAGTAAGAGTCTCTGCAAGCAAGTATCCCTCTGAGGACTTCCTCTCCATGTTGCACTGACAGTCTATAAAAGGCTAGTTGAGAAATTTGCCTTTGGTAAACCCCAAATGAACTCGTCTTTGCTCAATGAGCACAAGGCTCGAGTGACTCATGCAAATGCGTTCAGCGCATCGGACCCGTATGAAAGTAATTGGGCCGTGTAGTTGTCTCTACTAGTGCTCTATAAAGATCATATGCTTGGTGTTCTACTGTTTTTGCCGAACAGCTATTTACCTTTTCTTCAAATAATCCTCTTGGAAGCTTACTAACTTTAGCCTTCTCTAATATATCTAAGTGACTTTTCCATATGACTTATTTTACTATAATTATAATATATAGCTCTATATAGATTTAAGTAATAAAAATATAAAGAGTTAATATACGTATATTATTATTATTAACTTTCTCTTATAACCCTAAACCCTAAACCTGGCGTTTCCAGCCTAGATTCGCTGTGCCAGGACCTGAGCCTACATTTCCAGAAACCGTTGGTGGTTCTCATGATGCTCGCATTCGCATTGTCATACAGCCCAGCCAGCCGCAAGAGGGAATCGACCGAATCGCGACTGGGTTATCTCCAGAGGAGATATCCAGCTCAACCTTATCATGACCAGTACCTCAACCTGTAAAAACTTTTAAACCGGCCACAGTCAAAGACCTTAATATAGACATAGATAAACTTAAAGGTTGGCCCAAACGTCTTCTACATGTGCCTACAATGACATCCTACGAATGGGCTGAGGGCAACGTTTATAATGGTGTCCAAAAGCCAAAATATCGAGCCATATCATATACCTGGGGGCGGTGGAAACTGCCAAAGGATGAAAGGAAGGAGGTTAAAGCATTGGAGATCAAGAATGTGCCTTGGCCTATTCCTCGAATCGACCCGGACCATTTCACATACGAAGAAATAAAGAACGTGCTATACAGGGCAAGCGAGCCGGTCACAGGCAGCTGGAAAGTTTCCGGGAATTATCAGGCCGAATTTGTCTGGCTAGATGTTGGCTGTATCGACCAACGAGGAGGTCCGCTGGCGGACTTGGAGATTGGACGTCAGGCTTCGATCTTCAAGAAAGCGAACGGGGTGGCAATCTGGCTCAGTCATACAGCGGGGGATACCGGTAGCGAGAAGAGGATGGAGAAGATCATGGGCTCTCTTCTATGCGGGGAGCAGCCACAGGACCGGGCGGAAATGGTCACGATGGTCAAAAGCATCCGAGAATTGTTGTGTGACCCTTGGTTCACATCTCTATGGACTTTGCAAGAAGCCTTCCTGGTACCAAGCGCATATTTCATCTCGGCGAGATGCGAATTAATGCAGGCAAAGTCAAAAAGCTTCATGACTCCAACAGTGATCCCATTTGGAGAATTCACGAAGCAATGTTATGAGCTTGAAGTTTCGTGTCGCCAAACGCTCAAAAGGGATCCCAACTGGCCGATAGGTATTTGTACCTTTGAAACAGAGTGGATGGAATGGATGACAAGAAGTGGTCTTTCGGTCTTTCAAGGTCCCGAAGCGAACCCCCTTCAATTGCTTGCCAGTACGAAGTACAGAAACACTTCCAAAAATGTGGACAGAGTATACGGGATCATGCAGGTCTTCGATTATCGTCTAGGAGTAAGCGAAGACCCGACGAGGTTATTTACTCGCTTTGAGCTCGAAGATCAACTGGGAGAAAAGCTGCTCCAAGATTGCCCAGTTCAGAGCCAACTTCATGCCTTTAATATGGCTTCCCGGCCTGGGAGGGCGTGGTGCTTCAGCCGGGACTCTACAGTTCCCGATTTCTATCGAAATTATCGGCCTCATACTCATAATAGCAGGTTCGCAAAGCGGTCCGGTGAGTTGGTTTTCCAGGAGTGCAAGCTATCCACGCGGCGAATATCAGGGCATCTTTTTAGCCATTTCGAAGGTAAGGTCTGCAAATTCGACACACTTGAGGACGCCTGGGAGCAGATAGACTCATTTACCAACAAGACTGATGCACAATCCCAGAGTGAGGCTATCTCAATATGTGATATGGCATTGGATCGCAATGAACTTTCCACCAATCCAAGGGAATCGGATTCGCTCAAAGGGGTTATGAATGCAAGAGAGGCAAATAAGGCGCGACATGACTTGAGGAAACGATTTGAAGGGAGCCGCCTGATCGTCCTAATGCTTCGTTGGACGTACGCCCGTAATGTGGGCATGATATTTCTACACGTTAAAGCCGGTCACGTATATTACTGGCACCGAATGGGGACCTGTATTTGGGACTGTGGCAGCAGGCAACCTGAAGAATTGGCAGAGTACCTAAGTCTCCTTGAAGGAGACTCTCAGAAATGGATTACAACATCAGGGATCTTTGGATAGTCTCGACATAGGAGAGTGCATTGTGTATAGTGTATAGTGTATAGTGTATAGTGCATAGTGTGTAGTGTGTAGTGTGTAGTGTGTAGTGTGTAGTGTGTAGTGTGTAGTGTGTTTTTTTTTTTTTGTCTTTTGCTCTTCTTCGTGGGTGGTTGAGGGACGTGTGGGCAAATTCTTTAAGTGCTAAATGAATCCTCTTAGAAGACAGAGGCACAGCCCTTAAGTTTCTGAGCTATTTCGTTCGGTATGGATCAAAATATATGCAAAGCACGTCTACCCAAATGTACTTCTTCCTAAGTGCCCCGGTGACTAACATAGCGTCCCAAATTTTAGCTGGCATATCAGCTCTTTTAAGGGCTCCAGCTTTGATCAAGACATCCCAATTTTTGCGAGTGAGCTTCTGTTTTGCTGAACCCCATACATAAGACAGGGCCACGAAAGAGCAGTCTGGTGATGCTGGAGTAATACAGCACATTGATCGTCGTTGTTGTTAGATATGATCTATCAGGTGGGGTTACTTGTAGTAGAAAACCTGCTAGTCTGATACACGAAGCCACTTGTGTTTAACCAACATCATATCTCAGCGGCGTAGTGGAACAGGCTAGTCTACCGTCTACCACTTTCTGCATAGCCTCCTAGAGTCCCGCCCGTTACAAATTACATTTTGCGAGGCTTTGAGGGCTTTTATCACACTGATTGGATCGTAGTAAAGGCTACCAACCACCTTGTACAATAAGAGATGAGACTCTGTGTAAGTCTCACATCCATCATACTATCACAAGTATTTGTTTCATTCAGTTCCGGTTAGCATACAGATAGAATGTCATTATGCTTACCTTCCTGCTTTGCTCGTCAATCATGGAGGCTTTCCATCAGACACAGTCTGGATATGGCAGTTGTGCTTAAACGTAAACATGAAGTTAGTACTGTTGTGTGCAGCGTATTTCTAAAGCGGAAGATATATGTAGCCACGTGTGAACATAATGTTGCAGGCAGAAGTACACTAAGTGGCGCTCGATGACCAATAAAACCCTTGCCGAGACACCCAACACAATCTCGGCAGCTGGGAGGAAGGAAACAGTCTGTTCAGTTCGACAATGAGGTCTTCGGGCTTTTTCCTTGGACATAGAGTTATTGATTTGCTAGCACACTGTGCTAATGGACACTAAAGTAATACTTTATTCTATTTGTAGAACTGAAGAAATAGGTGGCTTCTCTGTATTCAAGCCTTCACAGACGTACTGTATATCTATTATTTTCCATTACTTTAGACCTAGATCTAGCTTTCGGAAATCTCGAAAAGAGTAACTTGTGCCATATCTCGGCAAACAAAAGGGGCTCGCTTAAAGACTGCAGCTCAACCAAAAAAGGGGGGAGGATAAAAAGTTAACAGAGAATATAAATGCACGAGTGAACAGATAACTTATCCAGAAATAATTCAATAAGACCAAATTGATAAAGCAAAATGTGAAAAAAAGAAGGAAGCTCCCAATCTGGATTGAACAGATGACCGGCAGGGTGATGTTTGCACATTGCAACCTGTCGCTCTACCACTGAGCTATAGGAGCTTTATACCGTTTGTTGAATCTTATTTCTGTATTTGAATTTTTATAGTAGGTAAAAGCTTCCAGTTTGTGGGTCATTCTTAGAAGTCTCAAGTCACATAGTTGGGAGGGGCCTCACTAGTGTACCTTAGCGCGCGATTGCTTAGGTACTTATATTTCAGCACAGCACACTCGGCTTATGTATTTTTCACTTTTACTTAGCTGGTGTCGTCGTAAAGCACCTAGATTTTATTTGTTCTATTTTCGCTATATTACTCTCCCCAAATTTCTAGGTAAGGGTAGATCAATATATCAACAAACCTATGGTGCTTGTATTTTTTTTTTAAAATGAATAAACCTTGCTCGAATTGAATTCTAAATACTGATTGTAAATTAAATAACATAATCAAAAATATATAACTAGGGATAGAGACGTAGGAGAAGTTTAGCTCATTATTAAGAAGTGACTTATTCCTCCTCATGACGCACACACTTCGACAACGCCAAGTCAAAACGTTCAACCTTAATTGTGCATTGTTAAGAGGCAGCCACGAAGGATATATCATCGACGTAGTAAGTACGTGACGTCTGAATATTGACCGCACAAGTCATGCGCACATTGAATGTCAACGCCGTAGTTGAGTCCGAAGTGTATGTCCCCGTACTCTCCACCCAGTCGGCAGTGGATACAGTTCTGTAAGCTATAATTTTGATTACCGTATTACTATCCGCACTTCCAATGTAGAAGTACATATTGCAAGAGCCGTACGCCCCAGTGATAATTGCCTTCGACCACTGTAAAGACCAAATTAGCTTGTCTTCTTCACCTGCAAGTAATCACTCAAGGGAGATCTTCCTTACTCCACTGAAGTTATACACCGTATTTGGACAAACAGTGATTGGTTGATTGAACCATGATTGAATCACCGAGCTAGATCTATATGAAATTGATGCTTGCTGTGCTCCGCCGTGGGAAAGCGCCGATGATGTACTTGGACGTGAATAATTGTATGTGACTATAGTTGGGTAGTCAAATTTTGTTACCCAAGGAATAGCAGATGGGTCGGGTTCTTCGAAACCAGGATCTTGAACAGGAGTAGCACATGTGAGCGCGGTTGAAGTTGTTGAAGTAGTTGCATCTGAGGTTGTGGTCTGTATGATAATTAGAATAGGTGACTAAAGGAAAACAGCTGGGCAAGTAATTACCGTGGGAATGCTCGATACTGAAATGGTTATTGAATCAATACTCAAAGAAGTTGACGGTGAAGAGTATTCTGAAGTTGTCGAATACGATGTCGTAGAAGTTGACGTTGGCTCGTCCGTTGAGCTGGAAGTGGCCAGACTGTAGCTTGAAGTTGGGTCATCTGAAGATGTTGGATACGTCGTTGCTGAGCTAGAGGCAACAGCTTGGGTCTCACTCAAAGATATCTCACTCGTTGTTGTTGAAGTAGAAGCAGTAACAATGAGGCTTGAGCTTGAAGTTGGATCATCTGAAGTTATGGGATACGCAGTTACTGAAGTAGAAGCAGCAGCTGACACAATTAAACTAGATATTTCACTACTAGACGTAGAAGCAGCGGGGGTAATGCTCGAAGTCAAAGTTGAGTCATCTGAAGTTATTGTGTACGCCTCTATCGAACTAGAAGTAGCAGCTGATATGCTCAAACTTGAAGATAGTTCATTAGACGAGGTAGAAGTCGCAAGAATGAGGCTCGAGCTCGAAGTTGGCTCTTCTGTAGATATTTGCAGTGCTGTAGATCTGGAGGCAGCAACTAGGAAGCTCGAAGTTGAAGCTGTTTCGCCCGTTGAAGTAGAGACAGCGATGAAGAGGCTGGAGTTTGTAGTTGTGTTATCTGAAGATGCCGAGTACCTGGTACTAGAACTACCAGCTGTGGCTGAGAAGTTCGCACTTGAACTAGGCTCCTCTGAAGCAGTTTGGTACACTATCGTGGAGTTCACAGGTACACTGGACAGACTGAGGCTTGAATTGACTGAATTTGAAACTGTCTGGTAAGCAACTGCCGAGCTTCTAGTCTCGTTCCAGATGCTGGAAATGTTGGTGGGTGTTGGTGTGTTTGTGAAGTACGTAGTTTGATTCAAAGGCACAGCCTCATTTCTGGATATGGTTTCATTCAAAGTTGTGGTTTGGTTCCAAGATGAAATTCGGTTCGAAGATGATATTTGGTTCGAAGATGAAATTCGGTTCGAAGATGATATTTGGTTCGATGGTAAAGGTCCATCAGGGAGTGTAGCTTGGCTGGAAACTGTGTTTGTTGGAGGAGATGAGTTACAGAAGTAGTACATGTTGAGTCGATCGATGGATCCGCAAGTCTCGCCGGCCATGGCTGAACAAGCACTGTTCCCCGCGCATGGAAAGTTGCAGTCTGTTTCTGGAGCCTTGGTACTCGCACTGTTGATTGTATTCCCACAATAGCATTCATGTCCATATTCCAGCCCGAACCAGGTAAATCCAGTACATGCGGCAGCGCACATTTCCACGGTCATAAAGTCATCGGAGTACGCGCCGCCAGTGAGAGCTCGCATGCCATTTGCTTCTGTGTAACATCCTGCATAATCATAGTTTGCGACAATGGTGACTGATCGAGATAAAGGACTGGCATCAGCCAAAATGATTAAAAGACTGAGGGCTCTCGTAACATTAAGGACAGTGGACTTCATGATTGGAAATCAAAAAGTATAAAAATAAATAAAAGAATTGAAAAGACAGTGAGTGATATGGAGTGGAAAGGCCAATTCATCAACGGACCATACTTATATATATAAGATAGGCCTTACACCCCTACTAAAACAAGAAGATGCATAGATTAGTAGTATCGCATAAAGTATTGCGATGGGAATGTTGATGTGTGCGTACGGGAAGTAGCTTCTCCCAATTTACACATAATTCGTATGTTGTCCTCATATCCACTTGGTATATGCGTTTGTAGTTGAGGCGTTGCGAACATCCACTTCAGGAATCAAATCTCTTTGTGGCTTGCGCCTCTTCGGTGGATTTTGACGTGCGACCAGAATTAGCTGACCATACCAAGTAGCGGGAGAATAGTCTCTTCACCTGGTCTAGATGCCCTTTTTGACCCCTGACACGGGAAAGCACAGGAAATGCTTCACTCTGCTTCTAGAACAAGCTGCTGAAGTCTTGGGGGAATATACTTCTGATTCTATTGAACGGTTTGAACTGAGCCCCGGGGGAAAATCGTACAATTTGTGATATCGAGTGCTAGATAAGGTACATCCTTTGTTTCGAGCTACTTTTTACCATGTGCCCGATATGATTAAAAGCACGAAGTCATTAATGTTGTATACACTAGCGTGTCTTCTCTGTAGAGATATTGTCGAATATTCTACTGTATCTTCTCAAGGCTGAATCGTGCTCGATGTCTAAGTGTTCTGAATTGGATGAATGTGGTGGTGACCTGAAGAAAGCTTGGCAGCTGAACGGGAATTGCCCGAGATGGGACCCCACTTAGTTGGTCTTAGTTATGCCCATGCAGGTTTGTAAAATGATAGAAAGCATACTGTAGGAGTTTTGCAGCCGAGAAACTGTTGCTAACTAGTATCTGATAATGCGAATACCACATTCTGTTGATTGATATGTCTGAGCTCTACTTTGTACGAGGAGACAGCATTTCTGCGTCGCTTAAAAACAACTTGGGCTGGGCTCTGTCGTCTCCACATCCGCTTGCCTGAAGAGCACCAGGAAGCATAAAAACCAACAGCTCCATTACTTAAACTCAATTCATTAGATGATCGTTATGATCGTCCAGTATCCGGAACGTGAAAAAACTCGATTTTGTTGAAGACAATTGAAAGTTCGAGTAAATGGGTATGTGACCGCTATGATATGAGCTTACCGTCGTCTCGATGACGTTGCTCGATGCTTTTCAAGGGGCTTACTTGGCATGGGTCTGCAAGGACTGTACTCTATGTACATTACCTGCGTCTTTCTTTGCACCTTAGGCGAAGATGCCTATTATTCTCTGTAGTGCGATGGAGGATTCCCAGCATTGCAAATCTACGAGACCATTGAAAATCCTTTTAACAGTATTTTTTAAATATTATTTCCAGGGGACTGAAGGTGTTGATGTTGACGTCTCTCTTGGTCGGTGTCGTGCACCGTACCACGTGCATTTTCTACTGCAACCAAATGCTGGACCTACCTATCACGACGGTCGACAGGCTTGAAATTCTGCACACCAACCCAATTGCTCTTGAAGACAAGTTCAGAGTACGATGATGATGCCTCAGAGGTAGCTATCCTGTCTATCCTTCTAGCATCCAGACCCCAATCCTGCCTACAATATGAAGTTTGCCAAGGAGCTCGAACAAGACTTGGTCCCAGGTACGACGAAAGTTATTATTTCTCTACACCCCTCCCCTCCCCGCGTCAACACCATCTGCCCCTCTCCCTTTCGGGGAACTATCGCTCACAGACGCACAGAATGGCGGGCAATGTACCTTGATTACAAGCAAGGCAAGAAGAAAGTCAAGGCCGTCTCGAGAGCTGCTTCTCGCGCCAATGCGACTCCACGAACCCCTGCTGCACCGAATTTACTACCAGCAGATCCTCCTCGCGACACCAGCCTCTACGGCTCGACCTCACCATTTGGACTTCGAGCTACTCCTAGATCCAAAAGACGTGATGACGGCGAGGACGAGCCTGTGGACCCTCTGCGGAAGTCTCCAGCACCGCCAGGGGTTGACTCGCGACCAGATACAGAGGAGTCAACGCAAGGCGCTGCGAAGAAACTGACGAAAACACCACCCGTACCCATACCTGCGAGGCCCTCCATCTCCTCACCCGATACGGATACAGTGCAATATGGAAGTTTTGTTCCCACGCCTCCAAAACAAAAACGCAGACCTCAGCCGTTCGAATTGCCCGATCCTGCTTTACCTACGGAAACTCCACTACAAAGCCCATCACGAGCAGCTGTGGTGCCCAACAAACGGCCTAGCTCAGCCCATACCGACCGTGTAGCTGCTCAGAGAGTTCAGTCCATGAGCATACCCACGAATGCATATGAAGTGGGCCCAACGACACCGCCTCCACATCGAACAACGCTTACTTCACTTCGTAGTCGAGATACAAGCAAACGGCCTTTCAACGTGCGGCGAATGTTCTCGATTGGTACACCATTATCCTCTTCTGAAGCCGGGAAGCTGGATATGGATATGGCAGTTTTGGACCAAGTCAAGATGCGGCAGAAGGAGTTCTTCTGGTGGATGGACAAAGAGCTGGAGAAGGTCGAGACATTTTACAAACAGAAGGAAGATGAAGCTGGAGAGCGCCTGAAAGTGCTGCGGGAACAACTGCATGTCATGCGGAATCGCAGGATACAAGAAGTTGCGGAGGGACAGCGCGACAAAGCTATTCGAGAGCAGGCCGAGCGAGCGATTTTTGACTTTGGAGGCAAGAAGACGCGAAAGGTAGCCGACGATGATGACCGCCGTCCACCTTCGCGAGATCAGGTTAATGCATGGCTCGACCCTCTTGAAAGACGATGGGATGAAGCCAAAGCCAAAGCTTTTGGTCCACGGCTGGGTCAGAATTCCAAAGCGCTGCAAGATATGCAACGATCACCAGAATTGAAAACCAACCAACCTCCAAACCGAAACGGGCAAATAGACGAAGGACGTGACTATGTTCGCAGGCCGCATCATGAACAAGATGTTCCTTACCGTACTGCGAAGAGGAAGTTAAAGATGGCCCTTCAAGAATATTACAGGAGCATGGAGCTGCTCAAATCTTACGCATTACTTAATCGGACGGCATTCCGCAAGATCAACAAGAAATACGACAAGGCTGTCGATGCCCACCCGCCTTTGCGATACATGTCTGAGAAGGTCAGTAAGTCATGGTTTGTCCAGAGCGATGTTCTTGACGGTCACCTACATGCCGTGGAAGACCTATACGCTAGGTACTTTGAGAGGGGCAACCACAAGGTCGCAACGGGTAAACTTCGAAGCTCTACTGGACGACCAGGTGACCGATCAGGCAGTGCTTTCAAGAATGGCTTGCTTATTGGAACCGGCGCCGTTTTCACAATCCAAGGAATTATATACGGATCGCAGCTCTTGTTCCACCCAGATCCTACCGTACGGACACAGACGAGCTATCTATTGCAGATTTATGCTGGCTACTTCTTTGGCCTCTATCTCTTGGCATGGTTTTGTTTGGATTGCAGCATATGGACTCGTCACAAGATAAACTACCAATTTGTTTTTGAATTCGATCCTCGTAACAACCTGGATTGGCGACAGCTCGCTGAGTTTCCATCATTCTTCATCTTCCTGTTCGGACTTTTCATCTGGATCAACTTTTCTCGGTACGGAACTTCTGAGATGTACATTTACTATCCGGTTATCTTACTCTTCGTCACCGTTCTTATTGTCTTTATGCCGGCTCCCATAATGTATTATAAATCGAGGAGGTGGTTTGTATATTCTCATTGGAGATTGCTTTTGGCCGGATTATACCCTGTGGAGTTTCGAGATTTCTTTTTGGGGGATATGTATTGCTCTTTGACCTACTCGATGGCCAACATAGAGCTCTTTTTTTGCTTATATGCAACGTATTGGGGAAACCCAAGTCAGTGCAACTCAACACACTCTCGGCTGCTTGGATTTTTCACCACTCTACCAAGCATCTGGCGTGGGCTGCAATGCATTCGCCGTTATTACGATACGAGAAACGCTTTTCCACATCTTGTCAATTGTGGTAAATACAGCATGTCAATCATGTACTACATGACCCTTTCGCTTTACCGAATTCATCGATCAAACAATTTGCTGGCCCTATTTGCGACCTTCGCTACCATCAATGCGATTTACTCGTCTATCTGGGATCTCTTCATGGATTGGTCGCTTCTACAACCACAAGCAAAGAAGCGGTTCCTTAGAGACGTGAAAGGATTTAAGAGCACTTCGTGGTACTATGGGGCTATGATTTTGGATCCGATTCTCAGGTTTAATTGGATATTCTACGCTATATATATACCCACGACCTTCAGCACAATAGTATTGTCTCATTTCTGGTGGGCTTCTCTGAAATAACTCGGCGTGGTATTTGGACCCTATTCCGTGTGGAGAATGAGCATTGTGCAAATGTTGCCAGGTTCAAAGCATCTCGGGACATTCCTCTCCCATACGAAATAGATGAAAGTTCGGATGAAGAGTTCCAGCGCCAACAGACAGCTCTAGAGCGTGAACCTACACAAGGCTCCCCTGCTCTCACTCGAACCAGGAGTACGACCACTGGTGCACTTGAAGCCCAAGTCTCTAATACCAGCTCGTCACTCCGTCGTCGTCCTGGTATTGCAAGGACGCTAACAAAAATCGTTGCCGATGCCCACACGCAAGATTTTGAGAAGAAGCGAAAACCTGGCGGAGGAGAGAGTAACAAGCTCCTCTCGAGAGCCGAAATGAGCGACGATGCGAGAGATGGAAGTAGTGACGATGACGACGAAGCAGACGAGCAGGATATGCTAGATGCTGGTGAGTTGATCAGGAAAGCCAACGAGGATGAGCATAATGGCAATGGATCTCCATCAACCAAGCGTAGATAATAGCAAAATAGCGAATATTGAATGCCAAGACCAAATCTCTTCGATTAATAGCCAAGAAAACTCAAGAAAGCTCTTAACGTCAGGCCATAACAGCTTCGAAGATAAGGAATACTAGCTATGTCACGAGAAGCTACGTTCTAACCTAAGTGCCAACAGTATTTTGAGCTCGATCTGTCAGTTGCAGAGTGGTAGGTTACTTGGCCGAAAATTTAGTTAGGAGATGCGTAAAATCTGAACTGCTTGGATAGAGCTACCAGATAGTAGAAATGGTACTGATGGCTACAACTCAAACCCCAAACAAAGTGTCATGAAAAAATGCCCACAAAGGAACTTATGATGATGAAACGGTGATCATGTAGTCGATTTTATTTCTAACGTAAGGTCAAATGCTACACCAAAACACTCTCTATGTTGTTGATAGGGCGCATGAATTCTTAGAGCATGCAAGACTCCGCTGCCTTTAACAGGCTAGTAATAAGGCTGTGTAACGCAGACACCTATCTAGTAGTGCTTTGACAAGGCTTGTCTCGGCCGCCTCACCGAGCTTCTCACCACGCTCACTTTCGTACTAGCAAGAGGTCGAACGGATCGAGCAGAGATGACTTGTGTCAGTACTATGCTGGTTTGCCTGTCAGCTCCCTCGTAGATCTTGTCGAGGAGGAATACGGAAGAATACGAAGCCTACAAGTTGCCGCGACATAGCTTCCATCAGCACCACCAGTCTTTCAGCGACCTCGAACAAGCTGCAGAACATGGCTGTGACTTTTGTCGGTTGATCTTGGATTTATTCAAAGGATCCCCCGGACATTCTTGGGGTGGCGAAGCATGTGGCTTGGTGCGCAATGTGATGGTGATTCGATGTACGCTGCCGCTAAGAAACTCCTAGACTCCAGGTTATTAAGAGATAGTATTTAGTTCTTTGGCATAAAAAGTTATACATATAATAGGTATGTACACATTCCCGAGGGAACAAGTGCACCCTAAAGAATATATGTATTACCTCGGTTTTGTGTGTGAAGAATTAACTCTTGTGTCGATATATACCTATCTTATTAGTATTCGATTCTCACTCTTGCAAGACTTCTACACGACCCAACACCCCCACCAAATATGAGTCTTTTCAAGTATACGCCTCTTAATCGTGATGCCGACGAAATTCGACTTCTCCGCATTTTTCCATCGCCCGATCCCGCAAATGGAATCAGATGTGGTATGATCCACATCAATTTGACTAGTGAACACTCCTATGAGGCATTGTCCTACACATGGGTCAGCGATCATAAACCACGAACCATAACCATGAACGAGCAACAACTCGCTGTGACCGAGAACCTGCACTTAGCTCTCAAGTCACTACGCAGTCCGACGAGCATTCGCGATTTCCGGATTGATGCGATTTCTATCAACCAAGCAGACATTGAAGAACGTAATCAAGAGGTCCCACGCATGTTACGCATCTATCAAACCGCAGGAATGCTCGTTGTCTGGCTTGGGGAAGCAAGTGGCTATACTGACCTTGTTTTCGATCATCTGCAGGATTTGGCAGATCAGTGGGATTCTGGTCACCCAACACGACTTTTGGCAGAATGGGAATTGCGGCTTAGGATTTTGCTTAAGGACGTGTTCTATTTATTCTCCGTGACTCGAGGATTTACTCAGTTGGTTTGCCGCACTTTAATAAGAAATCTCAACAATGTTATCTTGCTTATGTTACTTTTCTGGATCGAATACCCAAATTGGATTTGGGAAGTTGGTTCACAAATCGTTATCGCAATGCAAGTAATCGCCCTTGTACTCTGTTTCGGAGTAGAAGGAGGGCGAGATTTCATAAAAACTGTTAGAAGGAGACAACATGAACTTTCCACCTGACGACAAAACTATCACAGCCTTCCAGGATGTGTTTGACCGCAGCTGGTTTCGACGAACATGGATTGTCCAAGAAATCACAGTGTCTCGATCGGCTCTTGTATGCTGTGGGAGTCGTACAATAACGTGGAATCACTTGACGGCTGCTTTCCATAGAATTCAAGAAATCGTTTTCCAAGACTAGACAAGGAGCTGCTATATTGACAGCCACTATCAACAGCTAGAACGCTTGCTCCACACCGTGGACATAGCTTCAACCAAGGAGCCCAGGGCCGGATGTATGACTGAGGAGAGAGAGTTGCTTTACCTAATCAAGAGTCTATCGTACTTGGAGGCAACAGACCCTCGCGACAAGGTCTACGCGCTCTTGGGTCTGTCGCAACAGAACCCGGAATTCAAGCCACCAAAGATCGATTATGGAAAGTCAGTTCAGTCAAGAGGTGTACATAGAAGTAGCTCGACATTTGATTTTGAGCACTGGGACACTGGATGTGCTCCGCGCATGTCTCGGCTCTGGAACAATAACTGGGTTGCCATCATGGGTGCCAGACTGGACAGTGACAATGAACAGATCAACTACGGGTTGGACTCGTGGGCCACCATGGTCGTTGCCAGGCGTTAGTTTCTCAACAGATTCTGTAGCAACCTTTTCCGATGACTCCACTAAAGTGTGCGTTAGAGGTCTTATCGTTGGAAGTATCATTGGTCCGGGTCAAGCCTTGGTCGACTCTCCTGTCCTTCAGCAGTTTGAACGGCAGGTTACCGAAGTTTACTCTATAATGCTAAGTTTCGCTATCAACTCGCTCATCTTTCTATACAATAGATCTGCTTTTAGTTACATCTCGACATATTTTGCTTGCAAAGATATAGCAGGTTTGGAGTTCAGCTTCAAAGCATGGGTTGGAATACTTTTGCAACCAGTTACTGCATTCACTTTAACCCTTCCTCGGACCTTCGATGCGTTTCAGTCAGAAACACATTTCATCAAGAGAGAAAAGGCCTCCCTAACTCTTTTTGCAATTCAGGATGGTGTTCGTCCACTGATATATCATTGCACTACGTACTCGAAAAAAGCAAAGGAAGGAGACCTCCTCTGCATGCTCCTTGGTAGTAGGGTACCCTTTCTTATCAGAGTACTAGCAGGAAAGTGTGTAATAATTGGGCCAGCTTCCTGTGGAGGCATGAGTGTCAATTCATTGGTTTGGAATGCTATCCTTCAGGAATACCTAAATGGAGAACGAGAGCTTCGGTCGTTTGAGCTCTCTTAAAATAATAAAACAACAAAATAAAACTGTGTGGTAGGTGTATCCAGATGTCTCCAATGTGCGTGCTGCGTGCTGCTAGAGGACGACAAGTGCAGACTTATAGAGAACTCATAGCAAATTCATGATCCACAAACTAAACACTATAATATTTATTGACTTTTAGTGAATTAGCAGACGACCATTACTTTATTTTGGAACAAAACAAGGGTTAGTCCGAAGGAGGAAATAGTGAAGGTAAAAGATCTCTATTAGCTTCATGTAAAAGAGCTTCGAATTTAAAGAAGCTTGCTGATTATAACCCTGTTTTATCCGTGAATATGCGTGCGAATATGTGGACATTAAACATTTTGTGAGATATTCCAATATAAGCGAAAAAGCTTCAACAAACACCCTTGTCTGCCCGGCTGGTAAGTAAAGATTGTATCCATCATTCAAGCAACATGGTAACTAATAATTTCAACAGGCACAATTGGTTAGCGCGTG
This sequence comes from Pezicula neosporulosa, assembly GCA_009805495.1. Taxonomy (NCBI): domain Eukaryota; kingdom Fungi; phylum Ascomycota; class Leotiomycetes; order Helotiales; family Dermateaceae; genus Pezicula; species Pezicula neosporulosa. Next base: position 1,082,695 of record SELE01000011.1, read on the forward strand.
GGCCTTTTAAGCCCAAGGTTGAGAGTTCGAGCCTCTCGTCGGGCGATGTTTCTGTTCTTTTTCCTTTTGTCATCTTCTGGAAAAACTTTTTGAGAAAGAAAGAAATTATGTGTGTGTTCTCTTTAATATTTTTATGGCTACTCTCTCTCGCTAATCTAGCGATCGCGTTTAAATTTAAAGCCGCGTAGTTTCCGCTTATCGAGCAACATCAAGATCGCATCGCTCCGATAGTAGACGTTGCATCCGCGCATACACTAAATACACCAACCATCAGATAGATCATAGATAGATCGTTATTATCGCGAAACCCTGGTAACAATTGGTACTGCTGATGGACGGAACGCACACTCGTGGTTATACTAGGTCTCGACGAGCTGAAAATTCGAAGAATGCTCATGATCTAATCTTTTTGTGGCTTAATCTATCTAGATAGACCCCAGCACTGATGGTCAAGCCATTGCGTTCAGACTGGAAGAAGATGGAAGGACAAAAGTCTTTTGTTTGCTACCACTTCATAATATGCAATAACTAGAACGATTACAAAGTCAGAGATATTATTGAAGCATTCGAGGGCCTTCGACTTGTATTTAAGATCCCAAAATTTCTTGATTCTGATTTTTGCTATAATCTACCTCTGCGGTTCTTAAAGATGACCCTTCTTTAGTAGTTATACAGCTCGACTCAGCTTAGGGAGTGAGGCAAAGACTAAGTCCTTTGAACTAGTGTCTCGGGTCACCTAGCAGGATACTGTCAGAAGATCGGAATACAGGAGGGAAGGTAATCTACCAAGAACTCTTTGGTATCTACATAGATGAAAATGGCTAGCTTTTTATGTGTCTTGGTTACTACTAAGACGAAATGAGTGAATAAAAGACAGTCATTTTGTTATTCCAATATCAGATCCAGGTAAGCCAGCCATGCTGCCCAAACCACTCAAACGAGACACTATATAGAACCACTGTCCGTTCGGGATTGTTCAGGGCCCCTGACCTCATTAAAGTCCAAACCTCTGCTACAGCTCTGACAAGCTCCAAGCTGCCACGTCCATAGGAAGTTAGATTTCAGAACCCTTGATGACCACCACCACTAGGCTTTTAAGACTTAATTGGCCTCGTTCCTCTTATTTCAGCCTTACTCTCGAAAGAAAAACCAGAAAGATGTCCGAATATACTTTTTTGCGTGAAGAATTTAAAGTAGCAAAGGATAGACTTGGTAAGACTTATGGAGGAGTTTGGAATTGCCGAATTGTTGTACTTCTAAGCTGAGTATACCTTCCCTTACCCGTGAATAACTTTTAGAATGGTGAATAACGGGAGAGAAGAATATTATAAGAAGCGTTGAAATGGGGGTAAATTTCGAGGCACTAAACCCTGTTCGCTTAGTGTCGTTGTTGACCACAAACCAGGACCTCGTTTCGCAGAAGTTACCTAGTAAGCTTGACACAATCACCTCTTTTAACGAAAAATTGATAAGCTTCGCTTTTTTGTATTTGAAGGCCTTATATTTTGGACTTGATAATATAGTCCTTACCTGTGTTGTTGTTATCGCTCAAGGTCAATGACCTGCATGCAATAAGGTCAACAGTGTTGGTTGTTGCACTACAAGACAGACAGGTAAGCTGATGTCACCCTTTTTATACCTAAGCGAAGCGGCACAGTAAGGTGGTTGCCTGGGAAAGAAAAAATGCAGTTTTGGTCATCAATGAGCAACACTCAAGTTAATTAACTTGCGCAATTTACAGTGAACCGTTACCTCACGATGTCTGAAAATCCAAAAGAAATAGTTCAGCAAGCCTACGACTACATCGCAGACTGGTACCTCCGCTGGGTCGAGGGCCAGCACTCTCCTCGCGAGAGGTATACTAATATGGTCTTGGAGAATTCAACACCATCTCCACGCATTCTTGAACTTGGCTGCGGTCCAGGTGTTTCCCATCACGCGTATGCTATTAGACCGAGGCGCTCAAGTGGTGGCAAACGATATCTCAGAAAAGCAACTCAGCATGGCGAGAGTGCGGTGTCCGCAGGCAACACTTGTTCCCGGCGACATGGCAGCCCTTTCCTTCGAACCCGAGAGCTTTGATGGCGTGATCTGTTTCTTCACTATCTTCCACCTACCACGGACGGAACAGAAAGGCATGTTGTCCAAAATATATTCCTGGCTCAAACCCGGCGGCATGTTGGTTTTCAATATCGCAACGGTAGATGAAGAGGAGATTCATGGAGAGTTCCTTGGTCATGGGATGTTTTGGAGTAGTTATAGTGTAGAGGATAGTAAGGCGATGGTAAGGGACGTTGGATTTAAGGTGGTTGAGGCGGAGTTGCTAGAGGCGGGAGATGGGCAGCTAGAGGAGAGTGATCCGGATTATGGCGTTAAATTCATGTGGCTTGCAGTTACGAAGGCGCCGGGCAGCTTAGTCGAAGTTCAAGATAATGTATTGTAACTGCAACTAAGATTCGAATTTTGAACCTCTAATCTTTGTAAAGTAATACCTTAAGATTAGTTATATCTAAAATGTATGTATAGATAATAAACTATTTACTTTTGCTCTTTATTATTAATATTGTTTCTAGAATAATAATTTAATTAATAAAAAAATTATAATTAATTCTTTTACTAATATTATAATTTATATTTATATCTTTATAAAATTCAATATTTACTGTAACTTCTTTGATAAAGCCCGTGCTTGGCATTGCTTACCAATAATTGGCGGACTCCTACCTTATAGGGAGGGTTACCGCCGATTATGTACATTTGTCATAGAGTTAGCCGAGCAAACAATAATATAACAGGATCGACATTCCAACTTAAATATAACTCCCGCTGTTTGTAAAACTTGTTTGTCAGGCCAAATTTGTCTGTCTTTACGGTGCCATATTTTCTTTCGATCACGCTCCTTCTCGACAAATACAATACAACTCGAAAATAATGGCGAGCTCCGATTTGGACCCGGAATGGAAACAGCACGCCGATAATTCCTCTGAGGGCTCGAAACCAATGGACACAGAGAAGGCCGTGGATGGAAATGTCCCTGATCTCAGCTCAGTCGAGGCTCTCAACGAGCAACCTACGACTGAATATCCCCATGGCATGCGTCTTGTCCTCATCATGATCTCACTTATGCTCAGTATCTTCTTGGTATCTTTAGATAATGTGAGTGGCTAGCCATATCTGCGAGAACGCAACAAGTCAACTAATTCTCTCTTCATCAGACTATCCTCGCCACTGCCATTCCCAAAATCACAGACGAGTTTCACGGTCTCGACAAGGTGGCATGGTATAGCTCAGCTTACTTCATGACCTTTGGGGGGTTCCAGTCGACGTGGGGTAAATTCTACAAGTACTTCTCGCTGAAGATATATTTCATGGTTGCCATAGCCCTCTTCGAGCTTGGCAGTTTGATATGTGGTGTTGCGCCAAACCCGACAGCCTTGATTATTGGACGTGCAATCGCGGGCCTCGGCGGTGCTGGTATTGGGTCAGGCACGTTTACTATTATTGGGTTTATTGCAGAGCCACAGAAGCGGCCTGCATTGATCGGGCTCGCTGGGGCGACATATGGAATCGCTGCTGTGCTGGGCCCTCTTATCGGTGGTGCCTTCTCCGACAAGGTCACCTGGCGATGGTGCTTCTATATCAATTTACCAGTGGGTGGTTTGGCTGCTGCGATTGTTCTGATCTATCTTCACATTCCAAGTGAAGCAAAGCCGGCTGAGGCCAGTTGGAAAGAGAAGTTCCTACAGATGGATTTACTTGGTGCAGTTCTCGTCATGTGCTTGATAATCTCGTACCTCCTGGCGCTCCAGTATGGTGGCCAGACCAAGGCTTGGGATAGCAGCGTTGTAATCGGTTTACTCGTTGGTTCTTTCGCTATGTTTGTTACTTGTGTTATCTGGGAGATATATCAGGGCGAGCGTGCTATGGTAGTCCCACGAATAGTAAGTTCCTCTTCTTTGAGCATGATCCCGAAAACTCACCAATCTAACAAATATAATTCAGTTCAAGAAGCGCGAGGTTTGGGTCAGCTGTATCTTCCAGTTCTTCTTTGCTGGCACCTACTTCGTCATCCTCTTCTACCTCCCGATATATTTCCAGAGCGTCTTCAACGTCAGCCCTATCGGATCAGGCGTGCGCAACCTCCCCTTCATCATTCTGCTCACGATTGCAATCGTTCTCCAAGGGGCTGTATTAACCAAAATTGGCTATTTCACTCCACTTCTGGCTATCGGTGCGGGGCTTACAGCAATTGGCTGTGGCCTTTTTTACACGTTGGAAGTCGACACCTCTGTCGGAAAGTGGGTTGGATATCAGATCTTCACTGGCTTTCTTATAGGGATGACATTCCAAACCACCGTCACAGTTGTTCAGAGCACCTCCACGCCGGAGGACATGTCATCCTCCACCGCCATGGTCCTTTGTGAGTTCTTCCCTCTTCAGGCAACTCGTAATGCAGAATCTTTATTAACTATAGAGCGCAGTCTTTCAAATGATAGGTGGGGCGTTCCTCCTTTCAGCAGCGCAGTCAGCCTTTAACAACACGATGATTGGTACCGCAGCATCTACGGCTCCTGGAATTGATCCTGCGCTACTCCTCGCAACCGGTGCCACTGAGATTCGTAAGGTATTCACATCTGCCCAAGTACCAGGTGTTATTGCTGCATATATGGCAGGTGTCAAGGTCGTCTTTGCGATTACGATTGGAGCTTCTGGCTTCGCATCTCTATTGAGCCTGTGCGGAAGCTGGAAGAAACTGCATGCAGAGGATATGAAAAATGCCGGCGCTGCTGCTTAAGAAGTTCCCAGCATTGTTTATAAGTTTCACATATCTATCTCTTAAAATAGCTAAAACGGGTAGACTTGGTTGGTACCCATAGAGGGCTTATATTCTTCTCCATAGATTCTCATGTATAGAAATAGAAATAGATTAGATCCATTCTTTTACTCAATCAATGTACATTATGATGATAATTCTGCAATGCAATGTAGTAATTAATTACCTTTCCAAGCTGGCCAAAGTTGACATCTTTGGCTGTTTGGCTGTTTGGCTGTACCAATAGTCTGTGCCTTTTAAATACGCGAGTGTGGGAGTAGGTGGGTGACAGATCATACTGTACAACACAGCGGGACGGGGCGGAACTCTTTTTGACCCCCACAATGCTTACTTAGCATCTCCTTACTCCCGCACGGAACGGAGTGTATTACAAGACCGGTGCAAGGGTCTTCGTGGCTGATTTCTCAGCATTTCAGTTATCCCTGTTTCTATTTCTTCGAACTATCTCTTTACAGGTCTATCTATCAATGGGATTTAATGCGGTTCGCATCGTGTAAGATTAGATCCTTTATACACTTATTTATAGTTGCATTTTGTTCAATGCTTTGTAATCTTTACTATCCTTTTCTTCAAGGAAAGAACTGTGAAGCTGGTTGATTCCTAAGCATTTGTAGGCTAGATAAACGCAAAGTTGCATTCGTGGGTGTCTTGGTTGACTAGGTCGAAGTATATCGAAGTGCATGGTGAAGAGAGGTGCAAAAAATTCATATTTATAGGTTATAGTAGCACTGATAAGGAACCGGCGTGGCTCTTGCTGGAAGTTTTAATGCCTTGTATCTTTCAGGACGATGTCGACCGCGGTCGCTTTAAACTTTATCAGGATATCAAGAGTCTTGTGGTACTGATTGATGGCCCCGAGGCGGTGTCATTCAGACTGCAGTAAGTCTGTAATACGTAGTCTAGTTTTCGGGGAGTATAACCAATGCTTATTATTTAAACAGGAAGCTCTATAACCAATACGACCAATAATTAATAGCATATATCAATTAATTCAAAATTTATTTGGGTTATAGAATGCTTACCATGCAATCAAAGACCACGCCAGTAACCTGGATTTCTTTATGCTCATCAACTTGGTGTCTGCTAGTATTAGAAGAACGAACTACGAAAGGAAACCACTGCGCTACCAAGTACTTCCTCAATGTCTTCTCGCGATTGTTGAAGGCCTAAAGTATACCCTAGAATCTCTGTTAGCCTAGATATCATCTCTCATGTTTGATACTTACGCAAGAACTTAGATATAGAAGATACAACTTAGGTAATTTCAACTTGCACTAAAAGTAAGTAATATATGCTAACTATTGTAATAAATGATATAGTTATACAACTACAGTATAGACGCTAGATGTACATGATTACTCCCCCTCTTCTCCCTGTCCAAAAACTCTTTAATCTCCCTAGGATGAATCCAACTAAACAGCACTAGCACACCCCACATCAACACAGCATCAAATAAATACATAAACACCTCATGTTCCATAATAAATCCATCTCTCCCCTGCAAAAATTCCACCACGCGGAACACACTCCGTATGATAATTAGTCCACTGGAGACATACAGTGCGTGGAGGTGCTTGATCCAGGGCACGGCGAGTGAGATGGAAGTAGGGCCTCTGACCATGCGCCGGTGGAATATATAAGAGCGACGACGACGAAGAGGCCGAAGAACAGTATTTGGGCGAGGAGACCACCAACGACAACGTTTTGGCCAAGTTTAATAGAAGAAGCGGTACGGCCGGCCATCATGCCTCCTCCTGCAATAATCACATGTCAGTCACTGCCCTGTATATAAATGTAAAATGTAGGACAGCAAATCATGAAAACATACCAGAAGCTTGCATTAAAAAACGCTACAATATCACCTACTACAAACAACTTTGTCAACCATGTCCGTCGAATCATGGAATAGTTGTCCCCGTCCGTTAACAGAATGATCTGGCCTAAGATCATATAAATACTGCCTGCGAATAAAGCGGGTGCTACCAGCGTGAGGATAGTTTGGACAATGAAGGGTGCCATACTCCAGTTAGGAGTTTGAGTGGCGTTGAGGGCGCGGCAGATAAAACCGATTACTTCAACTAGAGGGGTGGTTTAGTTTCTGTTGTTTGTCGTCTGGAGGGAAGGGGACTCACAAAGTCCTCCAACAACGAGGGGGATGAGGAACCAGGTCCCGCTGCGTCCCATTTGGAAGATGTGATAGAAAGTCACGGCGCCGAAGAGGATGGCGAAGATAACGGCTGCCACGACTGAGGGGTCATAGGGGTATAGTGCATAGGATGTCATGATTAAGGTGGTTGTTGGGGAGTTAATAGATGAAAAGTGTTCGAGTTGAGGGTAAGAAAAAGGAAGTAGAATGAATAAAATAAAGAGTGATATGATTCTGATATGTGAAAACCATGTGCAGTTGTTAAGTATACAAGTAGTACTTATCAGACATCCTCCCCGCAGCACCCATCTGCGTGCGTAGGAGTACGTTCGTTCATCGTACACTAGTGTATGGGCCCTGGTACAGATAATAAAAACCATTCCCTAGCCACAGAGCAAGACATCGGTTCGGCCAGGTTGGCCATTTATGAAACCGATGGAGATAGGTGCGTATTTCTATCTATATAAGGCTAAAGGGAGTTGGTCCAAGTACAAGCGCGGCGAGGCAGGTTCCCCAGCTTTCCCTTGTTTTGCTCGCTTAAGCTGGGGAGTCTCGTTCTTCGTTCTTCGTACACTATGCCTGATCTGTGCTGGTTGCCGGGTGGTAGGGATAAAACGTCTCGTTTAAAATATCATAGATCCGTGTTGAGGGTTAGATTTTGCCATAGAATCCATGAATTTCAGTTCACGTTTTGTTCTCCCAATGAAGCAGTACTTCGGCTCGGTGGCTAAGCTTATAACGTTGGGCCATAATCAATATAGTTTGATATTAGTCAATACATAATTTTCGCTCAAGTTGTGCAGAGGATTGCTTAACGATTACAAGCTAAATTCATCTGGTAACGTCCAGATAACGTTGAGCTCCTATCAATAAATTCTAGCCAACAAAGTTTATAAATATAAACTCGATTCAAATCTATATTCCGCCATCTTAATCATACGCTTTGCCCTACCCATCTAGCAACTTTATATCTCTAAAATTGTGTTTGTCACGGAGCCTCTTCCTAATGCTTAGGCAATTGCCGAGCAGTGGGGATGATTAAAGATGTCCCTTCGTTCCTCGTACACTTAGCCTAAACAGCGATAGTCTCCTGTAGCACGGTACTCTTACCACCACATATTATACGAAGTACGCTCCATTCCGTACGTCGGAACACAACTTCTAGTCCCCTCAGAGTCAAAATGCCATCGCGTCGACCACATACGAAGTCCCGTCATGGGTGTATCGAGTGCAAAGCCAAGAGAGTAAAAGTTTGTCTCCCCTTTTCACAATTCCCTCAAGCCTATTCTTATTCAGTGCCTGACCCAATTGCGAAAAAGTGCGACCAAAGCAAGCCTGTTTGCGCAAAATGCACAAGATGGGGGCAGACATGTCATTATCAAATGCCACCACACACACCTCCATCGGCCGAGATTCCTCTCCCATCAGGACTCAAGACGCCTCCTCTATCCGTTGGACTTCCTAAAGCCTTTGCCACAATTCTCGGACCTGAGACTGTAGCAGGATCAGTCCATGACGAAGTATTTCCGGTCTCCAGTCTGTACCTCATGCATCACTACTCGATTTCAACGCACATTACACTCTCGCCCAACAACAAACACGGTGATATCTGGCGAGTTGTAGCACCCAAGGAAGCCTTCTCTCATAGCTTCCTGCTTCACGGTATCCTCGCACTGTCCGCCCTTCACAAGGCCCATCTTGAACCAGAAAAACCACTCAGCAGAATACAGAGCTTGCAATGCAACACTACGCTTCAGCAATCAGTCAGTTCCGGCCTGTAATAACGAATATCCAACCCGACAATGTCGTCGCAGCTTTCTGCTTCTCTGCTCTGGTGGTATTCATCTCATGGGCTCTCCCAATTCCAGAACCAGAAGCACAGCCCAACACCCATGACAGTGAGTCACTGTTGGGCCCGAACGAAATATTGCAGCACGTACTTGACATACTTCGTTTACAGCGAGGAGTTCGCGATTTGATAAGTAGTGGTCGGGAATCAGTGCGTCGGCTTGCGCCTATGTTCAAACTGAAGCACAACGCTGCTGACGCTACGCTCCCTACTAGAATTATAGATAAAGCTTTAGAAAGTAAATTAAAATTTATGAGCCGTGTACTTTTATTTCTTGCCGTCTACTACCCCTACGCCGCGACTACCACCCCCTGGTCTTCTTTGTGCATGGGTTGTCCACGGGCTGTCCACTCATCGTGTACGGCTGGCGTCGGTTACCACCCCCCTAGCCCGGGCGGGCAGAGCCTCCCGTGCGGCTCAGCTGGGCCCGGGGGGGTGGTAGCGTGCTCTGTTCGTGTCGTCCACCAACCTCCCTCTTTTCCTACGCGGTGCCAGGACGTGTCGTGCACGAAGAGCACACAGGTAGGTCCCCATTCCCTTCCGCGAAGTTGAGAAACAGAGTAAGAGCTGTGTTCTATCTGTGTCCTTTGCCTCCCAGGCCTCACCCCTTCTCTTCACCTGAACTTGCTTGATTTCGGGGCTCCTCTCCACGACCCTTCCTCTCCTCGAACGACGACCGTCCTACCTCTCCACGAGAGCCCCCCTCCCTGTGCGCCTTTCGGCCTCGAGTCGGGCACAGGTTGTGCACGTATTGTCGAGCCTCCGGCCATGGATTACACATTCCCCTTCCTGAAGTTGGTCAGGGTTAGCAATGGGCTCTTCGTCTTTTGCACCACGTGTGGGACAGTAGTGGCCACGAATGTCCACAAGGAAGGCCCAGAGGATGCATACAAGACCGCCCGCTCTCCGTTCCAGCAGCACCTGCGAAAGAACAAGAAGCACGGCCAGTACGGGGTGGTGAGTGCAGACGTCATCGAGGCGGTGGAGGCTCGTCCACAGCTGCTGGAGGCTTTGGTCAACAGTCGTCGGCAGATCCCACACGCCCGTGGCGACAAGACGACTCCCTTCCCAGGCCTCCCGGTGTATGAAGGCTATGAATGCGTGCTCTGCCCGAGCACAAAGCGTAAGCGGCTTGTGAGCTTTCTGTACATGCGGAAGCATCTAGCCAAGGACCATAAGGCTGGGAAGAATCTGCGATCGGAGGTCAGGACGTTGAGGATGCAGACGTGGTTTCCGGACAGGCATGGCGGGATGGGCCATATGGTGGGAGGTTGAGGGTGAGGAACATATCAGCCCCCGGAGTTCCCAAACCATGAAGGCTCTCCCACCAAGCTTCCCTACGATCCTGGAGGAGACTAGCACGGATGGTCCAGCAACAAAGGATCTCACGCTGCAGTATGTGTCAAAGAAGCAGGGTGGTTGCAGGACTTCAAGCGCCTGCCGTTCTGGCACGCCATGCGCCAGACTACCTATCTTCCCGGGCCCGTGCGAAAGCGTTGTGTACACAGCTGAAGGACCCCCAGGACACAGATGGTGCACTTAACGACGTCTCCTTCGCGCGGGATGAGGAGCAGAAACTGGCACTAGTAGTGCAGGCTTTGCGGACAATCTTTGCACGATGCGAGCACACGTTCCGCACAACTCCCAGCACAATTCGTGCTTGGCTTGGGTCCGGGAAGGCCTACAACATCCAGCGATTCCGGGTGGCATGGATCGACAAGGCGGTACGCTGCACACCTACCTCGGACCTGGCTCCGACTTGTCTGCTGCATCTTCCGTGCCCACCAACTAGACGCTGCGGTCGAGAGGAAGGTTGTCAACATCTACCACCGCCTCACAGATGAGCAGCGGGCCATGGTCAGTCGGATCTGGGACTTGGTGTCAACCGAGCTGCTTCTGGACCCGGACTGTGTACAGGACGTGGACGATGAGGATACGTTTTGTGTGGATTCCGAGCAGTTTTGAGTGCCTGGTTGAGCTGCTGATGCCGCTCTGTGTGAGCTTTGTTACCCAACCATTGGCGCTCTGGTCGGGGAAGAAACTCAAGTCTGCTCGTCTACTTTGTGGGCATTCTGAGTACAGATCTCAGGCACGGCTCGAGTACCATGTTTGCTGAACACGTACCCGCTGGATGCGTCTTTTGAGCGGGGGTAGCATAGGAGAGAGGAGTCCTTGTCGATTGGCCGCGGAAGTTTGATGGGAGACTCGTACACGAACAGTGCACTACTCGTAGGGGAGCTGGGCACCTCTGGTGTCGGAACAGTAGTCTGATCCTATACGAGAGTTAGTCTTCACGCCCGGCTATCTGAGAGGCAAGTAGGTAATATATACACTGACCTCTGCATATCGACCAAATAAACTCATGCCACGCCCCTGAAACGTCGAAGTATGCATCAAGAAGTGCAGGCTGGAGGCGGGACGGAAGTCTCGTTTTGATCATAGTTAAGTAACTCTTGGTCCATAGAGTGCCCTGCCTGCCACGCGAACAATTTACGTAGGGATTCATTTACAATATGTGGCTTCGGAGCGCCCTGGTGGCTACAGCAAGATGGCGACGACTCATGGCTATTGCTACTTGTCGATAGAGAGCATATATTCAATACCATAGGTAGTTGAGCATGTGCGAGGACTCTCTTAAGCAGTTTCCGTAGAGTGATACTGTCCCAGAAGCCTACTTTTCGTGCTTGATCTGTAAAACTCGTCCTCCTCCCCTTCACTGTCTGTACCCTCTTCTTGCTTGATTGCTGCAATATCCATGTCCGGTTCGAGGTCGAGGGTGGGTAAACAGGCCACAGGTAGTACGGCTGTCAGGGTGTTGTGACAGTGAAGTTCTTGATGTAAATAGCGGACAAATGGCCGGATGAGAGTCAAGTAGTAGTACAGCAAAGTGGACGTTTTTGTGGAAGGAACCTGCAGATATAGAACGGGATAAGGATACCTGCCTACTCTTGTTATACTGCATAATCAGGCATAGACGTCCACGATAAACATATATATTGCGATTGGCTGTAGTTGTATTACAAACCTTAACGGACAGTAGTTCTGGTGATCGAGCTGGCTGTCCGTATGTTGTATGTATACTAATGAGAATTGACAAAGAAACTGCTCGTGCGTTGCTAGAAACTTGTCACAGGCTCCTCGTTTCCATGACTTTATACCTCTTGCAGCAACGCATATAGGCACAGTAAGCCTCAGCAGCGTCTTGGAACTGTGCACTGTTCCGTAGATCTGTAATGAACGAATAGCCTGGTTCTGACGTACTAAGTGTGTCCGATACGTGCTCGAGTAGTGGCAGAGACGTGGGCGAAAAGCGGCTAGAAGCGTGCTCATCGACTCCTCACCAAGCTCGACAGTTTATGAATCCAGTGCCGGAAGTCCGTTACACAATACTCTGCTTGCCAATTGTAAGGACTGACTGTCTGTGGACCATGAGTGTAAACAGCGGGCAATGTCTTGGTCTCGACGGCTTACCAAAGGATCGAAGCTGCACAAGCTCACTAAGAACAGTATGTTGGTCGACAAGAAGGTGCTCCCTACGAATACTCTGAAGGCGCACGAGAGGGTCAGGATATGTTGTACGGCTTGGCCAGCTAATGTGCTTGTATTCATGTTCTGGAAGTGCATATTCAAGCATGATAATCCTGCTCACCCAGACCAATGCTGAGATGATAGTAGTGGACTGTCCCACAGGGACAAAGGCAGGCTTG